>OX453078.1:6522273-7000849 GCA_949699795.1 Spicauda simplicius | reverse complement strand
ATATTGTTTTTAGCGCGAATCGCTTTTTGCATTTAAATGGAAGACTATAGTTGCTCATTTTCATATAAAGTTAACATGTTAGAGATACACACGGCACACTTTCACATGAGGCGACCATCATAGTCCTCGGAAGTAGCAACGCATCTGTGATTGACTTCAGATCAAACCCATGTTCTGTATGTAGTAGATTACAGATGTCCATAGACGACAGTGACCACTTAACATCAGGCGGACTACATGCTCGTTTGCTACTTCAGTCAGAAAAAAAAGATAGCACGCACTGGTAATTTTTGTCACCGTGACTGTTGCGTCACTGTCACCATGTAGGTACGTTAGGTTACCGTCCTCCGCGGACGAAAAGTCACTAAGGGCCGGCACTCATATGACGGAGCGCAGCGCAGCGCATTTTTTGCTGTCAAACTATTATCGTCATTGTCCCTTTAGAAATAATATCCAAAATTAAATAACAGCAATTTATTTCTGAGGAGCATGGAAGCGCATGCTCGCGCATCCGCGCGCACTTGCGCGCATCCGCGCGCATTCTCCCAGTAATTAGCGCGAATTTCGGCTAGTGTGTGATTCGTTAAGAAAATATCGCGGGCATGCGCTGCGCTGCGCTGCGCTCCGTCATATGTGCGCCGGCCCTAATTGTCACGCATCCAAATGCGCGCACCTTTATTAAGTGTAATGTACATGGTGATAGTGGCCAACAGTCACGGTGACAAAAATCACCAGTGCACGCTATCTCTTAGTTCTCGAGAATTGCAACGCGACCGATTGACTTCGAAAAAAAAAAACGTTAGACAATGTGTGGCGGTGATACCTTGTCGATCAAACCACACTACTAGTACCACCAAGTGTTAAAAAGATATAAATACGTTCATATATAGACGTGGGATATACACTCTTTGCTTCACTCAGTTGTAAGGACAAACCGTTACCCAACTGTAGGACATGCAAAGGTTATCAGTCGTATCAATTACTTTTGAAAATAGTGCTTATTTAAATTTAATTTAAATAATTACTAGACTCAGCTATTGAGAATTCTTGCAACCTGTATATTTGCTATGTCTAGACAGTTATTTGAGTTCGAAGAAATTGTTAGGTTTCAAAAATTTATTGTAGGCAAACTTTATCTGAGCAGTGATAGCCTAATGGTTGAAACTTGCCCTCTCAATCGGGAGGTCCGAGGTTCCAACCCAGGCACGCACCACTGATTTATGTGCGTATTATACATTAATTATCACTGTTTTTCGGTGAAGGAAAACATCGTGAGGAAACCTACACACCCGACAGTTCTTTTAAAAAAAAAAAGTTCTCGGAGGTGTGTGAAGTTCACCAATTCGCACTTGGACAACGGTGGACTATAGCCTAAACTCTCTCATTCTTAGAGAAGACCCGTGCCCAGCAGTGGGACTATAATGGGTTGACGACAAACTTTAACTGTTAAGTTTGGGCTGCTGTTATGATTTACCATCAAATTATTTACACTTATTTGCAACGATAGTTCTAAGTTGTTTTAAAGGTATCCTCTTAATTAAAGGTAAAGTCTAGATCAATTAGAAACATCATAACATTTTAATAATGATAGGAGACTACCATTTAATCACATTGAAAAAAACCTGTGTGGTGTCTACGCAGGACCTTTTTTTGCCTAATAACAACATTTTAAAGCACTGCTGTGTTTTCGTTAGAAGGCTGAAGCAAGAGTAAAAACAGTGCTTTCGAACCGTGTTTACAGAATGTGTGTAAAGTCAATGTTTCAAGAACGTGTGAAATATCAATTTGTACTTGATCAGTACGGTGGATTACGGCCTAAAACTCTCTTATTCTGAGAAAAATCCCGTACCCAGCAGTGGCTATAATGGATAAACGAATCAAAACCAATTTCTAAAAGGTGTTAGGTTAACGTTTACAGAATCTTTATTTCCCATAAGACATACGAATAAATGTACATATGTTTCTTTTTCTGAGTGTGTTTGTGTAAATTGGTGTGCGTGTGTTGTGCATGCGTGTATGAGTGTATGTGCGTGTGCGTATGTCTGAATGTGTCTGTGATTTGTATGTATGCGTGACATAGTATTATAAAAGTTAACTAAAAGATGTTTTATAACTTAAAACGACGAGATGTTTATAAACTGTCAAACCGAATGTACCGCCTTGTCGTTAAGCCGTCTAGCGAATGTGTTAGGTATTTGAAGACGGTAGAACAGTTGCCACTTTTTGGCGACATGCCACGCTGCCACGAATTGAGAACGAAGAAATGGTTATACTTAAAACTTTATGGAGTTTTGAAGTATTTTTATTTCTCGTATTCTTTAAGACCATTCAATTTGGTACGCTTCGTGTTTTTCCACAAGGCCTGTTAGTGTGATTAAATGGTAGTCTCCTACCTATATTAAATTGTATAGGAAGGTCTTCTTTTCATACTGTGCCGTACAGTGTCGGATTTCAATAGCACCACCTCCTCTCTTCCCGTGGACTCAAAAAACGACTAAGGCACAATATCTAGGAGATAGAATCTGTGTCTCTGTCCATGGACTTAAGAGGCAACTTAGGCATAATATCTGGGAGATAGAACCAACCGTGCGTGCGTGAGCGTGCAAACCGAACCGTGGCGGTCCTCCACGGTTCGGTTTGCACTCTCGTTTCTGCCACAGACGTGCAAGATGTGGAACGAGCTTCCTTCTGAGGTATTCCCGGGGCGTTATGACATGGAGCTCTTCAAAAAAGGTGCGAAAAGAGCTCTTCTTCAAAGCCGGCTATGCATTGGCGACTTCTCTGGTGTTGCAAGTGTCCATAGGCGACGGTGACTACTTTCCATCAGGTAGCCTGTCTGCCTTATCGTTAGGTTCAAGTATAAAAAAAGATAGAACCAGCGTATTTTTACGTAACATCAAGAATAACTAGTACAGTCACTAACGCATACCTCATGCGGGAAATTTTCAAATCTTCCTTTAGAAGAATTCTTTCTTACGTTAGAAGAAAGCAAATGTTTTTATCCTCGATACACAGTAGCAAACAAGCATGCAGTCCACCTGATAGTAACTATCAATTTGCACTTGTTCAACGCGGTGGCCTGTGACCTAAAACTCTCGGATTCTGCAAGAAGACCCGTGCGTAGCAGTTAAGAATATTGGTAAGACGAATCAAAATCAAAAACAGAAAAATGTTTTATTTATATGCGTGTTTGTGTAAGCTTGTGTAGGTATGTGCGTGTGCGTATATCTGTGATTTGTATATGTGTGCTTGACATAGTATTATAAAAAATAACTAAAAGATGTTTTATAACTTAAAACGACGAGATGTTTATAAACTGTCAAACCGAATGTACCGCCTTGTCGCTAAGCCGTCTGGCGAATGTGTTAGGGATTTGAAGACGGTAGAGCAGTTGCCACTTTTTGGCGACATGCCACGCTGCCACGAATTGAGAACGAAGAAACGGTTATACTTAAAACTTTATGGAGTTTTGAAGTATTTTTATTTTTCGTATTCTTTAAGACCATTCAATTTGATACGCTTCGTAGTTTCCTTTCATAAGGTTTTCAAAAATAATTAAAGGGTAGTCCTACCTTTTAATCGTATTGGATAGTCTTTACTTTGTGCTGTACTGTGCCGTGTATATTAGTTTTGAATATCACCACAATCTCCCCGTAAACTCGACATAGGAGACAACCAAGGTACAAAATTTGAGTGTTGGGCCGCGACTTCCTGTGTAACACCAACAGAATTGGTATCAAAAGAAAGAATAATGAGATAATTTCAAAATACATACATTATAACACTTTTAAGTTAGTATTTCGAAAACTCTATTAAAATTCTTAATAAGGATAACATTAAATAAATGATTAAAAATAACAAAATATTTTAAAGTAAATTTTATTTTTAGTAGTTGATATTCTTTTTGTGTTCATGATAATTTCTTGTTAAATTAGATTAAATAAGCGAGACGTAACTAAGAACTCAATGTATCTTATAGTAAGTGGTCACTGTCTTCTTTAGGTCATCGGTCCACCTGCTAAAGAAGATAGCGGGAAACCGTTGGATTCAGAAGGCACAGGACCGGTTGGAGTGGCGTCATTTAGGGGAGGCCTATGTCCAGCAGTGGACCTCAAAAGATGGATGGATGAAGAGGTCGCTGCTATCCATGGATCTCATAAAAATAAAGGATTCTATCTGCATTTCAGCCCAGACCTATACAAAATTGTGGCGGCAACCACACCGGAAATAAGTGTGATGTAAATAGATACCTCCCCGGTCGAACTATACTGGTTCTAATATCTGGTAAATTTAGGTCTTATTAGATTTCGTCCCTGTAGCCTCGGGGTCAGAATAGGGCTACGGTATCCCCTGCCTGTCGTAAGAGGCGACTAAAAGGGGCTTCCGGGGTTGCAGACGGCTAGAGTGGGAGCTCGAACCGTTCGGTCAGGCAATCCCGGGAAGGACGGCGGTATGTGTGGTCGCATACCGTCGTAAAGACTAGACGGAGCGGTGGGCCCAGCTGCCCATCTGGGAGGAGCCCGATGGGGCAGCGCGCTCGGAGGATTCCGGTTGAAGTCGTTTCGAGATCCCGGAGTCCTCCTTTTCAGCGCCGAGGACGGCCACCGGGGGGGTTTTAGTGCGGTAAAAATCCCACATAACCCTGCGTCGTTCGCGTCGGGTACCTTCTGAAGGTTTCTACCTCGAAAACAAAAAAAAAAGGTCTTATTAGATTTATATTAAACCTAATAACACATATAGGCCTAGCGACATATTGCTTAGCTAAGCAATATGTCGCTAGGCCTTACAAAAAAGGAAATTTAACATTCATCTCTTTGACACTCGTAAGCCTAAAGCTAACTAAAAACCCAATGCGAGAAACGTTCTCAGTCCGGATCTAATTTAACGCTGACCTTAACAAATGGGTGTCGGGTTTTGTACTATTCATGAAGAATTGTCCGCAAAAACATATTTTCATATATATGAAATTGCTCACACAAAGTAACTTTTTTTAATATTTAGTATTCTACCTATCGAAAAACATAGTAGTGCTTCGTCTGAAGTTTGGTCATAATTGCCTAAATTTAAATTTAAATTATAACTTAAAATATACACTTTGACATTTTTAGAAATGTTATTACCATTATTTGTTTATTATTTTAACTGTCTTTGTTTGTGTCATTATCATTATTGTATTTTAATTTAATTACGCCATTTAATTTCATTGTTATTATATTTGTCGTCATTAGTATAATAGGATTAATCCGTTCTGACTAAATTATAAATAAATAAATAACTACCTATTTTAAATTTTGCTGGTAAAATTGTTGAAAGGTTTTTCGAACGTATGTTTGAAATGTCAATGTATACCTAAGGTATAAGTCCATTAAGTTTATTGGATTAAATTCGTTACTTAGTTTAGAGCGTTCTATTATACACACTTATATTCGGTTCTACAGAGTCTTATAATAAAATACAAACATAAAAAAATATAAAATGTTTCTGTGTCATAGTAGCAGCTAATAAACGTGCATTCGATTTGAGGACCTGCGTGACGGAGTGGTTACTATACCGGTCTGACGCGCAATGGGCCCGGGTTCGATTCCCGGCCAGACAGGTATCTGAATGATG
This sequence comes from Spicauda simplicius, assembly GCA_949699795.1. NCBI lineage: Eukaryota > Metazoa > Arthropoda > Insecta > Lepidoptera > Hesperiidae > Spicauda > Spicauda simplicius. The sequence continues at coordinate 6,995,239 of OX453078.1, read as the reverse complement.
AGTTTAGATTCATGTTCTGGGTCTGGGTGTTTGTGTATTCGTTTTGTGTATGTCCATAGTACTCATGACACAGGAGAAAATTCTAGTGTGGGGCTATGAGTGTACAAAGCGTGTTTATTCAAGTTGGTGGTCGCTGCAGTCCATACACATCTCTAATTATCTCGTAGGATTAAAGTCCTACCTGAAATCTGCGTGAATGCGTTTTCTTGAGGGCTCAGTTGGAACACCGTTTAATATATGTTCTGTCTGTCGTATATGCCTACTATATCTCACTTTATTATTATTTTTTTTTATTGCAACTCTATACAAATAAAAGGAACAAAGGGGTTAACTTAATGCCTGATGGCATTCTTTACCAGTCAACCCTGGGTGGCTGGAAAATTTGAGGCAGATTTTAATTTTAAAGAAAAGATCAGATTAAAGAAAGATTTATCGATATATTTTAGATAAAATTAAGCCACAAACTCTTTATTACTTTAATTGATCTTATATGAAATTGACGTGCCATTGCAACACCTCGAAATTGTAGTACATTTATTGCTGACGCCTTGAAAGTCCGAAATCTTATTAAGTCAGTACAACTCCACGTTAAAAATTGAAACTTCAGACACAATTATAGTAAAAGCATATTTAGTGAAGTAAAGTTATAATGCGTTCGCAGAACAAGCAGTCTATTTAGTAGTAAACGTTAGAATTAATGGGCGTACAATCTGGCAACGGTTCAAGAGTAAAATTTCACTCGAATTAGAACACCACTGGTTATGTTTCATTGAGCGTGTGCTTAATGTTCCACGATGTGCTCAAGTTACCTACCCTTTATGTAATTAAAGATAGGATTCGTTGTTTTATAATATTTCTAAGTAAGCACGCAATTCACCTGAAAGTAAACCTCAATACCTTTCTCGGCAACCTATGATTGTCCCACTGCTGGGCACGGGTCTTCTGTCAGAATGAGAGTTTTGGCCATTGTCCACCGCGTTGGCTAAGTGCAAATTGGTGGACCTTACACACCTCCGAGAACTACTTTTTTTTTAAAGAATTCTCGGGTGTATAGGTTTTATCACGATGTTTTCCTTCACCGATTAAAAAAAAAAAACTAACTGGAGACGGTTGGATTCGAATCGCGGACTTCTTGTTTCTACACCGCCCGATTTCCCACCAGAGCAATTTTACAGAGTGTAAAATTTGACTTTGTACTCTAATGATATTGTAGCAATTTTTCTACGGTAGGTATATTTCCGTCTTACTTGCATTTTAGTATCAACTCTACTTGCGTTAACCAATAACCAATAAAACCCCAAACCAATGAAAAAACGTCCCACATTTCCGTGTCACGTTTCATCTGTAAAGATTCTACCCTCATGCGCGGAAAAAAGTTTCACTTTAAAAATATGATTATTAATTTGATTTTGTTAATAATTTAAGTTTAACAAAAGTGGATACGTTAGAAACAAGTATCAGTAACAAACAATACAAAATAAGAATCCTAAATAACGGAACAGAATTAAATAAAACAGTGAATTTTATTACGTATTTACAAAAGGAGACAACACGAAATTACGAGCCCGAAATAGGCTTTGCGTATATCATTAGCGATATTTACATTTACGGTAGGTTGATAATTATTTTGCTTTTTCCGTGTAAAATGTAATAAGGTTTATTTATCATGATGTATGTAAATCAACCTTCAATTAAAATTTATGTTAATACAAAACTTGGACATATGGGAGAGTTCAAGAGAACCAACTGAACCTCGTATTCGGGAGAAGAGAGGTATGCACAGAATATAAATAATTAAAAGCTGCTGCTTTTAAGGTTTCGATCCACGAGCTCTAAATATTTGCGAAATTTGCGAAAAACATTTTCATGCCAAGCATATCCATTATTGTCCCACTGCTGGGCACGGGTCTTCTATCAGAATGAGAGAATTTTAGGCCATAGTCCACCGCGCTGGTCAAGTGTAAATTGGTGGTCTTCACACACCTCCGAGAACTTTTTTTTAAAGAACTCTCGGGTGTGAAGGTTTCCTCACGATGTTTTCCTTCACCGAAAAGCAGTGATAATTATTTTGTAATACGCACATAAATCAGTGGTGCGTGCCTGGGTTTGAACCACGGACCTCCCGATTGATAAGGCAAGTTTCAACCAATAGGCTATAACTGCTCTTAGTCAGTGATAGTTTTTTTTTCATTTGACTAAAGTAGTAAACGGGCATGCAGTCCACCTGGCGGAAAGTGGTCACTGCCGCTCATGGACATCTGTAATCAACTTCATACGGAACGTGGGTTCCATCTGAAGTCAATCACAGATGCGTTGCTACTCCCGAGGACTGTGATAGTCGCCTCATGTAAAAGTGTGCCGGCAACAACACCCTTCTATCGAAACGCAAGAAATGCTATGGTAAATTGTGGTTATTGTGATTACATAATTCTGTCTCATCTGCTTTCATTTTGTAAACACATTTATTCAAGTACGTACTTTAATATTTATTTGAATAAAAATGATTTCACATAATAATATTCTTGATAGTGCAAATAAAACCACTCAACGTATTATATAAAAAACTTAAATGAAATTTGCTACGAAATCTTCGACAGACATACTCGATAGACTTGATGGACGTAATCGAATACAATTCTAGATATCTTATAATATATGCAAAATAAGATTTTTATCCAAGATCAATCCCAGGCACGCACCACTGATTTATGTGCGTATTAGAAATTAATTATCACTGCTTTTTGGTGAAGGAAAACATCGTGAGGAAACCTACACACCCGAGAGTTCTTTAAAAAAAACAGTTCTCGGAGGTGTGTGAAGTCCACCAATTCGCATTTGGCCGGCGCGGTGGACTATGGCCTAAAACTCTCTCATTCTGAGAGAAGACCCGTGCCCAGCAGTGGGACAATAATGGGTTGACGAGAAGTTTTTTATGCCCAGAACCAATAAATTTCGTCACAAGAACTTCAATGAGAGCAATTATAAATTTAAGAGCGAGTTTAGATGCCATCTTTCACAAGAAGTGATTCCAGCCGACGCTTACATTTTCATTACTTTCAATTCCAGAATTATAATTAGAGATGTTGCCAAAGTTTATGTAATGAAGCCTAAATCTGTTAGTATCTTCTAACATTTAATAATCTGGAATAATCTAGAAGGCTTAACTTGTTTCAAGAACTTTATTCTTGGGGCAAATAATAAGTTTTGGATTTTATTCCAACTGAAACTGTCCATAGAATCGTTAGACACATAAAGTGTTCATGTCTATGAGATTGATGAAAGGTATGAAGGTCGTATTTATTTCAAATACTTTATTTAGTCCTTACTATCTTTTTCTTCGAGGGGGGAAACTTTCAAAAGGTAGAAGGGTTTTTTTTTTTTCAGCTACGCCTCCACAGACATATCGTCCGTGCCCTTTTTTTAGCATGGTTTTATTTTTGTCTTCACGTCATTATTACAGCTCCACTATGAACCTTCGCCGTCGACATCGCCCACAACTAGGTAACAGTGTAAGCTGGGTCCCAGCTGTGTGCGGTGGCGGCAGCGGCGGCTTTACAGAAAACCTTATCTATGCTTACTATATAGGACCAATTTTTTTTTTTTTTTTTTTTTTTTATTTATTTATTTATTTTTTATTATTATGTTTTGTTTTGTTTTGTTGTATACATTTTGGGACATCTTAGGACTTGCTTTCTTTATAATTTATCGCACGTCAAGCCATTGACGGTTTCGACTCCAAAAATATTTTAAATTCACATCGAACGAGTGCTTGCCGATGTATTGAATTTTTTGCCTTTTTAAAAAAAAAATACTTTATGGCAGTCTTCTCTCTCTCCCAATGTTGAGCCGTTGCTGTCTTGACGTGGCGTGCGATACACTATAATTGTATACCTTTTAGTCCTTTGCGGAGGCCATTTCGAGCTTGCGGTTTGTGGCCTTGTCTATGAGCTTCGAGTCCCCGCTTCGGATGGCCATTGAGATGTTATAATCCTCCAGTCTTTCGTCAGTGGCGTTCATAGCTCTTGAAATGAACTGAGCTATGGCGTCATTGCTGCAGTCGCTGTAATATGTGCAGCTGATGGTATGACGCGACACTGCCACTACTGCATGGGGAACACTGTCGTGCAGTTGTAGATGATTTGTGGTAGTTCGCACAATCACCACCGTCTCGTACGTTTGTCCCTGTGCTTCGTGTATGGTAAGGATACGTGAACCCTCTCCACTCCCGAAGCCCTCTTTCTTCAGACTCTCTTTTTCGACTTGAGTGTGCACCAAGTAGAGAGTCTTCTCGAGGGCCTTTGGGATCTGCGCATCCATGTACCGCTACAAAGAGGACTGTGGAATCTCCAAAGGAATGCAATCGGAGTCCTCTGAACGCGTTGCCCCATCGGGCTCCTATCAGGTGAGTGGCTGGGTCAACCACTCCGTCTGGTCTTTACGAAGATATGTGACTACACACAGTTTCGAGATAAGAATAAGGCCACGGTATCCCCTGTCTGTCGTAAGAGGCGACTAAAAAGATAAAAGAGGCTTCCGAGGTTGCGCCTAGGCGGCTAGAGTGGGAGCTTGAACCGTCCAGCCACCTATCACGGGAAAGACGGCGGTATGTATGGTCGCATGCCGTCGTAAAAAACCACCTACGGTTTAATTTTCTAAAAATTGTTAATGATTGCGTATTAGATAATATTAATTATCACTGTCTTACGGTGAAGTAAAGGATCGAGGGGAAACCGACGCACATTATAGCTGTAAAAAAACTCCGAAGGTGAGTGAAGTCTACCATTCACACTTGGCCAGTGGGATGGACTGTGGCGTTAAACTCACTCATTCTGAAAGAAGATCCGGGCAGTAGTGGAACAATAATGGGTTGACATCTACAAACATTCACGAAGTCCACTTAGTGATAAGTGATTACTCAGTTCAGTGACTTGCTTGAAACTCATAAAAGAAACACCTCTATTTTTCCAATATATGAAATGAAATGAAATGAAATGTCTTTATTTTGTATAGGCCTACGGGGGTACTTACAAATTGTCAGTTGCATTTTTTTTTCTTACACTACCACCGGATCGGAAAACGACCTCAACTGAGAAGATCCGGCAAGAAACTCAGCGGGTTTGTCTTTTTTCTTATTTATATCCATTTTTTTTTTATATAATTAAAATCATGATTTTTTACATGGTAATGAAAGTTAGCTCCAGTATCTTGCCTTACAGTTCAATAAAAGAGAGCCCTGATTGGCAAGATACGCTACACTTTGACATTAATTAAATATACTATAATAATGCATATTATTGCTCAGTCCCAAGCTGTTTTGTCTTCTATATATTTACACCATATATTTACACCATCTCAAAGATAACGTATAAGTTACGATTGTGACGCAATGATAACAATTAGTGCCGACTGTTTTATTGCTCTGAAGTAAGGAAAGGCTCGTAAACATTGGCATTAAGGACAACACATCTAAAACCCAATAATATATTGCATTTTGCTCCAGTAAATGTATAAATGGCTTGTTTTGTTTCTTAAATAATTACTTCTATTGCAAAACAGCGCAACGAGATTGCGTTGCAATTTTTTTTATCTGACTGAAGTAGTAAACGAGCATGCAGTCCACCTGATGGTAAGTGGCCACTGCCGCCCATGAACATCTGTAATCAACTCCATACAAAACATGGGTTCCATCTAAAGTCAAACACAGATGCGTTGCTATTCCCGAGGACTATGATGGTCGGCTCATGTGAAAGTGTGTCGGCAACCACATCCTTCTATCGAAACGCAAGAAATGCTTCACGCTAGAAATAGGTGTGGCGGTGGTACTTCCCAGGTCGAACTACACTGGTTCTACCACCTTGAAAATATTATAGTACTTAATTACGAGAAATACATACCTATATGAATGCTTTATCTAATTCTATGTGGATTCCTTTGGCACCCTCTACAGCCGAAACAACTTGATGTATATCAACAAAGCATTATTTTATTATTGTAATACAGTAATACTCCTTTCGCGATAGGTGGGACTGACTAATAACTACGTAAGTCAAATTCGTGTAAGTCGAGTATAAGAAATACGTAATACAAAATAAATTGTATCAGTCATAAATAGTACTAAGACTGTCTTAGTATTGTTTAATAGTAAGACTAATATTTTATAGTGTGAGATAGTAAGACTATGTAATCGATAATATAGAGATTGTGTGACGCAGGTGGCACACAATAAAAGACGATTTGAAAACCGCGTAACTCCGAGTTCGCGTGATTACTGTACTGGTTTTTTTCTGTGTCTCGTCAACCCATTATTGTCCGACTGGTGGGCACGGGTCTTCTCTCAGAGTGAGAGAATTTAGGCCACAGTCCACCGCGCGGGCCAGATTTTTTTTTAAAGAACTGTCGGTTGTGTAGGTTTAATTGCGATGTTTTCATTCACCGAAAAGCAGTAATAAATATTTTTTTAATAAGCACATAATTTTAGAAACAATAGTGGTTTGAACCTAGGACCTTCCTCCGAGAGGGTAAGTTTCAACTATTAAGCTATCATGGCTCTATTTTCATTTTTCTGTGTATTACCAAGCAATTGGGCTTATATATAATTAAATCAAATTGTTGTATTTCTGTTCATCGCTTATAGTTTATACGCCTTCAATGGACAAACATCCAACAGTATCGTTAAGCCAAAACTTGAGTACCTACTTCGGCTTTATGATCGAGTGACGTAAAGTAAAAGCAACTCGAAAGTGTAATTGCCTGCAGTGTACGTAATCCTCATTACTGAAACTTCTCATTCCTTGTAGATCCGACGTTCTTCAAAGTGATATTGTTCTGATGTATACTTATATATGTTCGTAAAGCTTTATATTTAATATACACACACTTTAACACAATTTCTACACTCATAGCCCCACACTAGGATTTTCTCCTGTGTCGTGGGTACCTTGGATACACGCAAGACGAATACGCAAACACCCACCCCAGACCCAGAACAGGAATCTAAACTCATCATTCAGATACCTGTCTAGCCGGGAATCGAACCCGGAACCCATTGCGCGTTAGAGCGGTATGATAACCACTCGGCCACGCTGGTCGTCAAATGGAATACTAATCAAATCTTTTGAGTTTTTATGACGCCAAAATGGGATTAAATAAGGTTCATCCACTTTTTCATGAAATTGAAAATGAAAGTAGCCATTATTTCTAAATATATGAGACTAGCTCACATAAGTTATATGAGGCAACTAAGTTAGTTCTCGCGAATAGTAACGCATCCGTGATTGACTTCAAATAGAACCAGTTCTGTATGACCCTGTTCTGTATGAAATTGCTTACTGGCAAGATACTGGAGCTAACTTTCATTACATTGTAAGAAAAAAACATGATTGAAAAAAAAAAATGATACAACATAACAAAAAAGACAAACCCGCTGAGTTTACTGCCAGATTTTCTCAGTTGAGGTCGTGTTCCGATCCGGTGGTAGTGAAAAAAAAATGTGTATATGACAATTTGTAAGTGCTCCCGTACTATAAGAAATTTATAGTACGGGATATATATTATTAACAAAATAAAGAAATTTTATTGTTATTTCATTGTTACAGTAGTCTATGAACGGCACTGCCACTTATCAAGTGGACTGCATGTTGGTTTGCTACTTCAATTGGATAAAAAAGCCAACAAAAGTACCGTCAATTAGATGGTAAGTGGCAATTGCTAGTTGATTGATTTCACATGTTCAAGAAATTAATATGCCTCATCATAAAGGTAGTAAGAGTGTAGTTCGACCGGGGAGGTACCACCGCCACATCTATTCCTAATGTGAAGCATTCCTTGCGTTTCGATGGAAGGGTGTGGTTGCCGGCACGCTTTTATATGAGGCGACCATCCTAGTCCTCGGGAGTAGCGACGTATCTGTGATTGACTTCAGATAAAACGTAAGTTCTATATAAAGTTTCTTACAAATGTCCATGGGTGGCACTGACCACTTACCTCCAGGCGGACTGCATGCTTTTGCTACTTCATTATTATAAAAAAAACTGATATAAGTGCGCCTCTATTCTCAAGTAGTAATGAAATTGTGTCTAGCATTTCTTTGTCATCATAGAAAATCAAATTATATGTCATCGTTAAATTGAAACATCAAATCCAAATACAGTCACGAACATAGACATGTACAATCAGTTCTCTAATTTACAAATGTAGATAGATATTTTAGGATATATACGGCTTTAAGGCTTTGCCTCAGACTGTATTACATTATTTATTCAGCTTTTGTTGATTTGGGTGTTCCCGTTGCTTCTACTTTATTTATCTCAAGGCAATGCGAATCTCTAATCAGTTATAGATATTATATATAGTGCTCTCTATATTACATTCGTCTCACGTACCGACGAACCTCTATTCTAAGTGGCTTGTATCTACATAAGTATTATTAAGTGAAGTTTGTTTGTTAGACAACACAATTTCTCAAGTTCTAGAGCCTTACTATTTCTCGTACGTGACTAACTAGATAGAAAACATGAATGACCGTAGGTACTATTGGCTAATATATTTTCATCTTTTGCAGAGGTTGTCTTGTTTATTCTTTGGTCTTGTTTATTATCATTTATCGTTACTATATTTATGATCAGTTTCACCGTTTCCTAGAGATTTTCCAAATGTTCCATTATATGCATGTGATATGCTCTATGCAAACAGCAAATCATAAAAAACAAAAATTTGACCGCAAAACTGGACTTTGCAGTTGAGTCGCTTTTGTCATAATTGTAACGCAAAAGTGTCGTTATGTATATTATTGTAATGTTAATTTACTCGCTTTTATTTGATACCCATATTCAGCGAGTTAAAAAAAATGTTCCTCGCCCCTACCGCTTTTTCTGATCGCAGGTGCTATATTTAAAATTATATAGCTTATATCAGTCAAAAAAGTGATCATAATTATATGTTACAATCCGTAAAGTCGTTTGGGCGGTAGCGCGTGCCAAAAATTGACATATCATGACATACAACATAACTTTACATAAATGCATACATATAAACAAACATACATACACGCATACGTATCCTCAAAAAACATTACTCTGCTTCTGAAGCAGTCAGGTAAAATCAAAAAAGTATCTATTTACAGTAAACGTCTCCCAAAATGAAACATTCGAACTGTATTTGGAAGAATTCGTTACGTGGAGATCTGAAATTTAGGACAAACGGCGATGCAAATCGCAAAGGGCTTTACATGTGAATGGTTTCTATTTCAGGACCCTTTGACTGACAGACGGTTAGACGAAGGACATTTGGGAGAAGATTCCCTTAAAGGCTTGCGAACTTATATACTTGGTTATGTACTAGTATGTATGTAAATAGCTCCTTTAGGTAAAGCGCTTTACATACTTCTTGACAAAGGATCCGAATTTCATACTAAAATTCTATTCGTATGAAATTTGGATACATATTATCAAATTCTTGTCCTTTAAACAAGAACGACTTATGTTTCAAATACACTTTGGTTTTGAAAAACATTGTACCTAAGTTACGTTAAAATTAACGAAAACTTAAATTCTTGTTTTATTTATAGTTTATTATTCACTTACGTAATTTCAAAACATTCTTGCTTATAATGAATTTGTATGAAACAAAGCTTATCAGACACGTCAAATATATTGGAGGCAAAAACATATTTTTGTTATTTTCTCTTCTTTCTCTTTATTATCTCCAAATTAGTAGAATCCTACAAATTGTTTTCATAGCGTTCGCCCGCTTCGACGAAAATATCTCTATTTACGCTTAAATATTGCTATTCAATAAAATTCTGTTCCTCTACCATTAGTGGGTGAATTATTCTGTATAGAAATTACAAGTTCATGGTAATCCAGTTCAATGGCATTAGACTAGGGGACGAATGGAGTTCTTGTTTTTATAATAACAATGTTTTGCAAAAGTACCTATTAGATAAGGGTCTATGTATCGACTTATTACTTACTATTTTTAACATCGGTAACTGTTGATAAGCGCACAGGATGACAGACATCATTTTAAATAACATGAATAGTGCATTTGGGAATAAGCAAGATAGTAAAAGACACTGGTGAAACAAATCAACATAATTAAAAATAAATTAATAGTAAGTAGCAAAGGATCACGCAATCCAACTATTTTCCAAGTGTTTACTGCTGCCTAAGAAATCAAGTCCTTTAAGAATGTGACTTTTATCTGAAGCCGATTAAAATGCGTTGCTACATTAGAGGTGTGGTGAGGTAGTCGTCTCGGATCTTAAAAAACTGAAAAAAAACGCTTAAAACGCTTTCTTCAATCATAGCCTCACAGTAGGATTTGCTCCTGTATCATGGGTGCCATGGACACACACAAAGACGAATACACAAACACCCAGACCCAGAACAAGAATCTAATCTCATCATTTAGATACCTGTCTGGCCGGGAATCGAACCTGGGACCCACTGCGTGTCAGACCGGTACGGTAACCGCTGCGCCACGCGGGTCGTCAAAACTATATTAGTGAGCCCGTGTTTATTCATTCGAAGTACTATAGAAGAACGAAGTACTATACGAAAAAAATCTTCTCTTTAGAAAAGGTATGTCAACCACCAATGATTATTAATTAAAGTAAGGGTGGTGCCTTACTGCTTTCGAGTAAAAACGGGCATTGAACTGATACCGACCTCATTTTTAAAGCGTCAGTGCCGCATGATCCAAAGCCCACTTAATATCAGGTGGACTGCTCGGTTGCCATTCCAATATCATAAAAATCCACCTAGGTTTCTTACGAGGTACTTTATCTTTCAAAGCATCATGTTACTGGCAGAGAGCCAGAATCTACAACTTGATTGGGTGAAATTTTGCATTAAGCAGAGCTGTTGATTTTTCGTCTACCAAATCATATTATGGCGTTAATGCGATTTTAATGTCATTTCTGTTACTTCGTTCATATCTAAATCCGTAAAACCAGTTATAAAAGGAAAATTTGCGCTTATCTCATAAACCAAGACATAATATTATTTGTCGTTGTCATCTCTCTATTTATATTTTTTGTGATTCATTATTATACTAGCCTAAAATATTTTTCTTTTCCCCTGCTACGATGACATTTTGATAATACTCTTGATTCTTGATCTCATAGCATTAAGTTCACCCAAGTCTATGCACGGCTTTGTGAAGAATTAGGTATTTTAATCTATCCTATGTTGTTTTATTGTAGTATTAAACTGTATAAGGAAAAGCAGTATAGTCTTATTGTCAAATGAAAATTATCAAAGGTGTTCAGAATTCACGCTTAGCCAGCAGCCTAGTTAATTTTGTCGAACCATCAAGAGCAAATCCTATGAAAATGGTCTTTCGTATATTTATGATTTTTAAGTAAAAAATAACAATAAAAATAATAATATTCGTTTAAAAGTATGTTGTTAAGCTACCAAAGGAATTCCAAAACGTTAAAAGCGATGAACCCATATTCCGCGAAAAATAATTTCAATGCCATTGTGCTTCGGCGTCAAATGTCCCCAAAATTTTCTGCACGTTATAAATATGCAAATAGTGAAAAACTAGTTACCGCTTGCATAATTAACTGTGCTCCTGAAATGCTTTTTAAAATAAGTACTAAAGATAAGAATAGAATAATGCAGAGAACGTAAAACGACTGAACGTAACGAAGAAAAGTTGCGACCAGAAAGAAATTCATATTTCAACACCAGGTAAAAAATACCCCAGATTTCACCATGTAAGTAAAGAGTGCTGCGACTCGATGATGTAAAATAGACGGAATACGTAAGAAGGGAAAATTGCAAATGTAACGTGAAAAAGATTTTTATATAACTAGAATAATGCAAAATGTTCATGCTTCGAATATTAAGTGGTAATTACCACTGACGAAGACCTGTAAGTAATCTTATATATTATACTTGTACGAGTGGTAGGTGAAGGTGGTAGAACCAGTGTAGTTCGACCGGGGAAGTACCACCGCCACACCTATTTCTAGCCTGAAGCAGTTCTTGCGTGAGATGGAAGGGCGTGGTTGCCGGCAAACTTTCACATGAGGCGACACCATAGTCCTCGGGAGTAGCAACGCATCTGTGATTTACTTCAGATGGAACCCATGTTTTTTATGAAGTTGAATACAGATGTCCATGGGCGGCAGTGGCCACTTACCATCAGGTGGACTGCATGCTCGTTTGCTACTTCAGTCAGATAAGAAAAAGAGTACTTTTTAAGGTTAAATTACGGTACCACATTTATTTTTTAAATAAAATTGAGATAATGAACTCACATGCGGTCTAACGATTGGTAAATGGTTACTGCCACTGACATCTTCAATCATCCGCAATTACATTCCCTGATGACAAGGTAATGAAAGTCTTTCATTTAGTAAGACTTTCATTTACTTCACGATTCAAACCAGAATACAACTACGCTACAACGCTGTTATAAAAAATGTCGAGTCGAACCATGTAAGTAGTTTTGCCATTCCACATCTTTGAACAAGAAGAGAATACTCATCAACAACAGTGCTAATAGAAAAAGGCGTGCTAATACCACCAATTAGTACTTCAGGGTTACGCAACAAATGTACCACAGAGAATGATGAGCGCGTAGAAGGCAAACCCGCAAACACAATTTGCGCAATCAAGCCTTAAGGCCTGAAGTAGTGATTTCTTAAAATATCCCTTTCTTCGACAACGTAGAAGTAATTTCGTGATATGAATGCGACACGACTTCTAAATTTTACATTATTTAGTATATTGTACTTTATGGTTCATGTTATACCTCAAAAATTGCACACCGTCTTTTTTGTCTGAATTACACAGACATTATCTTAATATTTAAAAAAAATAGATTTAATTCACCGTGTGCGATACGGATCAAGAACAAAGGCTAATGTATTAAGAATAATCTACTGTTACGAAAGTGGTATTCGATAATTATGCTTTAATATTTGCATGAATAATGCAAAAAATATTTCTTTTAATCATACAAACAAATACCACAATCAAAACACATTTACCCCAGAAAAGGTTTATATGAAAACATTTTTGAAACAGTAACAGAATGACAATGTACAAACAAACCTAAAAATATCAGGCCACAAGAGACCCCAACCAATTACTCGCTGACTTGTGAAAAACAAAGAAAATTGAAGATTTTACTTGAGCACTTGCTTATTTGTTTTGTTTGGCGTTCCAATAAATGTTAAAGAGATGGTCGTTAAATATACAAAGGTGAAGAAACTCATAAAAGAAAGAACTCGAAAGAGAAAATCTTTTGACCGACGGTTTACCTGTCGAAATCTAAGAAGCAAGAAACTTGTATTAATCCAATTGAGTTTTCTGTCTTGTATTTAATTAAACGTATATGCTTTAATGTATCTCCTATATAGTACTATTATATTTAATGACGTAATGATACCTTTGTATTCTTCATTTCTTCTAAAACTATTTTTTTTCTTACAACCCTCGGAAAAAAATTATTATTCCAAAAAATTTTCTACATTTTTTTTTAAAATGCCGTCTACTGTAAGTACTTAGTATAATATATTTGATTTGTTCTTATCATTAACATCAAGTAATATTTCACCAAAATCATAATGAATAAGTGTTCATTATGATTTTACATAATGAACAATGTGTTCATTATGTAACTATAAATTAATCATATTTTTTCCATCGACGCAACACGCTTCTTCTAATGACTCTCTTCCCAAATCTTCAAAGCCTTCCCAAGAATAAAATTTAAGTACGAGCAAAAGACAATTTAGTACCGGGTCATTATTAATAAAAAAATATATATTCAAACCTCGGAATATATTTGTGAAATTGTGATTGACGACTTATAAAAACATACATTAGACTAAATATTAAGGCTTCCCGAAAAGACCAAATACTTTATAATTTAGTACTTATTAGCTTCCAACTATCTTAATATTTTTTGCTGCTAAGAACATTATAAATAACAATAAAAAACCATCACTTACCTGATCAAATATCCAATATAAGTTCAACTTCAACTCTATCTGGTCAACACAATAGTTAACTATTCACTTACACAGCACTAAAAGCACTAACTAAAACTTTTATAAAGTTTTAAACTCCATGCACTGGTCGAACTGAACTGACTAATAATTTATACCCTCCTTTATGGCATCATAAATCTCACTAACGTAACTTGTAATGCTATTTTGCGAGTTCACATCTCGATTTCTCGACGGACCACGTTACTTAGAAATCGGACGCGTTCGTCATAACCGCCCCATTCGACATCCCGCGAGAAACTAACGGACGGACCGCCGCCAGGGTAGGAAATTTTCATGTTTGCGTGATCCCGTCTACACAGACACAGTGTACTACAGGCGATGCCAATGTGTGAGTGACTTCAGATGCTTGTGTCAGTGATTTCGGACGATCTGCGCCATCCTGATAGTCCAAGATTACGGATGTGTTGGTTGCCGATCACCTCCGACTGCGCATGTAGTGGTGTTCAGTACAACCGGGGAAAAACGGAGCGTCGAAAATTACACCGCGCATGCCCGAATACCTCTCGAAATAAAATCGTGTTTCGCGCTATTTAAATACTGATTCAGTTGGTCTGATTATGGAATCCTGCGTGTAGTACAGCCCACAGGACATCATATTTGACAAATAGGCTTTTCATTACCACTTAAGATTTTTTAAGAGCTGGTTTATGTTGATTTGTTCGAGTTTTTGATGCGTCCGTGTTATTTGCTTCCATTCTGCTTTACGGTCTTTCGTCTCACGTTCGTCCTTGAATTTTATTTGCGTCAATTTTTGATACAAACAAAGTTGTTAGCTTTTATTACACTTGCTTGGTCAAGGGTGTCGGAACCCTAATGTTAGTTTATTGCTTATTTATTTTAATGCTAGGAGATAATTATTTATTTAACCCTACTTCTGCTCTCATCGCTTTTACTTAAAACTTTCAATTGTAATTTGTACGTAACTGATATAAAAAACAACTTATTAAAAAAAATCTATACTATTTAGAAATACGTTAATAATAATGATATAACAGTGTTCCATGCAAAAAAGGTTTGCCTACCAACTCTAGTGCCGATAAACTTTTTTATCTGACTGAAGTAACAGACGAGCATGTAGTCCACTTGATGGTAAGTGGTCACTGCCGCCTATGGACGTCTATTATCAACTTTATACAGAATATGGGTTCCATCTGAAGTCAAACTCAAAAAAGTTCTCGGAGGTTTATGAAATTCACCAATTCGCACTTCGCCAGCGCAGTGGACTAAAGCCTAAATCTCTCTCATTCCGAGATAAGACATGTGCCCAGCAGTGGGACAATAATGGGTTGACAATATACGAAATAAATAGTGGAATTGACTTATACCATATTTTACCATCACAGATACGTAGCTATTCCCAGGGACTGAGATGGTCGCCTCATTTATAAGTGAGCAAGCCACCACATCCTTCACTTCCACCGAAACGCAAGAATTGCTTCACGCTAGAAATACGCTATTGCAATATTAACCTCACTTTTAGTTATACAATTTTTATTTGTTCTGAAGGCTGCTTGCTTAAATTTATCAGTACTTAAATATATTAACTACGTTATATAAATTTTGTTAAGTTTCTATAAGAACACTTACTCGTAAGTTCAGCAAGCTTAAAGTATTGAATAATAAGTTCATAATATTAGTTATGCTACTTTCTTTTCTTTTTGTAATGGAAAATTTTGTTTTTTTAATTTTGACGACCTGCGTAGCGGTGCGGTTACGATACCGATTTGACACGGAGTGGGTCCTGGGTTTGATTCCCAGTCAGACAGGTATCTGTATGATGAGTTTAGATTCTTGTTCTGGATCTCGTTGTTTGTGTAGTCATCTTTGTGTGTGTCTATGGGACCCAAGACACAGAAACATATCCTACTGTGGGGCTATGAGTTTAAAAAACGATTTAAGTTTTTTTAATTATTCACAGTTTGTTACACGCTTGTAAATAAACTCATAAATCCAAGTACAGGTTAAACGGAAATTTGACCGAACCTTAAGAGGAATCGAGACCAAACCACTCTAAACTTGGCAACGTAATGTAGGCATATTTTAATTTTAAGGCGACTAGCGATATTTTTGTAAACATTTATCAGAATTAAACTGAATATAGTGCACATAATAGTCGGATCACAACGTAATCAACGCTTTTATGTCGCTCTTTTGCATGAATAGTAACATAACTATAAAGCGCCGATTTTAATGAAGAGCAAGGTAAAAATTAAGTATGTTATTGTTTTTTATGGTTTTTTTTATTTATTTTTTTATTTGACTGAATGGTCACTAAGTGGTCACTGCCGCCCATGGACATCTGTAATTTCATTCAGAACATGGGTTCCATCTGAAGTCAATCACAGATGCGTCGCTACTCCCGAGGACTATGATGGTCGCCTCATGTGAAAGTGTGCATGTTTTTGAAAAATGAAGTTAAAATAAAAAATAATAAACGGAAATGAACCACAGTGGAGTTTGAATATTAAATTTTTAATTCGAAATATAATAAGGATAAAACTTTATCATAAAATTAAATTTGACAGGTTTCGAATTATATGCAAAGTATCGATACGGTACAAATCCAAAATACAAGTAAAACTAGAATTTGACCATCAGTAGTAAGTTGTGCCCATACATCCATAGGGGTAATTTATGTTGACCCTGTAGTCGGGGAGTAGAATACGGCTACGGTATCCCCTGCCTGTCGTAAGAGGCGATTAACAGGGGGCCTCGGGTTGTGGACGGCTAGAGCGGGAGCTCGAACCGTCCAACCCCGAGAAGGACGGTGGTATGTGTGGCTGCATCTCGCCGTAAGCACCGGATGATGAAGGGGGATGGTACACGTCCCCCAAAAGATGAGCCCGTGAGGGGCACTGCGCTAGGGGGCACCGGTTGGTTCCGTTGGAGTTTCCGAGTCCCCTACTACAAGCGCTAAGGAAGGCCACCGAGGAGGTTTTAGTGGGTAAAAATCCCACATAACCCTGAGTGTCTCCCAAGGATTCGGTGTACCTTTTGAAGGTTTCCTCCCCGTAACAAAAAAAGGGGTAATTTATGTATTAGCAAATGGTTAATCATTGCATCTGGCATGCGTGTTTTTGACCACAATGGGTGTTGATGTTCTACGGAAAGACACTATTGACCATATCCGGGATTTTATGATTTTAGTTATAATACTTAATGGGTACTCACGATATGCGGTTTTTAAATTCTTATAGAATTATTTTTCTCTATATTTCGACCCAGACTTCTCTTACTAAATATGGAAAGTAATGACGCTCAGCGAAGATCAGCCGAGGTTTATGCAGTTCGATCCAATCCAATCCGGTGGTTAGTACACAGTTAGTAAACAAACTGCATGTTCGTGTCGTATATAGAAATATACAAGAGAGAATATACATCAGTTATGAAATGCGTTTAATGCATTAAATAGTCTGCGTCTCTTGTACTAGCTTCTTTTGTGAAGTTTGGCGACTTTAAAGTATTGGTTGGAACTATAAACTTATGATATGCCGAAACTTCGGCGAACACTTCCAAACTAACAGAGTTATGATTCTGTACAACTGGAATAACTTTGTTAGTTACGAGGTTTTGTTTTCGTTCAATTATTTTAGCGATTGTGTATTCTGCATGTAGCGAAGTTGTGTGTGGAAATAACTTGTTAGATGTACATTTGTATAAACTTGAGCAAACTGTATATTCTCTAACGCTGCAAAGCTACGTTGTATAAGTCAACAGTGTGCTATTTCTGTTACGCTTATATCATTCTGCATTTATATGAATAGGTATCTATTTCTTTCACTGTATATTTCGTATTAGCGTTGGATCATCATGTATTGTATTGATGATAAATATGAAAAACAAATTTCTTCATTCGACCGGGACTTAAAAATTATTAGTTAAACATTTTTCGCTACGTTGTATAAGTCAACAGTGTTCTATTTTTTTATGCTTATATTTTTCTGCATTTATATGATTTTTTATTTCTTTCATTGTTTTTATATTTCGTGTTAGTTGGATCTTCATTTATGGAAAAGATATCGTCGATGTATTGATGATAAATATAAAAAACAAATTCATTCATTTTTGTAGGTGGTAGAACCAGTGTAGTTCAACCGGGGAAGTACCACCGCACCTATTTCTAGCGGGATGCATTTCTTGCGTTTCGATGGAAGGGTGTGGTTGCCGACACACTTTTATATAAGGCGACCATCGTAGTCCTCGGGAGTAGCAACGCATTTGCAACTTCAGATAGAACCCATGTTCTATGTGAAGCTATTTACGAATGTCCATGGGTGGTAGTGACCACTTACCATCGTGCTTTGCATGCTCGTTTGCTACTTGAAATTCATAAAAAAAAAACAAATAAAGACAAAAAGCAAGTAATTTAAAAAAAAGGATAATAATTATACTTTTGTTTCTTCTCTTACTTAATTCGAATGTACTATTAGTCAATTGACATTAAATGAGACGGCTTTATTTTGTGAAAACATATTAAAGTCATTTTGTTTGGCATGCCTACGAAGGCACACATTTTATCAGTTACAATATTTTTCCTTAAACTACCATCGGACCAGAACATCTTGACTTGACTTGAGCCAGCAAGAATTTCAGGTGGTTTGCCAGTACTTATAATCAGCCCGTATGAAGTATATTGGGAATCAAATTTATAGAAATGATACAATTAATTCACTAATATTAGTTTATAATAAATTAATTATTTAAAACCCAACAATATAAACCGACGTAAATCACTATGAAATTGATTAAAGGGGAACTAAGAGATTATTATGAATCCATGTTATTTATTACAATTATCGCTGCCTCTTATAACTTAAGAGGCCATTAAAATGAAGGCAATCTCAACTCTTAAAGCTCCAATAGGCCCCTCCAACAAGTATTGTTTAACGCAAGTGGATCAGTTTACGATATATTATACTTCTAAGAATACACCCTAACTTTGTCAAGCATAATTGAAAGTTCTGGAAGATTTACCGTTTAACTGTATGAAGAATGATTGTTCTAGGTAATATCACAAACAAAGACACTATCACAGTACAGTGATGATATAGGTAATTTTAAAGAAAAGAACACATGAATAATAGCCCTATGGTGTACATGCACGATGATGTTACTTTCTTGTTTTTTTTTCCCCCTTTTTTTTCTTCCTTGTTTTGAGTCTAAAGTCAATCACAGTTGCATTACTGCTCTCAAGAAGAGTAGTACCACCGCCACACCTATTTCTAGAGTGAAGCATTTCTTGCGTTTCGATGGAATATTAAAGCGTATAGCTTAAAGCTTCTTGCGTTTCAATGGAAGGCTGTGATTAGGGGTACACTTTTATGTGAGGTGACCATCATAGTCCTCAGGAGAAGCGACGCATCTGTGATTGACTTCAGATGGAACCCATGTTCTGTATGAAGTTGATTACAAATATCCATGGGCGGCAGTGACCATTTACCATCAGATGTATTGCATGCTCATTTGCTACTTCAGTCACATAAATAAAACATAATTAGGTACATACTACTATGGTAGTAACCGGGGTAGACGTGGAGCGAGAATAAATATGTTCTTTGTAAATATTATGAAAACAAGTATTAATATGCTATCAGGTGAAATGCATGCTCATTGCTTTACTTCTGTTTTTTCCCCCTATTCCATGACCATTTTCAAATACGAAAGTGTAGCAAAATTTTGTCTCTTCTCAGAATATACAGAATACGGAATATTCGAAGCGACAGAAAATCTTCTGAGCGACGTTGAGAGGAACATTATATCCTGGAAACTATTTTTCATTTCCACAAAACAACTGCGCGCGTGCTGTTTCACAGTTTTGTTCACTGTCACTTGATATTTAAGCTAAATTTATTGATATAGATGTGTTGGTGTATTTCCAGTTCAGGCTAGGATCATTTTTGTCTGATTTTAGGTTTCGTATTTCAAATTTCTCACCTAATAACATTCTTGTTAATGAGAAAAAACTAAATGTATTAAATTCTCGTCGTTCAACGTGAGGCAGTTTGATACCAATTGTGTCCTTATAGTTCTGATAGCAGAATAGGGCGAGGCCTGCCTGCCGGCCTGCCTACCTGTAGTAAGAACAGGAGCACGAACCGCCTGGCCAAGCGACCCTGGGTCCTCCCCAGGGCCCTCCATCTTAGACGGCATGTGGCCGCATGCCGTCGTAAACACCAGAAGGCACGGTGAGCGCAAATGCTCACCGGGGAGTAGCCCAAATGTTAGGCTTTAGTTTAATTTATCAGTAGTGTTAAGAAAAATATTAATAACTTATCTGAAAGGTGTGACACACTCGACATAATTATAAGGAACAAATATAATATCTTTGAACATATTACTCGTCTTATTAATAAACTTCCTATTGAAATTAGAAATTGCTCAATTAATGAGTTAAAAGCATTGATTAAGATTAAACTTTGCCTGAAGCATATTTATAAATTTCTGACTACATAGAAGACATTACAGCTTGGAACCGTGTAACAATATAATATTATTTTCATAGCTAATGGTTGATCTGGTCTGGTTTGCTTCACTTTGACACTTAATTAAGTGTCAAAGCGTAGCGAATCTTGTCAACCAGACTTCTTGTTTTGTCAAGTGTAAGGCAAAAGTCGGTGCCGACTTTTATTGCCATACCCGACTTTATAGCTGTACCCTGCCCGTCATCACAAAAAAAATACAGCAGAAACCTTCGCGAGCTCATAAATAATAACTTTGCTAAAGACCATCACACGATCAAATGAATAGTTTATGATTCTATAGAGGACAGACAAATATAATTAGACAAATATTCATTTTTATACATAAGATATTGCTATATAACAATCATTATGGTCAAAAGAAAAAATAACATAAAAATAAGGAACTTCGTTCCAACAAAAAAGACAACCCCGGTGATTATCTTGTATATAGTTGAAGTCATGTACCGATCTGGTGGTAATGTAAGAAAAAATATTGTAACTGAAAATTCCTATGCTCTATACAAGTTGATCTATACAAGACAAAGACATTTCATTTTGTATGAACATTTAGTGCAGAAATATTTGGCGACCGTTCAGTCTACTACGTTTTACTTTTCACCGACTTTTCAAAGGTCCCGTGACCACCACAAAAAATAGTTGCAATAAATAATTAGTCAAAAATAAAGACATAAAGACCTTTTAAGAGGTTGCCAGCACTATTTTATATGAGGTGACCATCACTTCTATCTTATAAAAAAGAACTAACTACCATTTCATCTGGTTCTGTCCTACATCACGAACGAAAGGGATTTTTTACCCTTTCTCCCATATGCTGCACTGATTTGTATAAACGCGGTGGGCAAGGATTTTCAGGTCGCAAGTACCCTCTTTGCTCGAGTAGACTTCAAGTGGGCTGAATACCTTCCGGATCGACATAATTTATCCAAAAAAAATATAAGTTATTATTTGGAACATTTTTATGTAATGTACAAATGAAAACATTTATGTATCAAACGAATTACGAAACGAGCATGTACCTACCCCTTTGGGACCCACCACAGACAGACATCCAATTCTATCTAAGTTTAAATACAAATACCAAAGAGTGGTAAGTAGTTTCTTCTACCAATAAGTTGCTTGATATTTTGCTACTTATGGAATATAATAACTCAGAACCAAAACAAATAACTAACATTAATTTCAAACGTCGAAATATTTGAGGTTAGCTACTAACTTCTTCCTATTCTTTGGTGTTGAAATCATTATTTGATTAGTTGGATTCCGAAAGCATCATTATCACATATTTTTGCCTCATAACAGCAGTAGGTATTATACGTTTTTGCGATTTAGTTTGAATGATGAAGTAATGGAGACATACATACCCGAGACATACTTACCTTTTTTTGGTCTCGAGAGACAAACCAGCAATGGAATCCGACGCCGTAGAAGCGACGCAGGGATATGTGTGATTCTTACCGCACTAAACCCCCTTCGGTGGCTGTCCTCGGCGCAACAAGAAAAATTCCGCTATCTCCATAGGAACGCAACGGGAGACCTCTAAGCGCGTTACCCCATCGGGCTCCTCCCAATTGAGCAGCTAGGCTCACCGCATCGTCTAGTCTTTACGACGGTATGCGACCACACACATTGCCGTCTTTTCTAGTGTCATCTAACAGGACTGTTCGAGCTCCCACTCTAGTCGCCCGTCTGTAAGCCCCCTCTTAGTCGCTTCTCACGACAGGCAGGAGATACCGTAGCCCTATCCCGGAACTACTGGGACGAAGACTGATCTTATCTAAAATTGATTTTAATGGGTAGCAGTGAACATTAACATCCAGTTGTATGTTGTATGTTGTTGTGAAACGGCCACATAGGTCGAAGGACAGATAACCGATGGGGAAGAAAGGTCCTCTAGTTGCGACCACGTTTAGGCAAAAGGAGTAGGGGAGGCCAACGTCCAACAGTGTACGTAAAGGGCTGATGGATGGATGGATGGATGTATGCTAGTTTGTTACTTTCATACTATCTTAATACATTTTTAAATTCAAATGATATCATAAATGTGTGTGTAATTATTTACAGCAAAAACTAAATCGCTGAAATATGGCACACAATCTATATGTTGTAGCCTAGATTGATATATAGGATACTCATTACCGTAGTAGACGTGACGTGCCCGCTCTAGGGCAAAGCAGCAAGAAAAACCTAGTAAAAAATCGTTTGTCTGTAAAGTCGTTTTACTGACGATAGTTGAACGTGACAACGTCATAAGAAAATACTGATGGAATTTCGAAATTTTTCGAATTTATAAAGATTTTTTAAATTTTATTTGTTTGATAGATATTTAGTATGGATATAGAGAAGGGGTTAAATGGAAATCACAACGGAATTGATCAATTTACATTTATTTGTACGCTGTCCACGCGGAAGCATCGCTCACTCAAGTAGGAGAGAGTCAGATCTCGAACGCTGCCGAACGCGGAGACCATTTGTGCCTCTTTGTCGCTCGTTCCGCGCTCTCGCTTGCACTTCAAACGTTTAATGGAACGCCTCAGAACGAGATAACGCCGCATGAGTCATGTTTTTAGTGTGTGTAGCCGGCTCCATCGAATTATAAGACGTTGTTAAGTCAAAAATAAATATACAAATTTTTGGTTTTTGTTTTAACTAAAATTTATTAGCACACGAGCGAAGGTGACTCACGCATAAAACAATTACTTGAAAATATTAAATAAAATTACAGGCGCTAATTACTTTATAATTTATTCCTTGTGAGCCATATCATTATCCTATACTAACATGAGGGTCGGCCATTAAATTTGAATATTGTATAAACTAATAACCACGTGTAGTATGCGCGGTTTTGGTGAATTTTACCGTTTCATTATTCAAGTGCGTGTGAAATGTGTTTAACCTGCTATAGGGAAGTCTTACACTGAAAGCTGTACTTTTCATAATATTTTATATCCACAGCCAAAGATACACGCTTTCTAAAGAAAAAATACACGCTTTCTACACTCATAGCCTCACGCTAGGATTTTCTCCTGTGTCGTGGGTACTATGGACACACACAAGACAAATACACAAACACCCAGACCCAGAACATGAATCTAAACTCATCATTCAGATATCTGTCTGGCCGGGAATCGAAACCGGGACCCATTGCGCGTCAGACCGGTTTGGTA
Source organism: Spicauda simplicius (assembly GCA_949699795.1). Lineage (NCBI taxonomy): Eukaryota > Metazoa > Arthropoda > Insecta > Lepidoptera > Hesperiidae > Spicauda > Spicauda simplicius. Next base: position 6,971,564 of record OX453078.1, on the reverse strand, counting down.
ACCGCTCCTTTACGCGGGTTGTCAAAGATGTATTTCTACGACGCGAAACACTTTCCAAAGATCGTGCAAGGAAACTAACCTAACCTTTTTTATTTTTTAATTTGACTAAAGTAGCAAACGAGCATGCAGTCCACCTGATGGTAAGTGGTCACTGCCGCCCATGGACGTCTGCAATCAACTTCATACAGAACATGGGTTCTGTCTGAAGTCAATCACAGATGCGTTGCCACTCCCGGGGACTGTGATGGTCGCTTCATATAAAAGTGTGCCGGCAACCACACCCTTCCATCGAAACGCAACGCGTGGTACTTCCCCGGTCGAACTACACTGGTTCTACCACCAGAAAGGTTAAGAAGGTTCACGAAGGTTAAGTTTTTTCTATATACTTTAAGCGTATATAGAAAAATCTTAACAAACATACACACTCACAAACTTTGGCCTTTATAATATATTAGTGCATGAAAAAATAATCAGTGCATGGTAAAACAAACACACACTTTTTACACTCACAGCCCCATAGTAGGATTTTCTCCTGTGTCATGGGTGCCATGGACATACAAAGACGGATACACAAACACCCAGACCTAGTACAGAAATGTAAATTTAATCATTCAAATACCTGTCTGGCCGGGAATCGAACCCAGAACCCACTGCTTGTCAGATCGGTTTGGTGACTGCTTCGCCACGCGAGTCAAGTCAATCCTAGTTCGCATGCTATAGTTATCACTCAAATAATGTATGTAACAAGAAAGCATACACTATTTATATTATGTTATTCCCAGTACGTTTTTATATCGCGATTCTACAAAGCGAAACATTTTCAAATAAACAACGGAAAGGGAAACAATGTAACGAGCGCAATCTAATTAAACAGGTCAGTTACAAACATAACTATGGGAGGCGATATATATTTTCGGTCTCATCACTACATAGTATAAAACAAAGTCGCTTCTCGCTGTCTGTCCCTATGTATGCTTAGATCTTTAGAAAAATCCATACTACGCTGTGGATTTTGATGCAGTTTTTTTAAGGGATAGAGTAATTCAAGAGGAAGGTTTTTACGTATAATATAGTGGAGAAACACTGATAAATTTGGCGACCCGCGTGGCGCAGCGGTTACCGTACCAGTCTGACACGTAGTGGGTCCCGGTTCGATTCCCGGCCAGACAGGTATCTGTATGATGAGTTTAGATTCTTGTTCTGGGTCTGGGTGTTTGTGTATTCGTCTTTGTGTGTGTCCATGGCACTCACGACACTGGAGGAAATCCTACTGTGGGGCTATGAGTGTAGAAAGCTTAGCTTTTAAGTTTTTTTTTAATTTAGACTTTTGACTTTTAGGCGGAAGGAAGGTCGCCGGGTCGACTAGTTTTTTTTTTATATTAAGCAAGTGGTATTTTCTGACATATTTAAATAGAGGAAGCTAAGGATTCAAATCCATCGAACTCTCTTGTAGCGTTTCGTTTGATTGAGCCTTGGTAATAGTCACCAATGGATGAGACACCAGTCACTAGAAGCAACTTTACTTCAAACACAATGTTTGCTCTTGTTTATAATCACCAAATTTTACCTTCTTCTTCGGGGACTATTGTCAAACTTTTGTCATAAACTCCAAACTAAATGGTATATTTGTAAGCCCAATCATTTTAGCTGTCCGTAATCAGTAAAAATATGAGAAATTGAAAAGACATCGATTATTTCCTATACGAATATATATGGAGACACCCCTCGCAGAAATGTTTAAAGAACTTTCCATTTCACTACTGCGTTAGACCTTTTTGTCCTCCACTGTTTTATTAAGTGATTAAAGGATACCTCACTTAAAGTTTCATTAAAATAGTAAATTAGGGAGATACTACATATTTCCATGCTCCCATTTGTGTTGTTGACTTTGATTACGGAAGTCCTAAGGATATATATGTACTATTAATTACTTCTTTTTATTACGAGAATCATTTATGGCTTCGGTAGCACTGTAAGAAAAGCACCGTCATTGACAATTTATATGTTCTTCTAAAATAAAGACGTTTTATTACATTTTATTTCACAATCTGTATATTAATACGTGAAGCAAAAACATGAGATCCCTTTTTAAGATACCTGCCGCAGACGGAGGAGTTTGAAATTACGCACGGTTATAGTTGATGCAGAGATGGATTACGCAAAGCTAATATTTATTTCAAATAATGCATAAAACATACATAAAATCAATTAAAAACACATTACACACACTACCTTGCATTTAATACAAACACATACATAATAAACGAAATAGAACATTCAATGTCTTTTTTTTTGTTCTCGGGGGGGAAACCTTCAAAAGGTACCCGACGCCGTGGGAGCGAGGCAGGGTTATGTGGGATTTTTACCGCACTAAAACCCCCCCGTCCTCGGCACTAAAAAGGAGGACTCCGGGATCTCGAAACGACTTCAACCGGAATCCTTCGAGCGCGTTGCAACATCGGGCTCCTCCTAGATGGGCGGCTGGGCCCACCGCTTCGTCTAGTCTTTACGACCACACATACCGCCATCCTTCCCGGGATTACCTGACCGAACGGTTCCAGCTCGCACTCTAGCCGCCTGCAACCCCGGAAGCACCTTGTAGTCGCCTCGTACGACAGGCAGGGGATGCCGTAGCCCTATTCTGATCCCGGAGCTACAGGGACGACATTCAATGTCTTATATGATATTACCTAAAGTCAAAAATGTCAGATGTCTGTGTCAAAATACCCGCTATTGCTTTTATCTGTATTCGCCTGGCTCATAACCACATTAGCTTCGCTAATTTAACCTATTTTAGCTTTAAAGGGTACGTTAAAAAAAAACCTGAAAATTATTACAATTTATTTGAATTTCGGAAATATTCGTGCTACTTTGGACAATATGAAGTTTAGTTTTTAATTTAAATTACGGTCGAATTCCGGCCGTTGCGACGGGTGACTAGTTTCAGTTATTAAATCTAATGCTAGTGGGAAGTGATTCGCACGTTTTAGTAGAAGGATGTGATTGTCGGCTAACTATATGAAGAGACCATCTTAGGCCTCCTTAATACGTCCCTGTAGTTCCGGGATCAGAATAGGGCTACGGCATCCCCTGCCTGTCGTAAGAGGCGACTAAAAGGGGCTTCTGGGATTGCAGGCGGCTAGAGTGGGAGCTCGAACCGTTCGGTCAGGCGATCCCGAGAAGGACGCCGGTATATGTGGTCGCATACCATCGTAAAGACTAGAGGGGGCGGTGGGCCCAGCCGCCCATCTGGGAGGAGCCCGATGGGGCAACGCGCTCAGAGGATTCCGGTTGCGATCGGATTGAGTTCCCGGAGTCCTCTTTATGGCGCCGAGGACGGCCACATAACCTCCCACATAACCCTGCATCGCTCCCACGGCGTCGGGTACCTTTTGAAGGTTTCCCCGTCGAAAACAAAAAAAAAAGGCCTCGTTAATAACAACACTTGTGCGATTAACTTCAGATAAAACCTAAAAAGTAGCTTACAGATGTCCATAGGTGGTTGCGAACACTTACCACCAGATGGACTGTATCTCCTCAACCCATTATTGTCCCAATGCTGAGCACGGATCTTTTCTCAGAATGTGAGAGTTCAGGCCATAGTCCACCGCGTTTGCCAAGTGCGAATTGGTGGACTTCACACACCTCCGAGAACTTTTTTTTAAGAACTCTCGGGTGTGTAGGTTTCCTCACGATATTTGCTTTCACCGGAAAGCATTGATAATTAATTTCTAATAAGCACATAATTTTAGAAAAAATCTGTGGTGCGTGCCTGGGTTTGAACATTGGACCTCACGATCGAGAAGGCAAGTTTCAACCATTAGGCTATCTCTGCTCTGATGGATTGAATGTCTGCTTGATATTTGGATTGGTTTAAAAAGTTTTCTAACAATAATACAAAGTAAAACTTTCTTCACATAAATTTATATTCTACATTTTTAGTTTTGCTACCTAATTCCGTGTATAATCTATTATATTTCAGACATACTAAGTTTACATAATCTACCAAAGGATAAAAGCTTTAACAGCTTAAAAGTCTATTTTAGGACATTTCACGCTACATTTGTTTTTCATCTTAACTTAAACCTCAACTACATATTTAAAATCCTTAATGAACATTAATGGATGGATGGGCCTATATACCTAATCTCTTTTGAACAGATTCTAACCTTGATTGCAAGCCCCGAATATTTCATAGGCCCTACCTAACCCGAATGCCTAATTTTCCTTCGTTAGGATTCCCTAGACACACTACCGAATAGGTTAATATATTATAGACTACTAACTCTTACCCGCGACTTCGCCCACACGGTCAAAGAGAATTAACATTAGCATAGAGTTATTCAGAACTTCCAAATGAATTTTACTAACGCCATCTATTAACAACGTCTGGGACTACTAAAATATCAACTAAGAAAACATCGATATTCTCGTGGGAATGAAGGAGCGCTGTAAAAAGTAGCCTATGTCACTCTCCGCCCTCCTAACTATCTCCCAGCATATAAGCCATTTCAAATAATAGCTATGTGGCGACGTGAAAGAGGAACAAACAAACACACTTTCACATTTATAATATTAGTATGGATATGGATAAGATTGCCTACTGTATAGAATCATGGTGTTATGACGCTATAATCAGCGATATTAAGATCTACTGTTCAAATTAATATGCAGATGAAATAAATATATACTTAAATTAATTAATGTAAGTCATTTTTTAAAATATCATCTTATTACTAAATGATAATAAACACACACTTGCACATTAGCGAAAAATAGTTGCACTGTATGTGGGTAGAACAAAATTTTTCACAAACAATGCTTTTTGGGGCTTATCTAGCGGTCAGTCGTCGTCTTGCGTGGGCTAGTGCGTACGGCCGTTCCGTATGCCATTGGGCCCTTACTCCAAGTGGGTTTCCGTGCTTCCGCGTGTGTCTAGTAAAGTGCAGTATATATGTAGAAAAATCAGGTCGTGTTACCTTCTTTGAGCCCAGTGGCAGCAAGCGTATCTATAATTACCTACGTTGCCGTAAACGCACACTGTTTGCTGCACCATTAACGCGTACCACCGCGATAGCGCTCTCGTCTATTCCTCGCTTAACGCTCTTCTGGGTGCATATCCTGAGTGCGATTTGTTGGCGAATGAATTGTCTGAAATATTGTTTGTATGCTTAAAGTTTCGTAAGTGTGAAGTACTAGTGAGCGGTGTCTACAATTAATGTAATTGGTTTTCTTTTTATACCGTTTCAATTGTGTTAAATAAATAAATAAAATAAAATCTGTATGACATTGGGCCTCTGATATATTACACGTGTGCAATGTGAAGTGTGGTGACTACTTCTAAGGAAGGACAGGTTACCCATTGATCCCCGTGACAGCGTGCTCATCACACCTGGCAGTTCTGGTCCGCTGATCTTCTTGAAAGGCAAGGTTAGTGGTTTTATCTACTGGAACGGAGATTGAGTCATATCTACAAGCAAATTCTACAGTCTACTCTAATTGGTGTGTGCGAGAGCTGTTGGTTTCGCACACACCCATAAAGAGAAGTAGATACATGAATATATCACGCGGTAAGAATAAGAGGGACTTAATGTAAAATTTTGCAATTAGTAAGAAATAACAAAATTGTATTCGCATTTTGGGAATATTCTTAAAACGCGAGGGTATAAAAGGGACGTTTACGTGTATCATTTTCCCAAGTAGGACAAAATGTCACTTTTCTACTCGCTAGATTCCAGATGAGCAGTGATAGCCTAATGGTGAGCAGTGATAGCCTAATGGTTGAAACTTGCCCTCTCAATCGGGAGGTCCGAGGTTCAATCCCAGGCACGCACCACTGATTTATGTACGTATTATACATTAATTATCACTGCTTTTCGGTGAAGGAAAACATCGTGAGGAAATCTACACACCCGAGAGTTCTTTAAAAAAAAAAAGTTCTCGGAGGTGTGTGAAGTCCACCAATTCGCACTTGGGCAGCGCGGTGGACTATGGCCTAAAAACTCTCTCATTCTGAGAGAAGACCCGTGCCCAGCAGTGGGACAATAATGGGTTGACGACAGATTCCAGATGATATATTATCTTATCAAAATTAGGTTCAAGTATTCATTGGGTTCTCTTTGATTCCACCATAAAGTGTATGTTTTCTACAATGGAATATTTAAAAATTAAAATATAAATATAAAAAAGTAAATATAAGCTATGGTTGTATCATTGCCATTCTAAATCCAATATGGCTGACGCATTAAGATAGCAAAACTAATATTTTTAACTTACAATAAAGATATTCTAAGAAGATCACAAAGCCAGTAAAAAAATTCGTCACTGAAAAGCTTTTACGAGATAATTTAAATCTTTTCTATTTGCTTACAATTGTTAAAATCTTATAACTTTTTGTATTGTTATATTCTTGAGTTTATCTAAATGGTATCCTTACTTCTATTCTCGTATAGGTAAATGAACAGTGCAGGGTATCACTTGGTCTCAGGATTTAATTTCATTCTGTGACGTATGTATATTGAAGTTCGGATTATGTATAAACTTATATTACGCGTTCTCCGTAAATATATATTCGCTACCTCTACTATTGGTCTTATTTATAATTGTAATTTTTTTTATTGGATTGAAGTGATAAATGAGCAGTAGGTTGACTGCGTAACCTAAGTAAGTTTACAAGGTGGTAGAACCAGCGTAGATCGATCGGGGAACTACCACCGCCACACCTATTTCTAGCGTGAAGCATTTCTTGCATTTCGATAGAAGAGTGTGGTTGCCGGCACACTTTTATATGAGGCGACCATCATAGTCCTCAGGAGTGGCAACGCATCTGTGATTGACTCCACATAGAACCCATGTTCTGTTTGAAGTTGATTACAGATGTCCAAGGGCGGCAGTGACCAATTACCATCAGGTGGACTGCATGCTCGTTTGCTACTTCAGTCAAATAAAAAGAAAGAGAAAAGTCACTGTTGCCCATGGACATCTATGAATACCTTTATATAGAACAAGAGTTTTATATAAAGTCGACCACAAATACGTTGCTACTACTGAGGATTAAGACGGTCGTCTCATATATAAGCGTCGCCGCACGTGGGCCACTTGTGGTGGCCACAAATCGCCGCGACCAGCTTATTTCCTGCAGTTTTCATACATTTTATATTGACTTCAATACCGATTCGCACTTGGACACAGTGCTGGTCATTTGCCTTAATTCCACTCTTTTAGAGAAGATTTAGTGATAGCTTAGCGGTTCAAACTTGAACTCTCGATCAGGAGGTCCGAGGTTCAAACCCAGGCACGCATCCACTGATTTATGCGCGTATTAGAAATTAATTATCACTGCCTTTCGGTGAAGGAAAACATCACACCCGAGAGTTCTTTAAAAAAAAGTTCTCAGAGGTGTGTAATGTTCATCAATTCGCACTTGGCCAGCGTGGTGGACTATGTCCTAAAACTCTCTCATTATGAGAGAAGACCCATGCCCAGCAGGGGGACAATAATGGGTTGTACCCATTACCACACTTTTCTGCCGCAAGAACTGCTTCACGCCAAAAACAGGCCTGATGGTACCTCTCCGGTCAAACCATGAACATTTACAAAAAAGACTGAACGTTCGTAATAATTTATTTACTTGTAACGTTCCCGTTATGTAATTAAGATTTAATACAATATCAAGAATAGGAAAATATGACTTTATATCTGAAATGAAACAAAATATCAAAGACATTTGATAAAGACAATTGTGTAAAGATACAAAATGTGTAGATAGATAGGAGCTTACAGAGGAACTGACTAATTATTAATCAAGATATTTTTTATATTACAACCGGATTGGAACACAACCTTACATGAGAAAATCCCGTAAGAAAATCAGCAAATTTGTCTATTTTATAATTAGTTCAGTTACATATATTTCGTAGTCTACCATTTGAACTTCAATACCGTTTCATTTAGCCAATGTACCGTTTCATTTGCCTTAATTCCACTCTTTTAAAGAAGATTTAGTGGTAGCCTAATGGTTGCAACTTGCCCTCTCGATCGGGAGGTACGAGGTTCAACTGATTTTCTAAGATAATGTGCGTATTAGAAATTAATTATCACTCCTTTACGGTGAAGGAAAACATCATGAGGAAACCTACACACCCGAGAGTTCTTTAAAAAAAAGTTCTCGGAGGTGTGTGTCCACCAATTCGCACTTGGCCAGCGTGGTGGTCTATGGCCTAAACTCATTCTGAGAGAAGACCCGTGCTCAGCAGTGGGCCAATAATGGGTTGACGAGAAAGAAGATTCGTGTTTAGCAGAGGAACAGGAAACACGACTGTGATACGTTTGGTCGCAAACAGTGACCAACACAGGTCTCTTGAAATATATCAAAACAAATTCTCTAATACCTTTTCGATAACTCTTCAATAGTGCTTTTTCAAGTAACCTAATGTGTTGATTTAGACACCTCTATTTTTCATACAAAACCCCCATCTATATTGAAAGTTGGGTCGGGTAGGAATTGTCGAATTTCTAAGACGTGTTGCCTGAAAGCCTATTTATTACCTTATAATATGTATTCCAGTTGCTAGGAACGTGTTTATATTAAAATTTTCTTTCATTTGCCATATGTTACAAGGAAATTCTGCGTGTATATAAAATAGAGGTTCCGTGTGTTTCTTTATAAGTTAATTTAATAAATTTCAGTAGCAATCATTCATTTCGTTCATGATGGCAAATGGGTACTGCCGCCCACGAACTTGTTATAAAAACAGAGAACCTAATATGAGGCGACCATCATAGTCCTCGGGAGTAGCAACGCATTTGTGATTGACTTCAGATAGAACCCATGTTATGTATGAAGTTGTTTATAGATGTCCATGGGCGGCAGTGACCACTTCCCATCAGGTCGACTGCATGCTCGTTTGCTATTTCGATCAGATTAAAAAAAACTTAAAAAACAAAACGCAGAACTGCATCAGGCTAGAAATATACCTATTTCTGTTTCAGCGGAATGGTATAATTGCCAGCTTACTTTCACATGTCACGACCATCCTAGACATTGAATTAACAATGCGTTTGTGATTTCAGATTGATCGCTTATTCTATATGAACCTTCTTATAGATGTCAATAGGCAGCTGTAACCCCGTACTATCAAATGGACTGCATGCTTGTTTGCTTTTTTTTTTTATCTGACTGAAATAGCAAACGAGCATGCAGTCCACCTGATGATAAGTGGGCACTGCCGCCCATGGACATCTGTAATCAACTTCATACATGAGTTCCATCTGAAGTCAATCACAGATACGTTTCTACTTCCGAGGACTATGATGGTCGCCTCGTGTAAAAGTGTGCCGGCAACCATACCCTTCCATCGAAACGCAAGAAATGCTTCACGCTAGAAATAGGTATGATGGTGGAACGTTCCCGGTCGAACTACACTGGTTCTACCACCTTGCTACTTCAATATTATAAAAAAAAGGTAGTATCCGGCTAAAATCATACAAAATCATATAGATTTTCAAATCAAATAGCAAACCTAGCACAGGACCATTGTAATCGGATTTGTTCACACCAGATACAATTAATTGGCTTAAGAAATATCGCTGTGGAAACCACTGAACGTCGTTATTGTAATCAGCTTGCCTGGATTTTGTCTACTTACTGAAATCTAGTCGGCCTGTCGGTTTTGATTTATGATGTCTTTATTTGCAACTGAGTTTTATTTACTTACGATGTTTATCTGAAAGTGGTCATGGTGTAGTTGATTTTTTTATATAGGACTAAGTAGCAGAGCATATAGAGCAGTGATAGCCTAATGGTTGAAACTTGCCGTCTCAACCGGGAGGTCCGAGGTTCAAACCCAATCACTGATTTATGTGCGTCTTAGATATTAATTATCACTGCTTTTCGATGAAGAAAATTATTGTGAGGAAACCTACACACCCGAGAGTTCTTTAAAAAAAATAAGTTCTCGGAGTTGTGTGAAGTCCACCAATTCGCACTTGGCCAGCGCGGTGACTATGGCCTAAAACTCTCATTTCTAGAGAAGACCCGAGCCCAGCAGTGGGACAAAATGGGTTGACGATAATAATTCGCGTTGCTTTACCTACCTAATTCATGTTTAAAACAGTAATGGATACTATATGTTAATCAAGGCCAAAAAATATGTTTGTATCTTTTAGCAAAATCCCACTTGTAGATTTTGTGATATAGAGTAACTAGGTATATTAAAACACGCATACTTTGTCACAAATTTTCGCATTTATTAATTATGTATAATAAAGTAGCAAACAAGCATGAAGTCCATCAGATGATACTTAAACAGAGTAAGAAACTTCAAATCAACAAACAACTCCAAATGTTGCAGAAATTCTGTATGATTTTTGTATACGTTAGTACAATCATAAAGGTATAAAATAAAATAAAGCGTAAAAACTGTTCTCAGCTTCTTTATCGTATTTATAATCGGAGTTACTATTTAACCAGTGTGTATACAATGTACTTTCATAGATATTCATTCAAGAAAACCCTAAAGTTTTAATGAAATAAAAAAATAAACGACGACACACCACTCATTATCTTTACTACACAAAATGGCCGGCATTATAAAAACATAATATTAGCGCACCCGGGTGTTATGTCCAGCTGACCTCGAAACCATCAAATAAATTTGACCCTTTTGGTCCATACTAATTAATTGAGACAATGTCACTCTATATTCGGCTTTGTGGCTTTAGAATTACTTAAATATGTGTATGATGAACCATTAGGTTTAATAAATGCTGTAGTAGACTTTTTTTAGAAAAAATCTATTGTTGTATCTTTTATTTTGCTTGCCTCGTTTGTTCAGTACTAGCTCTTACCCGCGGCTTCGCCCGCACGGTCAATGGGAATTAACGTTAGCATTTGATAGCGTGATTCAGAACTTGCAAATGAATTTTACTAACATCTATTAACAACGCCTAGATCTACTAAATATGTATCGACTAACAAAACATCGATATTATCATGGGAATGAGAGAGCGCGGTAAAAAGTGGCTTACTTCACTCTCGACATTTCTAACTATCTCCCAGCATATAAACCATATCATATAATAGCTATGTGACGAAGTGAAAGAGGTACACACGAACACACTTTTACAGTTATAATATTAGAATGGATAACGTGAAGGTAAAATGATTAAATAGAAATTTATGTTTCAATGAAAATGCTTAGTTGGCTTATGATGTTATGATAAATCCAATATGGCGCACGTGCCCAAAATGGTGGACCTATTATTTTTATGCACGAGCACGATATAGGTGTTAAAGGAAAGGTTTTTTTGGGAAGAATGCAAAAACAAATTGCCCTTATTAAAAACTTTTTTAAATAATATTTATTTAAACTGACAAAGTTTTATAATCCAAGTTTTATAAGCCAACAATAAAACAGTACCTTATAAGAGAGTGCTTTTATGACTTAAAGGAGTATTTCAAAAAATAAATTTATCTAACTATACATAAAACAGATCGGCGTGCTCCTAACCTAGATTGCTATACTCTAAAAGGGTTCATACTATGTGTGGCTAAATAATATTGACCACCCAATTGTAATGTTCACATTGTTTACTACGTATGCATGCAATAAAGAATTGACAATTGAGAATCTATACTACACAGGACTTTTGATTATAAAAGAAATAAATTGTGATAATAACTGCACTGAAATAACACAATTTATAGCGACCACGTACAGTTAACGATATTACAGATACGCATTGACGATGGCCGATTTAGAGTTTTATTATTAGAGAGATGCTAAATGAGCAGTAATGCGTCTTTGTACTTCTTTATAGCGAATTGCCAGTGAATCCAATACACCGCTTCAAATTTGTTCATACTACCGTGGAAGATAACCTAACCTAACCTACCCAAAACGAGTCGGTGCAGTTTAGTCATCTTTTCCCAGCATCTTGGACCGTGGAAAGATGCAATTAGCAAACGATGTCATATATATATATATATATATATATATATAGTACCTAATTAGTTGGCAAGATTAACATTTTTGAATACATAGAATTGTCAATATACTTAATACACTTAAACAAATAACACTTAAACTATATTTTCAGTCATAGTTTATTAACATAAATCAACGATTTATAACTTTCAACCATTATCCCAACAATAAGTCTTACAAAATTTGTAAACGGTGCTACATAATTATGCAGCTGTAGTACTTTAATATTTTTTTTATATATGTATAATAAAGTATTTAGGTCTAGGTTAAAACAGAGACTTAATTGCATTTCTCTGTGAAAATTAAAGAAACAACATTAAAAGCCCTTATTTCAAGTCTCAATTTAGATTATTAAATTATAACTTTATAACAACAAAATAATGTCTCTCATAATATTTCGAATGTCACATAATACAATACTTTATGTCAACTTTAATCTAAGTGGCCTGATATCTACAACTTATGTACATATTTAACATAATAGAAAAGTATTTTTCTTTATATATGTATTAAAATTTTATGTGTGACATAATGTCTAATATCATAACACCAGTCAAAAGATTGAATCAAAGTAATAAATCTAGTTATGTGTTAGACATGTATTAAAAAAATATTTTACTGTATTAAAATAAAAAAGTCTGATGAAAATCGCATTCCAAATATATTTATTTGTTTTAAGTATATACTAATAACACAATTATCTATTACAGCTTTATCGGCCATAACTTAAGACATTGTAAGTGTGATTGTAACTAATTTAATCCTACATTTCATACATTCATATGTCTTAAAAATATTTAAATACTAAACAAACACCATTATCATCTCTGTTATCAAAAATTTTAATCATTAACGCGAACCATTCGCTCTTTGAGTATTTCTAATTAATGAATACTGGCAGTGTCATCCGTGATAGCTAAATCGCGGTTTGTGGTGTTCAGGCTTAGTCATTATCAGGCTACGTAACGGGCTTGTCAATCTAATTTGTCGGGCTTAGCTAAATAGTCAGTGATTTTTCGGGTGCGTTCATACTCTGCTTTCATTCGCCCTAATTTCTCGGGTGTACTATATTTTAAGGGTTTATTTCTTGTCACGCTGGCTTATGACCTGCGTGATTACCCATATTCGTGAATTACTTCGCTGCAGTCTCTCCGCATTTCGTGTGTGTATAGGATAAAATTCGAGTGGCAGTGCAGACCAGAACCGTGCACAGGCACGGTTCTATTCTAATCCCGGAACTACAGAGTACCGGGATTAGAATAGAGCTATAATATCACCTGCATGATAATACAGATACGCATTAACGATGGCCGATCTAGATTTTTAATATTAGAGAGATGCAAAATGAGCCGTAATGCGTCTTTATACCTCTTTATAGCCAATTACCAGTGGATCTAATACACCGCTTCAGATTTTGTTCGTGCTACCACGGAAGATAACCTAATCAAGCTTGTATTAGAAGGCTAGAATAGGGCTACGGTATTCTCTGCTTGTCGTAAGAGGCGTCTAAAAGGGGATTCCGGAGGCTAGAATGTGAGCTCAAACTGTTACGGTAAGGTGATCCTGGGAAGGACGGCGGTATGTGTGCTCGCATACAGTCGTAAAGATTAAACCACAGTATTAATATCATACAGTAGTCTAACTCTGCCGTGTCCTTGAATTTTATACCTACAGACGCGCTGGATGAGAGTTCGCGTTAGGGCTACCCGTCTAAAGTACTTTAATACGTCCGTATACTTGACTTTCTTTCTTACTTAAAAACAACGCGTTCTTTTAATATTTAAGAGACTTAATAATAAATCGTACACAAATAATAGTTATAAATTTTACCAACCAAAATAAAAATTATTAACACTGGACGTGTTTATGCACAATTAAAGCAATCAAAAACAGCCTAATATAGTTTACAACTGCTCTTTGCTACATTATTATTTAAATGAAAAGATCCACTGCTTAAAAAACGTCACATCGCCCGTTCGCCACTACGGCACATTCGCTAGCTATTGGGTACCGAGTGCATACCGAAATCGTGGCGCGTAGGTACAACTTGCGTTAAGTGCGTTTGTAAGAAGTTAGAATACTGTAGATACTGTGATTAAACGAAGCGGTGGACCCAGCTGCTCACCTGGGAGGAGCCCGATGGGGCAACGCGTTCAGAGGACTACGGTTGCGTTTCTTTGGAGATCCCGGAGTCCTCTTTGTAGCGCTGAAGACGGCCACCGGGGGTTTTAATGCGGTAAAATCGCGCACATAACCCTCGCTCTCACGTCGTCGAGTGCCTTTTGTAGGTTTTCCTTCGAAAAAAATGCAGGCAAAAACAGCAAACGGACATAACCACCCGTGTTAGTATCTCATAGAAATTACTTATGTGTAAACATATTTTAATATTTTTATTTTTGTGTGCATGGTTTATTGAAAGATAGTATATTTTTTTAAATCATATTTATTTATTTATCATATCGTATTTTTTACAATTTTAAGGTGATGCTGTTTTTCAAATGTATCTACATTTTATTGCAGAACAGTATCTGCGCCGATCTAATAGTCCTTTATAAAACACGAGAGGCCAACAATATGTCTTTTGTCATTCCCGAGTTGGTAAAAGTAAAGGGTGAATTTATAACTTTTAATATTTGCTAAATCTATGTATATGTCAGTGTAAAAGGCATTTTTCTCTCGGGATAGGATAACCATCTCATACGCGTATCCTAAACGATATCATGAATTAACTAATTACAGTTTCACCGTAATATAATATTCACCGTGGCTGCATCCTATCCTATCCTACTAATATTATAAATGCGAAAGTTTGTGAGGATGTATGTGTATTTGTTATTCTTTCACGCAAAAACTACTCAACGGATTAGGTTGAAACTTTACAGTAGTATAGGTTATACATCAGAATAACACATGGGCTATAATTTGTAATGATTTTTTTTTATAAGGTTATAATATAACGAGAAATATCAGGTTAGTCGGAAAAAAAGTTGTGCTCTGAGAGCTATCTTCGCGTACGCTGCCTAAACCGTTGGAGATATCCAAATATAATGTACCGTGGGATTGTTTGGCTCATATAGATCTAAATAAAAGTCCGCGACAGCATATGTCTATATTTTATGTATAACCCACAATAACTCTTTTTATACTTTGAAAATTTTAAAAATATCAAGTTGATGTTTCCATGGGTTTTATACAAACTAAATATTAATCCTTATCAAAATAAATGATTTCAAAAAATCAAGCATCTAATAAAGATTGAATCTGCCATTTACACCATGTAAATTGGATAAGTAGTTTAGAAGATACGAGTATAACATACTGCCGTATTCAATTGATTGACCGGTAGTACGCGCCGTGCGCCACCGCCGTATACAACGAAGTTGTATGATATTAATATTTGAATGGTTATAAAACACGGAGCAAAATGTGAAAGGTCAATGAAGTCTCTGTAGTTCCGGGAATAAGGCTACGGTATCCCCTGTCTGTGGTAAGAGGCAACTAAAAGGGAGCTTTCGGGGTTGCGGGCGGCTAGACGGAGAGCTCCAAACACCCAGTCAGCAACTTCGGGAAAGATGTCAGCATGTGTGGTCGCATGCTATCGTGAGAGCCAGGACGGACGGAGCTTGAACAGTCCAGCCAGGCGATCCCGGGAAGGACGGTGGCATACGTGTGGTCGCATATCGTGGTAAAGACCAGATGGAGTGGTGGGCCCAGCCACTAACTTGGGAGGAGCCCGATGGGGCAATGAACTCAGAGGACTCCAGTTGCGTTCTTTTGAAGATCCCGGAGTCCTGGTACTATAAGAATCCCAGATAACCCTGCGTCGCTTCCACGGCGTACCTTTTGAAGGTTTCTCCCTCGACAAAAAAGAAAAAAAGTCAATGAGAATGAAACAGCGGAAAGGTTATATATGTTATTCAATCGTTATCGACCTTTTAATGTTACATAACTCGGCATATATGTCAGATTAGCAGTAGTTTAGGTCGTAGTTCACCACGCTAGCCAACTGCGCGTTGGTAACCGTCACGGGTTTTGAGACCCCTTCTTAAAACTTTTAATTTCAGAGTAAGCATTAATATCTGTTGCCGACAAAACTAATTCAAATTAATATACGTGCCTGTGAATTGAAATTTAAACACACTGATTTAGGCGATTAACACACATCACCGCGCACCGCCGCGAATAGCGGTGCCCCGCGCGGTAAGGCGGTTTACGCACCTGTACGCGCGGATGGACCGATCATCAAAATAAACTTTTCGACATCGACATGCATTTTTGCTTCAACGATGATCCGCGCGGTTAGGCGCCAGCCCGTGTATGAGGCGCCGACACTCCGCACTGTCGTTCGCGTGGAGACACGGTGGTGATGAAAACACCGCTGGACCGCGCGGTCGGTCGGTGTACGTGTGTGAGGCATCAACGGATTTATTAGACCCCAATACAACATGAGATCCGCTTCACCGCCTACCGTGGCATTGAGCGGTACCGTATGTTAATCGCCTTAGGAAGTAGGGCAAGGGTTCAATCTGAAGTAAATCACAGATGCGCTGCTACTCCCGAGGACTATGATGATCGCCTCATATAAAAGTGAGCCGGTAGACACACCCTTCAAATGAAACACAAGAACTGCTTCACGGTAGAAATAGGTGCGGCGGTGATGCCTCCCTGGTTGAACCATTGCTCTACCACCTTGCAAACTTTATGTGGCAGACTAAATTCCACGCGAGCGAAGCCGCGGGCAAAAGCTAGTATTATTATATTACACAGTCTTAAACAAAGTCAAATCCCGCTGTCTGTCTCTATGTATGCATAGATCTTTAAAACTACGCTACGGATTTTAACGCAGTTTTTTATATGGATAAAGTGATTCAAAAGGAAGGTTTTTATGTATAATAATTCATAATATAGTGAAGGAACACTTATAATTCTGAATTTTTGACTTTTAGGCGGAACGAAGTTCGCCGGGTCAATTAGTGAATCAATAAAATGTGAGTCACTCATATTCGGATGTCACGCGTGTGTGGGCGTAAACACGCTTGTCAAGAAAACCGTGTTACGTTTAGAATGTA
Organism: Spicauda simplicius; assembly: GCA_949699795.1. Taxonomy (NCBI): domain Eukaryota; kingdom Metazoa; phylum Arthropoda; class Insecta; order Lepidoptera; family Hesperiidae; genus Spicauda; species Spicauda simplicius. The sequence goes on along the minus strand of OX453078.1, from coordinate 6,954,508 downwards.
AGGTTACTTTATGATGTCACATGTCGGTACTAATATTTACTTTATTATTCTGCGGTGACATGACACAATTTCCCCTGTCACTCGCAGTTAAAAGACATCATTAAAATTCCGAATATAACCAAGGAAGCCGAAAATATACCTCATTATCTTTGCCGGAAGACATGTTCGGCAAATCGTTATTCTCACCTCACAAGGAATACGGAAGTAAAAAAAGATCATTATATTTACGTGCAATAGCCTGGATTTTTACGGAAATTAAAAAACGTAGACTGCTTTGTAATATATAAATGGCAATTGGACCGTAAGTGTTTATCTTTGGAGTATTTTTCAGGACTATCACTAACAATAAATACCAATAAAAGTGACGAAATGTGAAAAAATATATATAGTATTACATTTATTTAGTAAAACAATACTCATACTTATCGCAAAGAATGCTAAATTAGAACCATGAAACTTAAGCTTGGACTAAGTTGTAATGTTGCATGAAAGTGTTGTTCTCTCTTCTCATGGAAGTTTTTTTCGGTACACAACTCTTAAATATGAGCAAATTTTTTTGAATGTGTAAATTTATATTTCCACTTAATTTAAGCATACATCGCGTAATCAGTGCTTCTTACGGCTTAACCCTGCGATTAAATTGCGATTATTGCAGCTTTTAGCGGCTAATCATGTAAACTAATCGATTTGATAACCGTTGATTTTTTTTAACGAAACTATTTTTTTGAGTACTTTTAAAGATATTTTTTTTTTATAAATTGCTCAATAATAACCCTAATGGTGCATGGAAAATCGTACTATGCAATATAACAATGAAGATACAATAATAATGAGTTCGATATTAACTACGATAACTACAAAAAAATTGAAGGAAAACAAAAGCTTTATTAGTACGTCGAATCTCCACATGGTGTTTAGTTTTTCGGAAAACGTTTTATTATAAAAGCATAATATCAAAAAGCTTTCCGTAATATGTATAAGCGTGTAAAGTTAAAATTCCCATTTTACTCAAACATAGATCGCGTGATCAGCGCTCATCATGGCTAAACCAAACGTTTATTCCAGCTTTTAGCGGCTTATCACCTGGTCGGTTTTGATTATCGTTAGTATTTCTTTTTTAAACAGAACTGTTCTTTGAAAAACACAATTAAAGATAAGCTTTTTAAATTATACAGTAATAACCCCAATCGAGTGAGAAGGAAATCAGCAGTATTACAGTGATGTGTAATTAATAATTTCGTTGTTAATTGTTAACTATAATAGAACTGAAAGAAAACGATGGCATAGATAATAAGCCCATGCTTTTCACAGTGTTTAATTTTCTGTAAAACCTATCAATATACATCATTACTCTTTGTAATCACAAAGCTTTACGTTCTTTAGCGTGAAAAATTACCATTTCCATTTGACTCGAGCATCGATCGCGTGATCAGCGCTCATTATGTCTCAACCGTGCGTTTATTGCAGCTTTTAGCGGCTAATCATGAAACTTGGTCGGTTTTGATTAGAGCTGTTTACGCTTTTCCAATAAAAAAAAATATTTTTTGAAAAATACACTTTAGGCTATTTTTATATACTGTACAAAAATAACGTTATTAATTAGAGATAAATCTTACTCAACAGTGTTACAGTGATAACATAATAATGATTATAATTTTTATGTTAAGGATGATAACTTTGATGGAATTAAAGAAAATATGCAAAAACATTAGTGGTAGCCCCATCATTCCCATAGTGTTTGGCTTTCCGGAAAATCTATCAATATACACTTATCAATATACACCATTGCGTTTTATAATAAAAAGCTTTCCGTATTATTAGCGTGTAAAGTTACCATTTCCATTTTACTCGAGCATAGATCGCGTGATCAGCGCTCATTATGGCTCAACCGTGCGTTTATTGCAGCTTTTAGCGGCTAATCATGAAACCTGGTCGGTTTTGATTAGAGCTGTTTTTGCTTTTCCAACTATAAACAATTTTTGAAAAATTCACTTCAGGCTATTTTTATAAACTTTACAAAAATAACGCTATTGATTAGAGTAAAATATTGCTTGTTACAGTGATGACATAATAATGATTATAATTTTTATGTTAAGGATAATAACTTTGATGGAATTAAAGGCAAAAAAGCAAAAAACATTAGTGGTAGCCCCATCATTCCCATAGTGTTTAGCATTCCGGAAAACTTATCGATGTACACTTATTGCTTTTTATAATAAAAAAAACTTTCTGTATTATTAGCGTGTAAAGTTACAATTTCCATTTTGCTCAAGCATAGATCGCGTGATCAGCGCTCATTACAGCTCAACCGCGCGTTTATTGCAGCTTTTAGCGGCTAATCATGAATTCTGGTGAGTTTTGATTAGCGCTGACTTTGCTTTTGTAAACAAAAATAATCTTTAAAAGATATGTTTAAAAATTAGCTTATTTCGCTGTAAGGTACTTGGGCAATATCAAGTGTAAAAGTAATTTTCTACTTTATAAAAATATTATAATACCGACTTAGCTCGCGTTAACTACTTTACTCAACGTAATTAGAGTTCTCAGAATAATAAGTACAGTTAGTAGCGGAGTCTAACATTTGCATTTGCGATCTTCTGGTTTCCAATTTTTTCTTCAAGATTTATAAATTGCTAGCTGACGGCGAGGTTCGTTCCGCCTAATAAACAAAAATCTAAAATGATCAGTGTTCCTTCACTTTATTTTGTATGTATAATACATAAAACCCTCCTCTTTGACCAATTAAACTTTAAAAAAAACTGCATTAAAATCCGTAGCATAGTTTTAAAAATCTAAGAATACATAGAGACGGACAGCGCTACTATATATACTATGTAGTGATTTGTGTAATATATGAATATGAATAATGGAAACCATTTCTATTAACTGCGATGAAATCTGAGCCCAGCAGTGAGATATAAATAAGATACCAATGACATCTTTTATGCAATGATTTATGAGTCGTGTAACTAAGACTTGTTTCATCTTATTTAGTTTATATTAATTTCAGAATAAATAACTAAATTATCTGTAAATTATTAAAAATAATCATATAATACAATTAGTATTCAGTTCCTTTCTTTCATAGTACTTTCATTGTTTGCCTTTTGCTTTACCGTTTTAAAATTCGACAAATATATTAAACGGTAAATAAAACGATCTGTCAAATCCTGTCACGCGAAAGCTCAACTATTTGAAACTGCCATTCAAAAAGCTCTACAAAGGCAGACAGTTCAATTTTCCTTAATACGAGCTTTTACTGGAAATATTTCATAACTAAACTCCAATGAAACGCCTGCAGGTAGGTAATCGTCGTAAAAACTCTACCAACATAAATATATCCGTAATAGCTCTATTCAAAACAAAAGGTAAGGGTTTGGAGCGTTTACCAACGAGAAAGGGATTAATTAAAAATATCGTAGTAGTAAAATAACCCTTTTTTTTCAAAATACAATTAGATTAATATAATCAATTGACGACCCGCAAGGCGGAGCGGTTACCATACCGGTCTGAAGCGCAATGGGTCCCGAGTTCGATTCCCAGCGACGGGTATCTGAATGATGAGTTTAGGTTCCTCTTCTGGGTCTGGGTGTTTGTGTATTCGTCTTGTGTGTCCATGGTACAGGAGACAATCCTAGTGTGGTTCTAGGAGTGTAGGAAGCGTGTTATTAATTAAATCGGTTATTTCAAAAATCTCCTTACTCATTGTTTATCAACACGCCATATATGTTAGCAGGTAAGTTGGCAACCAGACCACAGAAACAGAAGAACTGCTATCAAACTACACTGGTTCTACTACTTGAAAGATTCATTTTTACTCTTTTCATTTTTTTATATCTGACTGAAGTAACAAACGAGCATTCAGTCCACCTAATGGTAATTGCTCACTGCCGCCCATGGACATTTGTGATAAACTACATATAGAACATGGGTTCCGGCAACCACACCCTTCTATTGAAACAAAATAAATGCTTCACGCTAGAAATGGGTGTGGTGGTGGTACTTCCCCGGTCGAACTACACTGATTTCATATTAAACTTATTCAATTTGTATTTTTATAAACAATGTGGCAACGCTTACGCGTATTGAAATTATGCCCCTCAATACAACGAGTGCTAAGTTCACGTGCATGCTGTTGTCATGAGATAACACGGAACATTGTTTGTTGCGTGTCAAACGGTTTGTCGAAACGATTCAAAACATTTTTTGTATACTGTACATGAAAATTAAGTATTGTGGTCAGGATTCTAAACTCGTCCCTGTAGCCTCGGGTGCAGAATAGGGCTACGGTATCCCCTGCCTGTCGTAAGAGGCGACTAAAAGGGGCTTCCGGGGTTGCAGACGGTTAGAGTGGGAGCTCGAACCGTTCGGTCAGGCAATCCCGGGAAGGACGGCGGTATGTGTGGTCGCATACCGTCGTAAAGACTAGACGGAGCGGTGGGCCCAGCCGCCCATCTGGGAGGAGCCCGATGGGGCAGCGCGCTCGGAGGATTCCGGTTGAAGTCGTTTCGAGATCCCGGAGTCCTCCTTTTCAGCGCCGAGGACGGCCACCGGGGGGGTTTTAGTGCGGTAAAAATCCCACATAACCCTGCGTCGCTCCCACGGCGTCGGGTACCTTTGGAAGGTTTCACCCTCGAAAACAAAAAAAAGTATTCTAAACTTTTCATTTATATACCTGTCTCGCCGGGAACCGAACCCGGGACCCATTGCGCGTCAGACCGGTACGGTAACCGCTCCGCCACGCGTCGTCTATTAAAATAATCACTCATTCAAATCGCTGTCAAACCCACCCAACCTTTCACCCTTAGCCGCGACGATGCGCGACCAAGTCGTAAAGTATGATTGACGATTTACATTACAATATTGTCGTAAAAGGACCGTTTTTGGCCATACATACGGTATTTAAGCGAACTATGGATACGAAAGTGACGACCATAAAAATGCTTTTAAGTCATTTTACGGTTAAATCGTGAATATTTTATTATTCTATACAAAATAATACCATGTGATGGAATCAGTATGGCCATCGCCATATCTTTTTCTAACGTAAAGCAGATGCGTTTTGGTGGAAGAGTTGCTGAGCAATTTTCATTAGAAGTGATCATTTTAGTTTTTTGGTAGTCCAGAGGAACGCATCTGCGAGCGACAGAGAGAAGCCCTGTTTTTATTTTTTATTTATTTATTTATTAACAACAAAACCACAGCTCTTAAGTTCAAAAAAAAACAACACAAATCTTACAGACTAAACATACAGCCAATTATGGATTTTATTTTATTTATTTTATGTACAGATAGTTGCCATATCACTAACGTGTGTTTGTGTGTGTGTGTGCGTGTGTGTGTGTGTCTGCGCATGTGTGTGTGTGAGTGTGTGGGTGTAATTGTAATTTATAAATAACTGATAGAGTAATAAGTTACTAAAATAAGGATAGAATAATATACATATAAGAATAACATATACAAATATCCACATCAACCCATTATTGGCCCACTGCTGGGCACGGGTCTTCTCCCAGAATGAGAGAGTTTAGGCCATAGTCCACCGCGCTGGCCAAGTGCGAATTGGTGGACTATAGCTAGATCAGTCGGTAGAGCATGAGACTCTTATACAAATATACTATGTATACTATGTATATGCATATAATTAAAAATAATAAACTATAAATATTCCTATAAAATTATAAAATGAATATTAATTAATATTATTAATATTATTTCTGTATGAAGTTGCTTACAGCTATGTCCATTGGATCTCACAAGTTATAAAAGGACTCACTGTAAAAGGACAACTTATGGAAAATATATAAATTCTAAGATTTATTCTAAGATTTATTAACTCTTACCGGTAGAGTTGAAATAATCTGAATTTAATCGTCTAATTGTATATTCGTCGTTTCTAATTGTATAATAGTATAAAACGAAAATTGTTTTTTTTGAAATAAATTATTAAAAACAATCGTGTATATTTTTATATAACATATTTCGCTTGCATATTAAGTTGAAATTAATCTTTTTTTCATTAATAATAATAATCAATTATTAAAGTTAGTTAAAGTTAAAGATATACTTGTGTTTTCATTTTGCATCCTTTGAATTCCATCATAAACTGACTGAAGTAGCAAACGAGCATACAGCCAAATTGATGATAATTGACCACTGCCACAACTAATGGACATCTGTAAGCAACAGTCTCAGATATGTACGTGACTTCCGAAGACTAAGATGGTCGCCTCATATAAAAATGAATCGGCAGTAAAATAATTTACCAAAACCTATAATTTACCATATGTTTTTTGTTTTCGAAGGGGAAACCATTAAAAGGTACCCGATACCGTGAAAGCAACGCCGGGTTATGTGGGATTTTTACCTCACTAAAACCCCCAGGTGCCCATCCTCAGCGCTGTGTAGAAGACTCTGGGATCTCCAATGGAACACAACCAGAGTTCTCCGAGCGCGATGCCCCCTTTGGGCTCTTCCCAGTTAGCATTGTACACACTGAGCGTCCTGGTGTTTACGATAGCATGTGGCCACACATGCCGTCGTCCTACACGGGGTCGCATGGCTGGACGGTTCGAGCTCCCCTTCTTACCGCCCGCAACCCCGGAAGCCCCTTTTAGCCCCCTCTTACGACAGGCAGGGGATACCGTAGCCCTATTCTGATCTCGGAACTACAGGGATAGAACCTGTAATTTACCTAGTATATAGTAGTAAAAGTTCACACAAACGATATCACAGATGGTATCGGGTTTATAAATCTTAGGTTTTACAGGTAATTAATCACTACATATATAAAACAAAGTGGCTTCGCACTATCTGTCCCGATGTATGGTTAGATCTTTAAAACTACGCTACGGATTTTAATGACTAAATGTGTACATAAATTCACTAACGCTTTTGCTAAGTGGTAATTGGTCATTTCACACGACCACGACTAAAGAACTAAGAAATGATACCGATAGAAATATCTCAAACAATAAGTTATCTTATAATCTTTTTTATTACATTCTTTATAACATTAAAAGTAGGTTCGGATATTTTTTTACTTTACCTAGTAGTTATGGGAAATTAACTTTATGTTTGCAAAAAATGTTCATATAACTTTGTTTACGTAAGCCAGTGGAAACAAGCTTCAAAATAAGATGATTTTCAGTTACAATCCATCCAATCCGATCAATTTCAACTCTATTTCTAAGGACTTAAGGTGTTTATAGATTTCTCCAGTTATATTGTTATGTTTGTGCAATTTGCCTATTGTTGTCAAACTTTGATACACCCTTATCCATCTATTGAAAGCGAAATTTGAACGTTTACAAACATATTATTTTCTAAATAACTAGTGTAAATTAACAATAATAAATTGTAATTAACACTTAGTGATTTAATGTTGCAAAAACCTTGTTGGTTATACTGACTTAGTTATGAAATTGTTTCTGCGTTATTGATTGCATTACTTACTAGTTACTACAATACTAACGTGTATGAGTTGAAAAGTAAGTTTGTAGCAATAACTTTTATCTGATGGCAAGTGGTCATTGCCGCCCATCTCGTCGTAGGTTCCAGCATCCCATGTAGGGTTCCCGGGTTAATTACCTAAATAAAGCTATTTTACGTCAAGCTGTTATAAGTTTTGATCATTTCAGGCATAATAGAAAATGATTACACCAGCAATTGTATGTGACCTATATTGTGTATTAATTTGGCCTTTGATGCTAGGAATAATAAATGGATAGGATAATTATATACTGAATGGAATATGCGCATCTTGTTACTGAACGGGATTTTCTTGTAAATATATTTATATAACTATAGTAATAGTACGATCGTAGTTAAAATATTAAATTTACCCAAAACCAATATTAAAAGTTATAAATTAATAAATATTACTTTAACAATATAGAGCCTAATGGTTAAAAAACTTGCCCTCTTATTCGGGAGGTCCGAGGTTCAAACCCAGGCACGCACCACTGATTTATGTGCGTATAAGAAATTAATTATCAGTGCTTTTCCGTGAAGGAAAACATTGTGAGGAAACTTACACACCAAAGAGTTCGTTAAAAAAAAGTTCTCGGAGGTGTGTGAAGTCCATCAATTCGCACTTGGCGCAGAGGACTATGGTCTTAAACTCTCTCATTTCGACACAAGACCCGTGCTCAGCAGTGGGACAATAATGGGTTGACGACGACTTTGACAGTTGAAAATATTGTGAGGATACCTTTATGTCTAAGAATCAGTCATAAGTATGAAAAGTTTTCTAAGCCGATTGTTCTGATTCAGAGAAAAGCTCCTTAAGTAGTGGAAAATATTATTTTTGTATAGTTAATACCACAGTTAGAAAAGATATTTTACACTCCGCAAACACCGTCAATATATTTCAAAGGCAGACTTGAGTAAAGCAGTGGTACTATTGTAATTCTATTATTCGCATTCCGCGAAATCTTTCCTTTTCTGTTTCCGATTTATTTTGTCAAGCTACGTCTTAAAATTGCTCGGAAAAAAATCAAACCTACAGGGTTTGATTTTTTTTGCTATGGATGTGCAAGATGTGGCGAGCTTCCTCCTAAGGTATTCCTAGGGCGTTATGTCATGGGGCTCTTCAAAAAAGGTGCGAAAAGAGCTCTCTTTCAAAGCCGGCGATGCATTGGGGACTCATTTGGTGTTGCAAATGTCCATAGGCGACGGTGACTACTTTCCACCAGGTAGCCCGTCTGCCTTATAGTTAGTAGTAGTAGTTAGGTTCGAGTTTAAAATAAATACCAAAAGTTGTTAAACCTCCGAACTTGGACCTTTAAAATGCTTTTTGAAAACCTCGATACGACCATTTTTATTTAGGTACAGGTTAAAAAAATAACTATTTTCTTCCTCTTAAACTTTTTTAATGAATTTATAAGATATTTGTACTACAGATATTCTTTCAATGTATGTTTATCCTTGTACTCTTTTGAACAAATATTGCCGTAAATAGATATCTCATATTACTATAACAATGATACGTCCTTTGTCCGACATTGGAAGTGTAATAAGTACCTATATGTAGGAATGTATTAGGTCATCAAAGTATGAAAGCTAAAAGTCCATAAAATCTACTTTGCCCTTTATTATATTAGGTTATGGTCCTATTGGTACTTTATAAACATCAGACGATTATTAAAATCCACACTAATATCATAAATGTGAAAGTGTGTTTGTTTGTTCCTCTTTATATGTTAGGAGATAGGAGGATGGAGAGTGACGTAGGCTACTTTTTACCGCGCTCTCTCATTCCCATAAGAATATCGATGTTTTGTTAGTAGTTACAGACGTTGTTAATAGATGGCGTAAGTAAATTCACTTGCAAGTTCTGAATCACGCTATCAAATGCTAATCTTAATTACCATTAGACCGTGATGGCGAAGCCGCGGGTAAGAGCTAGTTAAGATATAATTCCTTGTATAGAGAAGTGCCTTATGAAAGAAAAATTGGATTTCGAATTTTGTGATATTTCGGTACACCTGAATATCTGACAAAAAATATGCAAAAGGAAAGAATGTCATAAATTGCTTGAAGCTTAGGATTCCAAAAGTAACTTCAATACATATTATGATGATTGTTAGGTACAAAATTTGATCCGTTTCTTCCATACAAAATACATCCTCACCGCACTACATTCAAAATTCAATTCGTATATGACATCCCGAAAAAATAGACATTTTAATGATGAATTTAGTAATAATATTTTTTATGACAGCCCGCGTGGTGGAGCGTTTACCATACCGGTCTGATACGCAATGGGTAGCGGGTTCGACTCCCGGCCAGACGATCTGAATGATGGATGAGCTTAGATTCATGTTCTGGGTCTGGGTGTTTGTGTATTCGTCTTGTGTGTGTCCATGGTAACCACGACACAGGACAAAATCCTAGTGTGTGAATAGTGATAGTAGTGTGTGTGTTTTTTATCACTTGGTAAACCAGAATAGTTCAACCAAGGAGATACCACCACACCACACTTACTTCTAGCGAAAAGCAGTACATACGTTTCGATGGAAAGGTTTGGTTCTGTTGAGTGTGAGTTCTGGGAAAGATGTTTGTGTCTATATTTTTCTCTGTCTCTTGTCTATATTTTTCGATACAAGAAATGGTGTTTACTGTTTACTGGTGTGGGTTGGCTATCAATCCATATGACAGGAGCAAGATAAATTTACTAACAATACTAACATAGTTCTTAGGCCACAAATTGTTACTAACATTCAACTAACAATATTTGTAACGTATGAATTATGGATCTTTATCTGAAATAAATTATTATTACTAATATTATTATTATAATGCATTCTGCTAAAATGGAGAATTAAACAAAAAGTTGTAGCTGAATATAATATACGGTCAGACGTTTAAAACTAATTATACTTTACAACGTAAAGCGTTTCCTACAAAAAGCCTTCAATACAGGAACTCACTAAGTGATTCTCTTTGGCCGTTACTTTGTAGCGAAAGTTCAGTAGTTACTTAAGAGAACTCACAAGACATGTTACATGACTGATAAATTTGTTTCACTTTGAAGTATCATTTGAAACTATTGTTACTGATTATATTACCTACATTCTTGATTCACTGTGAATTTAGAGCACACTATTACTACTACAAGCAGGTTATCTAGTATTTTTTTATATGTAAAGTACTACAAGTAAAACAATAATTTAATAAGAGCTTGTTATAAGGAAATCTTATTAATCTCTAATCTAATTAGGAAATGTATATAAATGTATCTTTGTTACTATTTTACGCAACAACTGTTTATTATTTGCAAAAAAATTATCATACATAGTTTATGGCCACTTTTTTTTGTTTACGAGGGGAAAGCCTTCAAAAGCTGCGTCGGGTAGCTTTTGAAGGTTTGCCCCGTGGGAAGCGTGTTATGTGGGATTCTTACCGCACTAAAACCCCCCCGGTAGCCGTCCTTTGCGCTGCATGGAGTACTCCGAGAGAACACAACCGCAGTCCTCCAAGCGCGATGCCCCTTTAAGGCTCTTCCCTGGACATAGTTTATGGCCTAGAGTAAGTAAAAGTATTTAAATGTAAAAGTATATGAATGTAACATAAACATTACTTAAAATAATATAGTAATTTTTCCAGCCCTCATTACAAGGCCAAAGGTTTCCTTTCAGAACGACAAACATTCAAGAAATTTTCCGCTAGTCAAGTACAGCCTTGTAATCAACATTTATTAAATAATATTACAAATTCTTCTATTATGTCTTTATTATTTGTAAAACGTTAAAAATACCACGAAACTGGAAGAAACCCAAAAGTATTTACTACTTTTGTTGAATTTAATTTAGACCAATTATTTCTATCAAATTAACTTACTATTATTATATTGTTCATTCATATTTTTAGTACGTAGACCGACGGATAAGACACATGTCTTAGAGATAAATTGAATTCTGTGACATGTTCTCCGCCTATGTAATATAGAAAAAACTAATTCTGTTTGCAACTTGTTGATAGTACCATTTACTTTGCTTTTAGTTTGACGCTACTTTTGCTTTGTGCTTTTTGTGTTCCTTTGTTATTCATATATTTCTTAGGAGAAACATCAAATCTATAGTTTACTTTAGATAAAACCCTATTTAATATGAATTTGATTACAGAGGTCAATGGGCGGCAGTGACTACTTATCATTGGTGATCGTTTACTACAATTGCTTTAAAATACTAATAGACAAATACGCTTTCTACACTCATTGCCCCACACTAGGATTTTTTTTCTGCGTTGTGGGTACCGTGGACACACACAAGACGAATACACAAACACCCAGACCCAGAACAGGAATCTAAACTCGTCATTCAGATACCTTACTGACCGGGAATCGAACCTGGGACTCATTGCGCGTCAGACCGGTATGGTAACCGTCGCCACGCGTGTCGTCACCGAATCGTTTCATATTGTTGGAGTTATAGGTCGCGTCATGTAAAAAGAACGCTGGATGAAAGTGGTGGGAGTGTGTTTGCGCATCGGTACACTCGCGTTCGAAAGTACTATATGTTTTATTTGCCTATAGCTCATGGTTTCGTATATTTAATTCATTATTGGTACATTAAAGACAAACTACATAGAATATCATTAAACATAATTAAAAACATGTTAGGATTCAATTTAGTATAATGTTTAATCTAATTACAAAGAATAATATAATTTTGAAACTCCTCCAAATTATCAACTTCATTATTATCAGCCTCTCTCTTCATAAAACAATATACGTCATATATTATTTTTCTCACTTCTCTGTGTAAAAACCATATTTTCGTAACTAAAAACTTTTGTGCCCCATAGTATTTTATGAATGAACGTAACGTAGTCACAACGCGGGAAGCAAAGTTTGACTGACTAACCAATGGCGCACGGGCATGCAAGCGGTGGGTAACCTCCTCGCCCCGCGCCTCACTTCATACCACCAAAGAGACCCATAAATCGCCTAATGCGCAGCTTGCTCGCTAGCGTTCTTTTTACGTGACGCGACCTATACTTGTTATTTGTTTCAATATTATGGCTCTTTACTGTGAAGAGAAGAGTTTTGTTACCCATCTGCTAATAAATAGTGTCAAAAGTTTGTGGCTATTTATAAACTTCCCAAAATGAGCGTCAATTCTATTTCACGAAAATAATCCAGTAAAGTGCCTTGCACCTCAATTTATAAACGTATTTACAGATAAAAGTATTTTTAAAAGGTTATCGTTAAAAATCAAAAGTTTCAATCAAACCAGAAACCAGTTCCGTCGCATTATGACCTAGCTAGATTTTTTAAGCAGCTGAAAATAACGCAAATAAAAATCTTTAGGACAATATGTATTGATATAATGTAACACTGAATGATCTCATTTTTTATTTTTTTATCTGACTGCTAGTTCAAGCAAACAAACATGCAGTCCACCTGATGGTAAGAGGCTACTGCCGCCCATGGACATCTGTAATCAACTCCACACAGATCATGGGTTCCATCTGAAGTCATTCACAGATGCGTTGCTACTCCCGAGGACTATGACGGTCGCCTCATGTGACAGTGTGCCGGCAACCACACCCTTCTATCAATACGCAAGAAATGCTTCACGCTAGAAATAGGTGTAGCGATGGTACTTCCCCGGTCGAACTACACTGGTTCTACCACCTTGCACACTTTTATCTACCCATAATGTGATTTACTTAACTATCTCGCTTTGAAATTATGTTATTATTTTTGGTGTGGCACACAGAACTACAACAACAGATATCATTGTACACTTGTGTTTACACTCTTGATATAGTAGCTAATTGAAAACAAAACATACTAAAGGATTCATCTACTAGGACTTTACATTTCATAAAAATGAAGCTTAAGTTTGCTCCTGCAGTTGTTAACGCAGGCTAATTGCTACTCAGTACTACATAGTGCAGTTTAAACAGACATAATGACTTACATTCGCACAATCGTTGTGCAGAACATTGAGTTCTTTTGTAATGAATGCGTACAAGGAAATTTCAGGTCATCAAACGAGTAGTAATTAATTAGGTACATGAATAAAAATGGTGTTTCGCAAGGAGTCATTCTAGGTCTGATTTCCGTATGCGGTCGGGCCGAGTTCCCGGAGTCCTCTTTATAGCGCCGAGGACGGCCACCGGGGAGGTTTTAGTGCGGTAAAAATCCCACATAACCCTGCGTCGCTCCCATGGCGTCGGGTTTGAAGGTTTCCCCCTCGAAAACAAAGAAAAAGGTCTGTTTTTGTTGGTTTCCGTAGCGCTGGAACTGGAATTGGGCTATACTTGGGCCTGTTGTAAAATACGTCTTGAAAAATCTAAAAGGACGCTTTCTTGGTTCTGTGCGGCAAGCGCAGGCTCTTTGCATTAAGGTGTCATGGAAAGCCTTTCCGTGGGCACGATGGCCGTCCGCGACGCCTCACTAAAAGCCATTTTAGAGATAAAAATCTTATATTACTTGGCGATGCTGCGATGGTTTTACAGTTTTATTAAATACGAGCAATTTGAAAATTGCCGTTGTAATATGAATATGAATAATTTAGAAAAAAGTTCTTAGATAGATATACTACAAATCAAACTATGATCGAGTTTGTTTATGCATAATAGTGCAGGCCATAATAAACATTGAGTAACTGATATAAATGATAGTTAACACACGTAAAATAAACGTAATGCAGCAGACTTTGCACTGAACATTCACTTAGTATGTAAAGTATTAGGTCGTAAATATATCACGTGTTCTATCACATTACATTAATAATATTCTTTCACTAATTTAATTAATTTGACACAAAACAAAAAAATATGTGAAGCAAAAACTTGTGATTCGTTTTTAAGATACTTACCCCAGGCGGAGGAGTATGAGATTACGCTCGGTTATTGGGTTAAGGATTGCGCAATGCCAATATTTATTTTCAAATAATGCATAAACCACACATAAAAAACAACTAAAAACACATTACACTCACTACCTTGCATATGACACAAACATATCCCTACTAATATTATAAATGTGAAAGTCTGTCTGTTACTTATTCACACCTAAACAACTGAACCGATATTTATGACCTCGAGAAAGGGCATGGGCTACTTTTTATAGAAAAAAAAACTTTTTAACAAAAAATATCTACCGACTTCCATGTCACAAAAAAGTAAAAAATAATTTAAATATATTTTGGTCTAGAACATACTCAGTACTTAGTACATAGTCCTGAAGTCGGTGCTCGACATATTTCGCTGGACGACGGTAACTACGTCCTATATGAGCACCGACTTCAGAACTATGTACTAAGTACTGAGTATGTTCTAGACCAAAATATATTTAAATTATTTTTTACTTTTTTGTGACATGGAAGTCGGTAGATATTTTTTGTTAAAAAGTTTTTATTTTACACTTTTTAGTGACTATATTTTTATGTTTGTATTTAAATAAAGCCTCTAAGTTTGCTTTGTGCATCTACATATTCACAAAAATTAAACATAAAACACTTTTACAATTCATACAAACAGGGCGCCCCCTCTGGAAGTACCCCTCCATCATCAGGGTTGAGGAGTTGAAGGTCAAATTTTTCATCTTATATTGTTGCTTAGTAATCTTATAACATATACGTTAGTACCAGGTGGCTAACTTCTATGGCTCAGGCTTGCAGTACCCTGCATCATCAGGGTTTAGGAGTTGAAGGTCAAAATTTTAATTTTGTGCCTCTGTTTGGTATTATTTTTACATACCCGTAAGCACCAAATTGCCAACTCCTATGGTTTAGAATTGAAGTACCCCTTCATCATCAGGGTCGAGGAGTTGAAGGTCAAAATTTTAATTTTGTGCCTCTGCTTAGTATTATTTTTACATAACCGTAAGCACCAAATTGCCAACTCCTATGGTTTAGGATTGAAGTACCCCTTCATCATCAGGGTTGAGGAGTTGAAGGTCAAATTTTTGATTTTATATTTTTGCTTAGTATTTTCTTTACATAACCGTAAGCACCAAATTGCCAACTTCTATGGTTTAGGATTGAAGTACCCCTCCATCATCAGGGTTGAGGAGTTGAAGGTCAAATTTTTCATCTTATGTTTTTGCTCAGTAATCTTATAACATATACGTAAGCACCAAATGGCTTATTCCTATGGTTTTGGCTTTAAGTACCCCTGCATCATCAGGGTTGAGGAGTTGAAGGTCAAATTTTTGTCCCATGAATTTGCTTAACAATTTCATTATATATTCGCAAACATCAAACGACCAACTTTTATAGTTCAGGCTAGCAGTACCCCTGCATCATCAGGATTGAAGAGTTGAAGGTCAAATTTTTCATAGTAAATACCTACATAATAATTTTATTCTATATTTTACTCAATTGGACTTCTCCAGCTAAGGTTCGGCCGACTATCACTAATTTTATTATTTTGCTCCAAAAAGTTGAAGATCCTATGATTAGAACCTTATCAAACTCTTATCAGACTACCCCTGGAGTACATCCTTTCTAATAAAAAAAGAATCATCAAAATCGGTTGGCGGGATATTGAGTTATTCATACATTTATCGCGTACATTGAAAATGCAAATTTAAGACTTATGCGTTTTTCTTATGGATGCCCTAGTCAAAAAAATACTAAAAAAAAATGGGACCCTATGACACGCACTACCTTTCAAATAAAAAAAAAAAACATCTAAATCGGTTCACCCAGTCCGGAGAAATGAGGTAACAAATATAAAAAAAAAAAAAAATAAAAATACAGACGAATTGATAACCTCCTCCTTTTTGGAAGTCGGTTAAAAATGGGTTGGAGGGGCCGGAGGGACTGGAGTGACCAGAGTGACCGGAGGGACCAAAGTGACCGGAGTGACTGGAGGGACCAGAGTGACCGGAGTGACCGGAGGGACCCGAGTGACCGATGTGACCGGAAGGACCGGAGGGACCAGAGTGACCGGAGGGACCGGAGTGACCGGAGTGACCGGAGTGACCGGAGGGACCAGAGTGACCGGAGGGACCGGAGTGACCGGAGTGACCGGAGTGACCGGAGGGATCGGAGGACCGGGAGGGACGTGAGGGACGGGAGGGACGGAAGGGACGGGAGGGACGGGAGGGATCAGAGTGACCGGAGTGACCGGAGGGATCGGAGGGCCGGGAGGGACGTGAGGGACGGGAGGGACGGAAGGGACGGGAGGGACGGGAGGGACGGGAGGGACGGGAGGGACGGGAGGGACGGGAGGGACGGGAGGGACGGGAGGGACGGGAGGGACGGGAGGGACGGGAGGGACGGGAGGGACGGGAGGGACGTGAGGGACGGGAGGGACGGGAGGGACGTGAGGGACGGGAGGGACGGGAGGGACGGGAGGGACGGGAGGGACGGGAGGGACGGGAGGGATGGGAGGGACGGGAGGGACGGGAGGGGCTGGAGGGACTGGAGGGACCGGTGTGACCAGAGTGACCGGAGGGACGGGAGGGACCGGAGGGACCAGAGTGAACGGAGGGACCAGAGTGACCGGAGGGATCAGAGTGACCGGAGGGACCAAAGTGACATTTGAGAAATATTTGTGCTACTTTGGACAATATGGAGTTTAGTTTTTTAATTTAAATTACAGTCAAACTTCGACCGTTGCGACGGATGACTAGTTAAAAATATTGTGTCACGTTAAAATGTAATTACTACACAACAACACAATAAATTCTAATAAAGTCCAAAACAATCTTAAATCGTTTATTACCGCCATATCTCGTTTACCGCTTGGAATATTTCAAACCATGTAATAGGCTTCGACGAATTATTTTCGCTCTATCATTAATCATATGTAATCTAACCTTAATTTATCGCAGACTATTACTGCTCCGGATGTGAACATCGTTAGTTAGCTGTTTAGTTTTGTAAGGCAATATAAATGACTGACCGAAACGTTTTCAAGGTTGATTACTCTTAAATGAGATACGTGTGAGTACAAAAGGTATTGAGGGGATAAGTTTTATTCATATAACCTAACCATAATACTAACAAGTATTATTTAGTTAACAAGGTTGAACTTATATGCTTTGGTGGAGGATGTCCATTGCCATACATATTGGTGCCAACCAATTATCGTCCCACTGCAGGGGAGGGGTCTTCTCTCGGAATGAGAGAGTTTTAGGCCATAGACCACCGCACTGGCCAAGTGCGAATTGGTAGACTTCACACCTCCGAGAACTTTTTTTAAAGAACTCTCGAGTGTGTAGGTTTCTTCACGATGTTTTCCTTCACCGAAAAGCGGTGATTATTAATTTCTAATACGCACATAATTTAAAAAAATCTGTGGTGCGTGCCTAGCTTTGTGCCTCGAACCTCCCGATCGAGAGGGCATGTTTCAACCATTAGGCTATCACTGTTGAACATACATATTACTGGCGTGCCACATATATTACTGGCGTGAAACAGATTTTGCGTTTCAGTGGGTGAGTATGATTGCCGGCACATTTTTTATAAGGCGTCCAAAATTAGTCGTTAAGAGTAGAATTGCATCTGTCATTAGCATGACAGACATTTTGTTCTATATGATGGTACTCTTAGATATTCAAGGGCAGTGATCACCACAAACCATGAGGTGGACTGTATGCTCGTTTGATACTTCAACCTTATAAACATTGAGCGTAGAAATGACATTAATGAGTACTTTGTTAAATTTCAACCTGACCGGAATACCGTCTTATCCTAAGATGCGACAAGAAACAGCAGATTTTTTTCATCTAGTCGCTAAATATTATTATGAACGTCATTACTCTATCAAGGATTTCAAGAACAAAGGTCTTACTACAGTACATTTAAGACTAAAATATAGCAGGACTTACACTACTACAAGCAAATTGTGAAATTATTAATTACAGCCATATCGTAAAATGTTCTATTCATAATGGAACAGAAACACAGAAAATGATGAATACAGTAAACAGAATAACAGTACTCGTAAAAACGAATCTTCGTAGAATGATAATTTTAAACACAACGCTCGAAAACTTTTATTCAAGGGTAAAACAAACGGTATATTTCAAGTTAACAGGACCCTTAAGGCTATTTAGAAATCAGGAGTTGAAAAGTTAGGTACATTAACAAGTCCTAATATTTTTAGTTTAAACTTAACTTTTGCGATTTTGATACTGTTAGTTGGACCACAGGGATTCAAGATTAATATGGAAAATTAATAATGTTAAACTATAAGGTCTTTGTTACTTTAATTTGTAACAACTGATATAATTAACGTGAAATATGGTTCATATTATAGAGATTAACTTTGTTGTACGCAGAAACTATTACTTCAACGACTTCAAAAAAGGAATACGAATTAATTCGTATGTATATTTTTTACTTATGTTACATCGTACCTCAATACTGGAGGTACCGTTTTTGATATTTTTAATTTATTTAAAAGCAAAAAGAAATATAATCATCGGTGGCAAGCTTTTATATGTAAGAAAATTATACGTTGCAAAAAAAGTTTAATTAGTACAATTTGTTTTTTCTTTGTAATGCTTGGAAATAAAAGCTTGTTTTAATGATTTATTAATAAAAGAACACTTAGGTACTCATATTGGTTTTTGTCGATTCGATATTTTGACCCACTTATATGGATTGTGGTCACGACGAAATTTATTCGCAACAATAAAGTTTATCTGTGTGTATTTTTTTTTATAGTTGGGCCTAACGATAAGGCAGATAGGCCACCTCATAGAAAGTAGTCACCGCCTAGGGACATTTGCAACACCAGGGAAGTCGCCAAGCTGTCGCCGGCTTTGAAAGAGAGCTCTTTTTACACCTTTTTTAAAGAGTCCCATGTCATAGCGCACCGGGAATACCTCAGGAGGAAGCTCATTCCACATTTTGCACGTCCGCAGCAGGAAGGAGCGCGCAAACCGAACCGTGGAATTCGCCGTATATACACTACTACACGTGCGTTTATTTTCGGTTATTAGATTGTAATTTGAATATTTATAAAAAGACTATTTGCAAACAGAAGAGAATTGAGTAACTTCTAACAAAATGGAAAAAGTAAATTGAAAAGAAAATTTACGGAGGTAACTTTTTCACCAAACTCACCCAAATCCATTAAAAACGCTCTGTGGTCGTGTTAACAGTTTGCATGGACAAAGGCCCATAATTTCGTCCAAACTATAATCTATTTTACGCTACAACTTAGCCGAAACTTCCCAACTCCAAACCCCGTCTTGGAACAAATTTCCAACTGATTAAGCCTATTTATTAAACGCGTTAAGCAGATAGGTCTTGTTTGCAACTGGTTCGTGATCTCATGAACTATTTATATGTGAGGGCAATTTAGAACCTTTGAGATTTCGTGTTGTGGGTTCGCACACAGGTATACAATGTTTATGTTACTAAAATATATTAGATAGGACTTGCAATAAAGATTAGTACTAAGCAGAGAAAGAAACAAGACTAAGAAACAGGTATTTAACTACCAGTAATAAAAAATACGCACTCTATTTTTTTTTATCTGACTAAAGTAGCAAACGGGCATGCAGTCCACCAGATGGTAAGTGGCCACTGCCGCCGATGGACATCTGTAATCAACTAGATATAGAACACGGGTTCCACCTGAAGCCAATTACAGATGCGTTGCTACTCCCGAGGACTATGATGGTCACCTCATATGCAAGTGTGCCGGCAACCACATCCTACTATAGAAATGCAAGAAAAGCTTCACCCTAGAAATAGGTGTCGCGGTGGTACTTCACCGGACGAACTACACTGGTTCTACCACCTTCAAAGTTTTTATAAATAAGATTGAAACAGTAAACGAGCATTATGTCCCGTTTATGTTAAGTGGTTACTACCATCCATGGACAATTGAAGACCCGCGTGGTGCAGCGGTTACCATACTGATTTGATGCGTAATGGGTCCCGGGTTCGATTCCCGGCCAAACAGGTATCTGAATGATGAGTTAAGATTCATGTTCTGGGCCTGGGTGTTTGTGTATTCGTCTAGTGTGTGTCCATGGTATCCATGGTACACAGGTGAAAATCCTACGACACAGGTGTGGGGCTATGAGTGTAGAAAGCGTGTGTTTTTTTTTTTTAAATTATAAGTTACTTTCGAAAGGTACCCGAAACTGTGGGAGCGACGCAGGGTTATGTGGGATTTTTACCGTACTAGAACCCCCCTGGTGGCCGTCCTTGGCGCTACAAAGAGGACTCCGGAATCTGCAAAGGAACGCAACCGGAATCCACTGTGAAGTCCATCAATTCGCACTTAGCCAGCGCCGTGAGCTATGGCCTAAACTCTCTCATTTGGAGAGAAGACCCGTGCCCAGCAGTGGGGCAATAATGGGTTGACGAGAGTCTATTAATGTGACTGAAGTATTCCTGGCCTAAACAGCGGTCAATAACATGCCAGTCGCGGTGACTATTTGCATCTCACATTGGGTAAGGCCTATTCTCTAGCAATAATTTATTATGATAAAGATGATATTAATATTTTATAGTTTTCTTTCTAGATAGACCTTGCCTGGCTATTACCAATATTTACCGCCACTAACATGGAAGTTCGTTTTTTCTACTAGTTAATTAATAGGATAATCGTTACAATTAGTTTACAGTAAAATAGATTATCAGGCCCTAAATTCGTTCAAAACAACAAAGGAATAGCCAGTAAACGTATGCATAGTCTTAGATGGAATGCAAACACCCTGTAAATCGAAGATACTAGGTACTCAAAGACTAGAGGTACGTTAGATGACTTATATGAATAGGTACCATGCAAGGTATAGTGGTAAAACGTATATAGTTCATCGAGGCGGTAGATTACCACATTTATTTCTAGCTTGAAGTAATTGCTTGTACGTGGAAGAGTATTGTCCTTGTAGTTCCGGGACCAGAATAGGGCTACGATATCTTCTGCCTTTTGTAAGAAGCGACTAAAAGAGGCTTCCGGGGTTGCATGCGGCTAGAGTGGGAGCTCAAATCGTTCAGCCAAGCACACCCAGGGCATTATGCGGCATATGTGGCCGCATGGCTCCGTAAAGAACATAAGGTGCGGTGAGCGTATTCGATCACCTGGGACAAGCCTAAAAGGGGCATCGCGCTCAGAGGACTACGGTTCTATCGGGGGGTCCCACGGCGCAAGGTTCCTTTCAAAGGTCAAGAACAAAAAAAAAGAGTATAATTGCCGGTTCACTTTTATATCAGGTTGACTTGTTGTTGTGTTGTTGTTGTGGACAGGTAAATGGTTGACTTCAGATATCTCTTGTTCTGCGCAAGGTTGCTAATAAATTCAGATGGACTGCATACGTACTGCCTACATCAATCTTATAAATTAAAACCGGCTAAGTGCGAGTCGGGCTTGCGGACGAAGGTTTTGGTACTATCAAAAACGGCAAAAAAATCACGTCTTTTGTAAGGCTCTCTTAAGGGTTAAGTTTATTCTGTTTCTTAGTATTTGTTGTTATAGCAACACAAAAATATATTACCTATGAAAATTTCAGCTGTAATATCTACCTATCACAGTTCATGAGACACAGCTTAGTGACAGACAAGCGGATTGACGGGCAGACGGACAGCGAAGTCTTAGTGCTAGGGTGCCGTTTTTCCTCATTGGGTACGGTATTTACTCCCCTGTCGTTATAAACTTTTAAATAGTTAATAGGAAAAGAGATGAATATAATTTTAGACTAATATTATCGCAGAATTGACACATTTTAATACATGTCATAACGGGTACTCTTGTTATTCTGTTTTTGAATCCTTTTCGAATTATATGCGAATTCTTTGCGAAATTAGTTTCAGCGTGGCCATGATCCATGCAACTTTGTCGAAATATCGGCAAAAAGAATTCAGAAATAATTTAAAAAACCGCACATCTTAAGTACCTGTTAAGTATATAAAACTTTAGATAAATGCAATTTAAAGAGATACAATTTAGAGCTACAGAAAGTTATGTTTATCCAAAAAATATTCGAAATTTGTTTTAATAAAAAATCCAAAAAATCGCACACAAAAGCTACTAGCAAAAGCTTATCGTTAAAAAGCTCCATCCAGCTTAAAACACAGACGTGTAAGCCAGCGTAAAAGCTGTAGATGATAGGAACTTTTATGAAAGTTGTTGGTGTCATTGTCTTGCAAATATTTGCACAATTCGGATATGAAATTGGGTGGACGCCAAGTTTCACAGTTAAAGAGCTTTAAACGCTTTTTATAACCGAGAACCAACGCTGGGAACCATTTACGGTAGGATATGAAACGCTAGTATTTTTTTTAAGTTATCCTTTTTGTACTACAACATAGTGATTTGAAATTCAGAGGATTGAATTTGAGGCTTATATTGCTGATTTTTCGAAGTTGCATGTCACATAGTGAGATTAAAAGGAACCGAAATTGAAATTTCGTCAGATTATTTTTGTTAAATACTTGAAAAATATCCTAATAACTTAAACTTAATAAGCATCTAGCATCGTATTGTCTAGCAAATTAAACAATTATAGTTTAGTATCGTCTAGAAAATTATAAAATTGAGATTTGCGTTTTTTAATTGACCGCGCCCATTAAAAATCTCCCAAAAATTTGGAGTCAATTTATTAATTCACAAAAGAAAATTTCATTTTTATACGCTAGTACTACCGACTCAACTATCTATTGCCAACCTTATGAAAGACCATCGTTAACTAACACTATATAAACACCTAATATTTAAAAAAATCCACCACAAATTCGCACTTGGACAGGCGGTGGACTATGGCCTAAAACTCTTTCATTCTGAGAAAAGACCAATGCCCAGTTGCAAAATAATGGGTTGGCACCACTGAATAAATACTGTATTATGTATACAGACACTATTTTTCTATGATATAAAAGCTTAAATCTTACTACTGAGCGATCTTTTCTAATCAAACTTTTGATATCATACGCATGAATCTAATCTTTCATACCTTCCAAACGTGTCGCGTCGAAATAAAGTATTTGATCTATTTCTGTTTTCTGAAGTCTTATGTACCTAAATAAAGTCAAAATCCAGAGGGAGCGATGAGTGAAACTTTTAATAGCTTTATTTAACGCAAGTTCGATTACTGTTCGTTTCGAAATCGAAAACCGGTCATTATCCGAAAACTCTGAGACTCAGAGATTTATGCGACATACGGGTTGTACGGACGGACAGCTAGTGGATATTTCTTTATTTTTTATTCGGACGAATATGTGATATTTCTTGCTATTTAACATTTTTTACGTCATGTAAAATTACTATTTTGTTTGTATTATGTGCAGATTCTGATACTAGATTATGATATATCACTGGTTTATTTATATTTTAGATGATGAGGTCAGATAACAAATAATTTAAAAAAAATGTACTTCCAACCAAGTTGACCACCGAGTAAGTTTATTTTATTTATTTATTTATATAAGTTTAGGAAACAAACGATTGCGCATTACATAATGTTAGCTTAGTACTTAAAGATAACACATTGATCAATGAAGTTACTTATCTTGTGTAGGCAAAACGTTGTTTTTGTATTTCGAATCATTATTTTTTGTTAACTACCTACATCATGTTTATTATTTTCTTTAAGACCGAAACGAACACAAGTAAATGTTACTTCATTATTTGTATGAATGTTTAGTTTATTTCTCGTAAGTAATTGTTAATCTAAAAGGAAATATTAATAAAGATCTTAAACCATAGCTTTCCACTAGTTCATAACAAGCGCAAGCAAAAAAAAAGAGAAAAAAGTGCAGTACCTACATACTTAAGTTAATTGGCCAACAAGTTCATGTTGGTCACCTTGCTCGATCACTTAACGTCCTGTACTTCACACACGCAAAGGGACGCGATTAACGAAAGCGTCTGGGACTCAAACTCCATTCTATTTAACACCTCAACTAACTGATTCGATTTATCGTACAATTTTCACACGAACTTGCTAATAGGACGTGTTTCAACTTGTATGTCCCAAAATTTCAAACAAGCCCCTAAAATCAGTTTATTTGCTTTGTATGTTTTGCACGTACTAAAGGATAGTTCATAGAACTGAAATATTGCTATAATAACAGTGTTACAAAATATAATTATTGAATTAATTATGAAATACATGTATACATTGTTTTTGTTAACGATTGCATTTAACCAAACTACGAGTATGTCATATATTCGTAGTTTGGTTTAATGTATTCAAAATTGGTATTTGAATTAAATTTTCAAATAGACTTTTGTTTACTTTAGATTTTAGGTTAATTATACATATATTATTACTAATGTTTTATGTTACAATTGTCTACTGTTATATGGTAGCAGAATAATAAAAGAACTATGATGAATTTTATAAGTCGTATTTTTTTTTTAATTTGAATCTTGTATCGTACAAGAAGCCTTTTATCCCATTTCGATTTTCAATACGGTTGGTAATGTTTTTTTATGTATTGAATATTTGAAGCTGTCTATCGTTATGATCCAGTGAAATATGTAACGGTGGACGCCTACATCAGGACTATTTACTAAACCAATATTAATTCAAACTAGTCACCCGTTGCCACAGTCGAAATTCGACTGTAATTTAAATTAAAAACTAAACTCCATATTGTCCAAAGTAGCACGAATATCTCTCTAATTTAAATAAATTGTAATAATTTTCAAGTTATTTTGAACGCACCAGTTATAGGTTAAAATGAGGTTTATTAATACACCTCATTTTAACCTATAACTTAGCTTAGTTAACTAAGCTGCATATAAAGCAACAGCGGGGTATTTTGACACCACCCATCTGACATCTGACATTTTTGACGTTATGTGTTTCATAGTACGACATTTGTGTCAAATGCAAGGTAGTGAGTGTAACGTGTTTTTAGTTGATTTTATGTACGTTTTATGCATTATTTGAAAAAAATATTAGCATTGCGCTATCCTTCTCTACATTGATTATAACCGTGCGTGATTTCATACCCCTCCTTAAAAACGAATCACAAATGTTTGCTTCACGTATTAATATTAATTAATTCAAATTATTTGATACTTTCTAGTATCTATTGTTATTATTCTACGATGTCTTTATACGATCTTGCTATTTATAACGATGCAAGAGAAATTAAAATCATAATCCTACGACTTGTATTTAGATCAAAGTAGTCCGATATCTATTTAAATCTGGTACTTTAAGCCCTTTATTAATAAATATTCTTGAACCACAATAACTTTATAAAATATGACTCCCTTAACAGAGCTCAATTAGAAAACCTTTAACTTCTAAGATGAAAGTAGTAAACAGGCGAGCATTACATCTGATAGTAAATAATGGCCATAATTTATCAACTTTACTCCAAACACGGGTTCAACTTCAATATGAAGGTGGTCAAGAGCAGTGATAGTCTAAGAGCAGTGATAGTCCAAGAGCAGTGATAGTCTAATGGTTAAAACTTGCCCTCTCGATCGGGAGGTCCGAGGTTCAAACCCAGGCACGCACCACTGATTTATGTGCATATTATACATTAATTATCACTGCTTTTTGGTGAAGGAAAACATCGTGAGGAAACCTCTCTCAAAAGGAAAGGAAGCACTCTCAGGTGTGTAGCACACCTGAGAGTGCTTTAAAAAAAAAAGTTCTCGGAGGTGTGTGAAGTCCACCAATTCGCACTTGGCCAGCGCGGTGGACTATGGCCTAAACTCTCTCATTCCGAAAGAAGACCCGTGCCCAGCAGTGGGACAGTAATGGGTTGACGACGATGAAGGTGGTAGAACCAATGCAGTTTGACCGAGGAAGTATCACCGCGACACCTATTTTTAGCGTGAAGAATTTCTTGCGTTTCGATAGAAGGGTGTGGTTGCCGGCACACTGTCACATGAGGCGATTCATGTTCTGGGTCTGGGTGTTCGTGTGTTCGTCTTGTGTGTGTCCAAGGTACCCACGACACAGAAGAAAATCCTAGTGTGGGGCTATTCGTGTAGTAAGCGTGTTTTTTTAACAATCAGCCGTTTGGGCTGTATCTCGTGTCAAAGAAATTAAAATACACACAAAAGTACATTTTCGTTTGTATGAAACATATGTTTGAAAAATATTACCCTAGTATAAAATATGATGATAAAATATGACGTCGGTAAATACAATGTAGAAATATTCTGTACAATGTGACACTCAGCATACCTAGTCTTAGGTGCCTTTAAAATTGAAAAAGCTTGCTCTCAACCACGCGTCGTTTCTTCCGACTTGAGCGCTCTCACGCGTTGGAATTTCTGAACACGCACTGTTTTCTTAATAGCCATTTCTTAACAGCCATTTCTAACTTTCAGTAGTGATTGGGCGAACAAAGAAAAGCACACGGGAAATGGGAAATAAAATGAAGGCATATAATAAAAATGAATGCTATTGTAAACATATTATGTTTACAAATAAAATAAAATAGTTCAAAAATATATATATATAGTTTGGAGGACTAAAAACTTGTAAAAACTTGAAATATAATGTATGAAAATGTGTAGTATTAGGTTGTAGTATTATATAACAAAACAGAATATAAAACTGTGTTGTTAGATAGAACTAAATAGGGCGATTATGCCTTTAAAGAAAACCACAGGGGGAATCCTTCAAAAGGTACCTGACACCGTGGGAGCGACGCGGGTTATGTGGGATTCTTACCGCACTAACCCCCCCCCCTCCCCTCCCCGTAGCCGTGATCAGCGCTGCGTGGGGGACTCCGGGATCTCCAACGGAACACAACCGGAGTCCTCCGAGCGCGATGCCTACTTCAGGCTCTTCCCTAGTAAGTGAATACGCTCAACGCACCTTCTGTTATTTATTTGGCAGTCGACCACACATGCCACCGTCCTTCCCGGAGTCGCTTGGCTGGACGGCTCGAGCCCCCAGTCTAGCCGCCCGCAACCCCGAAAGCCTCGTTTAGTCGCCTCGTACGACAGGCAGGGGATACCGTAGCCCTATTCTGGTCCCGAGACGAGAGGGTTTTAATAAATTAAATTTGAGTAAACGTTTATTTGCTTAATGAGGATTCCGAACAAAATTTTAAGAATGAGAAAAAGTAATTCATTTTTTTATCTGCTAGTGTTTGTTTTTCAGTTCCAATGATGAATTATGCCTGGGAAAAGTATTATTTTTTACTTAAAATGATATAGCAATGAAAAATATTCCAAGTTGTGTGTCAATGTTTTAATAATTTTTATACGATCAGTTAAAGCTTTCTAATCTGAACGGTCGTAAAAATAATTCATTCACGTCCACTTGGACATTTTTGCGATTCACTTTTATTTTTAAATAGCATTACTTGTTGAAAAATAAAATCATATTTTTATAACAAAGGTAAAAGTTTGTGAGCAAGTGTGTTATTCAATCATCTCAAAACAGCTCTGATTGTAATTTGGCATAGAGATACTTATACTGACATAATATATTTGCTGCCATATCCCGGAAAAATTACGGTTTTCGTAGAATGGCAACAAAGTCTTATTAATCTAGCGCAAAAACTAAAACAATTAATAACAGTTTTTTTGTTGTCTGAAGTAGCAAACGAGCATGCAGTCCACCTGATGGTAAGTAGTCACTGCTGCTCATGGACATCTGTAATCAACTACATACATAACATGGGTTCTATCTGAAGTCAATCACAGATGCGTTGCCACTCCCGAGGACTATGATGGTCGCCTCATAGTTTCGATCTTAAATATATTGCAACAAAAACAGCAACAATTGTCAATTTGATTATTCTCTTTATTTATTTATTGTTTATGTACCTTATTATTAATGTACAAAGGTGAACTTAATGCTATAAGCATTCTCTGCCATTCAAGATGTAAGAAAAACATCGAACGCGGTATAACAAAAAAGAATATTAAGACAGAAAATATTTCAACATATAGTTATATACGGTATACCCGTATATAACTATATGTTGAAATATTTTCGGTTCACATATATATACTACATACATAAATACATATAAAAATACATAAATATAATACATA
The DNA here is from genome assembly GCA_949699795.1 of Spicauda simplicius. Lineage (NCBI taxonomy): Eukaryota > Metazoa > Arthropoda > Insecta > Lepidoptera > Hesperiidae > Spicauda > Spicauda simplicius. The sequence goes on along the minus strand of OX453078.1, from coordinate 6,926,095 downwards.
TATACATACAATGTAATAATAAATACGTCTATACACACAGAAAAATAATTGTCTTCAATAACATTAACTACTCATTTACTCACTTCATAACATTATCTAGTGACTAAACCAAAGTTATTTACGACACTAACGATACAATGTACAATGTCAGCAGAGTATCATAAAGCTTGTGAGAGCTATCGTATCAATGATTAGTGTGGGTCCGCCTCGCTAGACACGTCTGCAACGCCTCCGCTCTTTGATTGCAGATTGCAATCGAATTTCAAATAACGTTTCTGTTCTGTTTGTGTTTTGAAAGTGTATCTTGTTATTGTATATTTTTTAAAGTGTTTTTGTCAGTGATAGGTATTTTAGTAATTTGTTTTCTAACGATACGATGTACATTGTCAATAGAGTCTCATACAGCTCGAGAGCGATCGTATCAATGATTAGTGTCGGTACATCCGACCCCGCCGGCCAGACACGTCTGCAACGCCTCCGCTCTTTGATTGCAGATTGCAACCGAATTTCAAATAACGTTTCTGTTCTGTTTGTGTTTTGAAACTGTATTGTGTTATTGTATATCTTTTAAAGTTTTTAGTCAGTGATAGTTATTTTAGTAATTTTGTTTTCTAACGATACGATGTATATTGTCAATAGAGTCTCATACAGCTCGAGAGTGATCATATCAATTATTAGTGTCGGTACATCCGTCCCCGCCGGCCAGACACGTCTGTAACGCTCCCGCTCTTTGATTGCAGATTGCAATCGAATTTCAAATAACGTTTCTGTTCTGTTTGTGTTTTGAAAGTGTATTGTGTTATTGTATATCTTTTAAAGTATTTTTTGTCAGTGATAGTTATTTGAGTAATTTTCTTTTCTATGATACAATGTACAGTGTCAGTAGAGTATCATACAGCTCGAGAGCGATCGTATCAATGATTGGCGTGGGTCCGTCTCGCTAGACACGTCTGCAACGCCTCCGCTCTTTGATTGCAGATTGCAATCGAATTTCAGATAACGTTTCTGTTCTGTTTGTGTTTTGAACGTGTATTGTGTTATTGTATATCTTTTAAAGTGTTTTTGTCAGTGATAGGTATTTTAGTAATTTTGTTTTCTAACGATACGATGTACATTTTCAGTAGAGTATCATACAGCTCGAGAGCAATTGTATCAATGATTGGCGTGGGTCCGTCTCGCTAGACACGTCTGCAACGCCTCCGCTCTTTGATTGCAGATTGCAATCGAATTTCAAATAACATTTCTGTTCTGTTTGTGTTTTGAAAGTGTATTGTGTTATTGTATATCTTTTAAAGTTTTTAGTCAGTGATAGTTATTTTGGTAATTTTGTTTTCTTAGATAGATGTACAGTGTCAGTAGGTATCATACAGCTTGTGAGAGCGGTCGTATCAATGATTAGTGTCGGTACATCCGACCCCGCCGGCCAGATATGTCTGCAACGCCGGGGTAGTTATTTGAGTAATTTTCTTTTCTATGATACAATGTACAGTGTCAGTAGAGTATCATACAGCTCGAGAGCGATCGTATCAATGATTGGCGTGGGTCCATCTCGCTAGACACGTCTGCAACGCCTTCGCTCTTTGATTGCAGATTGCAATCGAATTTCAAATAACGTTTCTGTTCTGTTTGTATTTTGAAAGTGTATTGTGTTATTGTAAATCTTTAAAGTTTTTTTGTTAGTGATAGTTGTTTTAGTAATTTTGTTTTCTAACGATACGATGTATATTGTCAGTAGAGTATCATAAAGTTTGTGAGAGCTATCGTATCAATGATTAGTGTGGGTATATCCGCCTCGCCAGACATGTCCACCAATTCGCACTTGGCCAGCGCGGTGGACTATGGCCTAAACTCTCTCATTCTGAGAGAAGACCCGTGCCCAGCAGTGGGACAATAATGGGTTGACGAGAGACATGTCTGCAACGCCTCCGCTCTTTGATTGCAGATTGCAATCGGATTTCAAATACATTCCGTTTTTTTAAATTTTGATTTAATTATAATGAGGGAAACTAAAAAGGTCTCAATTACGGTTGTTTCATATGACGAAACCATCTTAGTGTTCGGGAGGAGCAAAAAATCGGTGATTGACTTTTTTATCTCACTGAAGTAGCAAACGAACAACTGCCGCCCATGGACATGTGTAATCAATTTCATACAAAATATAAGCTCCATCTGAAGTGAATCACAGATACGTTGCTACTCCCGAGGACTATGATGGTCGCGTCATGTGAAAGTGTGCCGGCAACCACACCCTTCTATCGAAACGCAAGAAATGCTTTACGCTAGAAATAGGTGTGGCGGTGGTACTTCCCCGGGCGAACTACACTGGTTCTACCACCTTCCAAGACTTGTTGCTGCAAGCTTAACGTTGAAGCTTATATCACAAAGCAAAGATGCCATCAAGCTAATATTATTAGTTAATATCGCTACAATTTTAAGAGACACATTTTTTTTTTAACCATTAACGCTTAAAGCAAACCTGACTCTTGGGTAACTTACTTATAGTGTTTTAATGCACGAGTTCTTTTCACTGATTGAGTTCGAATTTTAAATAACATATCCGTGTTTTCTTTTTAAACGGATCCCCAATCTGGTAATTGTAACTCGTTTAAACATTCGGTTTTTTAATTCTTTCCGGTTTTCCGATTGGTTTTAACAGGAAAACGGCTTTTTGCTATGAAATTAAAGTTGTAAACTAACGGGTAATGGGCAATGATTTTCGCTATGTGCGTGTTTTTATGTATTTTGGTTTAAATGATGTAGTAAGGTTGTAAGCGAAAAATATACGAGGGTTTCCAACTAAGTGGTAGTTGGAACCACTCGTATTGTATGTAAACACGTACAATCAAGAAAGGGCTCTTCAAGAAAGGTGCGAAAAGAGCTTTCCTTCAAAGCCGGCGATGCATTGGCGACTTCTCTGATGTTGCGAATGTCCAGCGACGGTGACTACTTTCCATCAGGTAGCCCGTCTGCCTTATCGTTAGGTTAAGCTATAAAAAAAAAATCAGGTATAGCAATGCTTCTAGGGCCGATAGCAAGAAGACCATTAATCATATCTAGGGCTACTAACACTCGTTTCTGGATAGCAGTGACAACTTACCATCAGGATTGCATGCATGATTTGCTAACTTTTTCATAATAAAGAAATATCAAACAAGCAGAGCAGTAATGACCTTGCCCTCTCAATCGGGAGGTCCGAGGTTCAAACCCAGGCATGCACTACTGATTTATGTGCGTATTAGAAATTAATTATCACTCTTTTACGGTGAAGAAAAGCTTTGCAAGGAAACCTACATACCCGAGAGTTCCTTAAAAAAAGTTTATAGTCTTTGATTGACTTCAGATAGAATCTATGTTCTATATAAGGTTGCTTATATATGTTCATGGACGGCAGTGACTACTTACCATCACGTGGACTGCATGCTCGTTCTACTTCAATTCGATAAAAATACGTACAGCTACGAGCAATAAGATGTGACTATGGAAGTTTGGCAAAAGTATCTGACCCAAGAAGGAGTTCAATAATATCTGACTACACGAACGCAGCAGAAATATCTGACATTGAAAGGCAGCATAATGAAGTAGCGTCAAAATTATGTGATTTGACGTTCATCTACATAACTTTTTTTGCTGTATGAGCTCGAAAAACATTACCCTCATTCTGACGCAATCTGGTAAAACATGTAAATACACTCCAACGCTTTGCCAATTGCAATCAAATTTCGAATAATGTATCTGCCTTTGTTTTGAAACGGAACGGCAATCACTTGAAATGCAAATAAGTCGAGTTCATTTTTAATTTCAGGCCAGCGTTTCAATGGAAATGCAAGAGGTTATTTCCGTGGGGATTTTATTTTATAACCTACCGATTCTTTTTATGGTTATCAAGTGTACATATGACAAAGAGACTTTACTTTTTGTAATAGAGGATGAGCAGTGATAGCCTAATGGTTGAAACTTGCCCTCTTAATTGGGAGGTCCGATTTATGTGCGTATTAGAAATTAATTATCACTGCTTTTCGGTGAAGGAAAACATCGTGAGGAAACCTATACACCCGAGAGTTGTTAAAAAAAAAAGTTCTCGGAGGTGTGTGAAGTCCACCAATTCGCACTTGGCGCGGTGGACTATGGCGTAAACTCTCTCATTCTGTGAGAAGACCCGTGCCCAGCAGTGGGACAATAATGGGTTGACGAGAATAGAGGTTGATGATAATGTAAGTAGCAAGGTACAACGATAGTTCGACAGATGAGGCACTACAGTTACATCTATTTTGTGTAAAGAAGTTCTTGCGTCTTCATACAAAGGTGTGGCTGCCGGCTCACTTTTATATGCGGCCACCATTTTATCTGCAGCAACGCATCTATATGATAAAGAGATTTACCCTTTATAATAAAGGATGATGATAATGTAAGTAGCAGGGTAGAAAGATAGTTAGACAGTTGAGGCACTTCAGTTACACCTATTTTGTGTAAAGAAGTTCTTGCGTCTTCATGCAAGGGTGTGGCTGCCGGCTCACTTTTATATGAGGCCACCATTTTATCTGCAGCAACGCATCTATATGATAAAGAGACTTTACTCTTTGTAATAGAGGATGATGATAATGTAAGTAGTAAGGTAGAATGATAGTTCGACCGATGAGTCACTACCGTCACAACTATTTTTTGGAGTGAAGCAGTTTTTGCGTTTCCGTGGAAGGGTGTAGCTGCCGGCTCACTTTTTTTATGAAACGCCAATTTTACTTCTGCAGCAACCCGTCTATGATTGACTGCAGATAGAGTATATGTTTTATATAAAGTTGATAACAAATGTCCATCTGATGGGCACTATGATCCTTTGCTACTTCAATTGTATAAAAATCTAATACACCCAAAACAAAGAAATAATACAAGAAAGTACACGAACAAAACAATACATAAAAGCGATGTTATCGCTAACCAGCGATTTCTTCCGTATAAAACTACCCGAGAGCCATGAAACATTTGCTTCGGCATCAGCGTTAAGCGAATTCCTAGAAAATTTTGCTAACATTCATCGGTACTCACGTCTAACTTTTTTGGTAGAATATTAACGATGGTTACAGAAATATTTTAAGCAAATTTTTAGATAAAGTGTAGATAATTGTGAGTGTCCACCAGCGCGGTGGACTACGGCCTAAAACTCTCTCGTTCGGAGAGAAGTACCGTGCCCAGCAGTTGGACAATAGTAGGTTAACGTGAATTGTAAGTATTAAGGATACAATAGAAGGAGGCAATATACATTCTTAATAGAGTTTTGAGAGTTTTGAATATGTAAAGTATTTTAAAAGACTCACCCATAATTAATGTGTCATCCGACCATCATTTATAGATCACTCAAATAGAAATAGAAATCCTATAATGCTTTTCAGTTTGGGTTCATTACAATATAAGTGGCCAGAGCCTCCTTTGAAGCAAAATATGCCTATGTTAGGAGACTCTGCTCTTCCGAAGAGTTTACATAATAATATAATATAGATAAAATAACATACATAATCATTACCTACCATTTACCAGTATTTCATAAGTAAATAATATTACAACTGTTTGTGCACGTGCATTTTATGAGAATTTGTATATGTAATGCTTGTTATGCGTGTGTGTAGGACTCTAATATAAATCCAATATGAAATTCTCATAACTTAATTGACCAAGAATTGTACCAAAAATCCTTGACATTCCAAAACGTTATACTAGCAAGGTAGATCGAAATATACTCTGATAAAGCATATACTGCTAGTAGTAGTCTGGTCGAGCTCCAATCGCAATCGAATTTCAAATTTCGTACCCGTGTCTGTTACGAACGGATCCCCGATCGCTTGATGCAATTCGTTCGTTCCATTTTTAATTTTGCGTCAGTGTTCCGGTCATGTAGGCGGGATTATTTTCCTATCACTTCGCGGATAAGAATTTTTTGGGCCAATTTCGACGCATTTTTCAGCGATGGAAGCGGGAAAAATGTATGCAGTTCATACAGTATATTTGTTAATTTCGCCTTTTAAGTCATCTATTAAGCGCTTATAATATTTATGGCCTCATCGTCAACCTATTATTGTCCCACTGTTGTGCACGGGTCTTCTCTCAGAATGAGAGAGTTTTAGGCCATAGTCCACCGCGCTGGCCAACTGCGAATTGGTGGACTTTATGGCCTATTAGGCGTCAAAAGTAATTTTAAAATCATGTCAAACCACCAAAACTATAACCTACTTCTCTACTAATATTATAATTATGAATATTAATCTGAAATTGTTTGTTACGCCTTCTCGCAAAAACTGCTCAACCGATTATCAATTTTGTCACATATTATTAGAGGTAAATATTGAAAAAAATATATATTTAAAAATAATATGTAGATATTTACCTATTTTATAAGTGTGTGTGTGTGTCGTCAACCCATTATCGTCCCACTGCTGGGCACGGGTCTTCTCTCAGTATGAGAGAGTTTAGGCCATAGTCCACCGCGCTGGTCAAGTGCGAATTGGTGGACTTCACACACCTCCGAGCCCTTTTTTTTTTAAAAGAACTCTCGGGTGTGTAGGTTTCCTCACGATGTTTTCCTTCACCGAAAAGCAGTGATAATTAATTTATAATACGCACATGAATCAGTGGTGCGTGCCTGGGTTTGAACCTCGGACCTCCCGATCGAGAGGGCAAGTTTCAACCATTAGGCTATCACTGCTATTTTATAAGTAGTAATGTTTAAATACTGAATCACGTTGATTCAGTTGTATTGGAATGCAATAATCTTTGATATTTATTCTACGGGTTTATAGGAGCTTTAACGCGAGCGTGGTTGCTGTTAAAAGCTTAGATGGTGGCTTCATATAAAAGTCAGTCATTTTATATGGTACTAGCTGACTCGGGTAACGTGGTTTTAAATATAAAAACTTTAAAAAAATGTTAAGGGTGGACAACCCTTAAGGGGTATGAAAAATTGATGTTGGCCGATTCTCAGACCTACTGAATACGCATATAAAATTTGGTAAAAATCGGTAAAGCCGTTTCGGAGGAGTACAGTAATTAACATTGTGACATGGAAATTTTATATATAAGACAATTACAACTGATTATATAAAAACAATAACAACTGTTTATATAAAACAATTACAGCTGATTATATAAATACAATAACAACTAATTAAATAAATTACAATTAAACCGTAATGTTCATGAACGTCATAAAAAAATATGAAGTTGTTGCCAAATGACTACTACCGAAAACCTGTTTACGATCACCTACCCTAATAACATCAAAATGATCATTCCTAATATCATTAGTTTCAACTACTTAAACATCTGAATATAATTTACACACACATTTTAACATGTACCTCTATACCCATTCACTCATGTGATCATTCCCAATTAGAGGCGACGTAACCAAACGGATTTGTTTCCAAATTTAATATCAAATGGAAATATGCTTTGAATTGGATTATTACAGGTTGATAAAGGACTCGTTTCGTCTTTGATGAGCAAACAGCTACTAGTGAATTAACGTACTGGAAATAGTTTGTGAAATATTATTATAGTTACATTTTTATCTAACTGACGGTCATGGGTACCTTTTAGAGCTGAAAATGTAATGTAATAAAATATTTCCTTTTAATTTCACGAGACTGTTTTAGATTACAATTATCATGATTGTCACGTGATTTAAAATATTATTTTAGGGCTAACTGTTTGAATCTTTTTTACTTACAATGTCATTAAATTCATAATTTATTGCCAAATGACTGGTACCGAAAGCTTGTTTACGATCACATGCTCTAAAACCATCAAAAAGATCATTCCCATGTCATTAGTTTCCACTACTTAAACATCTGAATATAATTTACACACATTATGACATGTCATTACCTCTATACCCGTTCACTCATGTGATCATTCCCAATTAGAGGCAACGTAACCAAACGGATTTGTTTCCACATCTAATATCAAATGGAATTATGCTTTGAATTGGATTATTACAGTTAGATAAAGGTGTTTCGACTTTGATGAGCAAACAGTCGCTAGTGAATTAACGTAGTGAAAATATTATGTTGAACATTACTTATATTTTAATCTAGCTTAGAGTCGTGGGTACCTTTTGGAACTGAAAATTTAGTGTCATAAAATATTTCACTTTGATTTTACGATGCTTTGTTTTAAGTTACAACAATAACAATTATCTTGTGGATTAAAGTTAGACTTCAGATATTATCTGGCTCAATCACTCTGAACTTATAATGTGAATAAATTCATAATTGATTGCAATATAAATGAAACCGTACACTTATTTACAATCACCTGGACTAATAACGTCAAAACGATTCCTAATGTCACTAGTTTCCACTACTTAAACATCTGAATATATTTTGCACACATTATGACATGTCATTACCTCTATACCCATTCACTCATGTGATCATTCCCAATTAGAGGCGACGTAACCAAACGGATTTGTTTCCAAATTTAATATCAAATGGAAATATGCTTTGAATTGGATTATTACAGGTTGATAAAGGACTCGTTTCGTGTTTGATGAGCAAACTGCTACTAGTGAATTAATGTAGTGGAAATAGTTTGTGAAATATTATTATAGTTACATTTTAATCTAACTGACAGTCATGGGTACTTTTTGAATATTTCCTTTTAATTTCACGAGACTGTTTTAGATTATAATTATCATGATTGTCACAATACATGGTTTAAAATAATATTTTAGGGCTATCTGTTTGAATCTTTTTCACTTACAATGTCATTAAGTTCATAATTTATTGCCAAATGACTGGTACTGAAAGCTTGTTTACGATCACCTGCTCTAACAACATCAAAATGATCGTTGTCTTGTCACTAGTTTCCACTACTTGAACTTCTGAATATAATTTACACACATTATGACATGTCATTACCTCTATACCCATTCACTCATGTGATCATTCCCAATTAGAGGCGACGTAACCAAACGGATTTGTTTCCAATTTAATATCAAATGAAAATAAGCTTTGAATTGAATTATTAAAGTTTGATAAAGGACTCGTTTCGTCTTCGATGAGCAAACAGTTCCTAGTGAATTAATAAAATATTTCACATTGATTTCACGATGCTTTGTTTTAAAGTTACAATAATATCAGTTGTCTTATGGCTTAAAATTAGATTTCAGGGATTATCTGGCTGAATCTCTTTGAACTTATAATGTGAATAAATTCATAATTTATTGCAAAATAAATGAAACCGTACACTTGTTTACAATCACCTGGACTAATAACGTCAAAACGATTCCTAATGTCGCTAGCTTCCACTACTTAAACATGTGAATATAATTTACACACATTATGACATGTCATTACCTCTATACCCATTCACTCATGTGATAATTCCCAATTAGAGGCAACGTAACCGAACGGATTTGTTTCCAAATCTAATATCAAATGGAACTATGCTTTGAATTGAATTATTAAAGCTTGATAAACGATTCGTTTACAGCTACTAGTGAATTAACGTAGTGGAAATAGCTTGTGGAATTTTAGTTAAAATTTAATCTAACTTACAGTCATGGGTACCTTTTGAAGCTGAAAATGTATTGTAATAAAATATTTCCTTTTAATTTCACGAGACTCCGTTTTAGATTACAATAGTCATTATTGTCACGTGGTTTAAAGTATGATTTCTCGGGATTATGTTTGAATTTTTTTGAACTTATAATGTTAATAAATTTGTGAATTATTACCAAATTAGTAAAACCGTACGCTTATTTACGATCACCTGCTCTAACACATCAAAGTGGCCATTCCCTTGTCACTAGTTTCCACTACTTAAACATTTGAATATGATTTACATACACATTATAACATGTCATTACCTTTATACCCATTCACTCATGTGATCATTCCCAATAAGAGGTAACATAACCAAACAGATTTGTTTCAAAATGTAATAATTATAATCATAATCATTTATTGCTCATCATGCTAACGGACTAGGTGGTACAAATTTATTGATGTGTGCATGAATAACCCCGTTAGGGCATTGCAATGTCAAGGATAATATCAAATGGAATTATGCTATGAATTGGATTATTAAAACTTGATAAAGGACTTTGGTGAGCAAACTGTTACTAGTGAATTAACATAGCGGACATAGTGTTGAATATTACTTACATTTTAATTTACCTTGGAGTTGTGAATACCTGTTGGATTTCAGTGGAGACCAAATATGTTATGTAATAGAACATTTAATTTAAATGCTTGAGGCGTTGTTTTACATTACGTAATAATATTTCGTGGTTATTATCGTCTCTTAGGAATTGTCGTTTTGAATCCCGGGTTTATCTAAGTTTTACAAATTGCTATTAAATGTGACTCGTTTTAGAAGCAAAAATAAAAATCGTAAGGAAATCCACATGTGTAAAGGTTTTATAAAAAAAGTTCTCAAGTCTGTGCAGCGTTGTGAAAAATGGTCCAATTCCTTCTCACTCTGCGAGGAATCCCGTTACCAGCACTGGTATAGAAATTTTTTATGATGGTGATAAAAAGATTACTTGTATATATTTACCTTTACGATAGGTTTCTTGCATAATTTTACCACATCAGCACTCATTAACAATGCTTTAATATAACAATTTTTCGAATTTGTCGGTTTCTTAGCTTGGATGTTTTTGAGTGTCATCTATTGGTCGACTAGCTGACCCGGCGAACTTCGTTCCACCTAAAAAATCTAAAATTATCAGTGTTTCTCTACTATATATATTATGCATGAATTATACATAGAAACCTTTCTCTTTAATCACTCTATCTATTAAAAAAACTGCATTAACATCCGTAGCGCAGTTAAAAAGATCTAAGTATACATAGGGACAGAGCGGAAAGCGAATTTGTTTTATACTGTGTAGTGATAGGTGAATGCACGGTATCTTAGAAATATATCGTCTCGTATAGTTCAAGTTAAATAGCTGGTGTGTAGTGTGTTTGGCGTGTATCTTGTAATTGATGATAGTTCTTCTGTTTCTTTTCTAAATCTACGGCTACAAGAAAGTTTGCTTCAGTAACTCGACTTTAACTATTTGATTTTATCTTAGTTTCTTTGTGCAATGATTTGTAGAAGTTTGTGTTGTAGACTAGTCAAGGCGACATTAAATCACAGATATAATAGCTTTGCAGATATGAGTGATTTCATATGTATTTTTGAGTCGTCAACCCATTATTGTCCCACAGCTGAGAACGAGTCTTCTCTCAGAAAGAGAGAGATATAGGCCACAGTCCACTGCACTGGCCAAGTGCGAATTGGTGGACTTCACACACCTCCGCGAACTTTTTTTAAAGAACTCTCGGGTGTGTAGGTTTTCTCACGCTGTTTTCCTTCACCGAAAAGCAGTGATAATTAAGTTCTAATACGCACATAATTTAATAAAAATCAGTGGTGCGTGCCTGGGTTTAAACCTCGGACCTCCCGATCGAGAAGGCAAGTTTCAACCATTGGGCTATCACTGCTCTTATTATTGAGTATTAAATAGAATCAAAGTTAGCACTTGATATATATGTAGACAGAGATGCAAATATTAAATTGTGATAGAATTTGAAATAGTAAGTAGTATTGAAAATAGTAAGTACTGACAAAAAAACGATGACCACGACACGTAAATGGCTGTTACTGAGTTCAGTTACCAATAAAGTAATAGGATGAATAGTAGATGAGTTACTCTACCTGAAGACTGAGTTGTTATCGCTAGGGAATGTGAGAATGAGCCCTTGAAAACGACCTTAAAACAGAACACGGTAGAGTTTGACACTAGATTCTTGGTCAGAAATTGATAAAATTAAAAATAAAATGGCATTTTTAAATACATAACTTTTCAGAGATCTAATTATACATCATCAATACATTGCCAAAGAGCTTCATTAGGAAATAAACTATGATTAAGAGATAAATCGTTTCAGAAGCTTCATAGTTATACATTATTCGATTGTAATTGAATCACAAATACATACCTTTAATTTGTTTATCCTCTTAGCCCTAAGTTCCTGATTATATAATTCTACACTATACAGCAAAGGCTCTATATTTATTATGTTCTATTTTGTTTTATTCTAATGTAAAGTACCCGGATGACGGAGCTTTGCTCGGTGTTTTTGTTCAGTAAATGTATATTTTTTTAATTATATTTTCTTATAACTATGTAAATTACTATTAGGAATTTAAAATTAAGAATTAATTTATTAATTAATTTACAATTCCAATTAGGAACTCGAAAAAAGAGAAAAAGTAAATGAAACAATCGGACCGAGATTTGAACCCCGATTTGCTGCGTTTTAAGGCACTTAATTTCCTGGCCGAGCTATTCTAACTTTTGTAAATGGTGGCGAAATTTAGCTAATAATATTATTGGAGGTTTTAATCAATGAAGACGTGGAAAAAACGAGAATTTCTTAAAATGAAACCTAGCTAGATCGATTTATCGCAATCCGAAACCCCCAATACAATACATTTTTTTCCAGAAAATCGTTGGAGCTATTTCCGAGATCGTTGATATATATACACAAGAATTGCTCGTCTAAAGGAATTAGATAGATACAAACATGAATCAATAAATTACAAAGAGTATTTATGACTTTTAATAATAATAAAAAGGTATTATGATAATGAAAAAAATTATCTAACATATTTAACACAATAATGTTAGACCAAATTATTCTGTCTTGTATAAACATAAAAAGTAATGTAAGTCACTAAGTAAATATAATAAATATCATTTTTGCTACAACAGATAAGAATATATTTTATTTAATATGAAATAACATCGTCCGTCTGTCACCGCCCTTACTGGGTCCTAATATATACCATGATTTGCTGATTTCGCCTTTCGTAAGGCCCAATAAACTGAAAATAAAGACTATTGCTTCGTGACTATGTGAAAATCGTCTTTATAACGCCTATAAATGCTCGTATCCTTAACTGAACATAGAATAACAAATATTTTGGTTATAAAAAGTAACGTACTGTTAGAAAAATAAATGTCGACAAAATAAATTATACGAATTACCCGTCGCAACGGTCGAAATTCGACTGCAATTTAAATCAAAAAACTAAACTTCATATAGTCCAAAGTAGCACCCATATTTCTCTAATTTAAATAAATAGTAATCGTTTTCAAGTTATTTTAAACGCACCCGTTAAAGGTAAAAAGAGGTTTATTATCTAAGCTGCATTTAAAAGCAATAGCGGGTATTTTGACATAAACATCTGACATTTTTCACGTTATATGTTTCCATTTATTATTTATGTGTCTGTGTCAAATGCAATGTAGTGTGTGTAATGTGTTTTAGTTGATTTTATGTATCTTTTATGCATTATTTGAAAAAATATTAGAATCCCGTAATCCTTTTAAATACCAAATATAACCGTGCGTAATTTCACACTCCTCCGTTTGCGGCAAGTATCCTAAAAACGGATCAAAAGGCTTGGTAATTCAAAATCAAAATCAAAAATCCCTTATTAACAAATGGGTAAATTATACAGTACATGGGATCTCTCCTGGTAAGTTTGTTATTAAGTAATTATTGGTAATGATTGGCATAACACTAATTAGAAACCTACGTGAACCGCAGAACTTGTGGCAATCTCCGAAACTCGTCAAGAGATGGCGTCACTAGTATTCTGAATCACGCTATCGAGGCATGCTTAACATTTTCCATATATAAAAGCTGCGAGCAGAGTTTAATGATATACGGTCGCACCAAAGGCGACCTAACCTAGCCTGGCAAGAAATATCCCTATACTAAAGTCACCTCAGATAAAAAAAATCCTTCCAACTTATCGATGGAAACCAACTCCTCAGTTCCTACTGAGGAGTTGATTTCCATCACAACATGCAGCGTCACAACATGTATGTGATGAAAACCTGTGTAAATGTAAATTAGCACGATATTTAAGACAAAATTTGACAATTTATCGGCCAATGTACATTCACCGATAGTTAGAATGGCCCCCAAGACACCTATACCGATAAGAGATACAGGAAATGTGTAAAATTAGAACAATAGTAACATACAGTTAGATAATTTTCTGCAACCATTTTAAACCCTAGTGCTGGGAGCGGATTTCCCAGTCCATGTAAAACTTGGACTGTAAAGAATAGCGCAAACTACATAATTCACCAGGTAGTAGAAACACTGTAGTTCAACCGGGGAGGTACCATCACCACACCTATTTCTGACATGAAGCATTTTTTGTGCTTCGATGGAGTGATGTGTTTGCTGGCATACTTTTTTGATATGATGCGACCATCCTAGTCCCCGGAAGTAGCAACGCACATGTGATTGACTTTTGATAGAATCCATGTTCTATACTTAACATCAGGTGGACTGCATGCACGTTTGCTATTTCAATCACATAAAAAATGATAAGTAGTAATTGCTGTCGAAAGAAGTCGAAGATGTACAAATTGTATTACTAGTAGTGATGTAAGAAATGTTATTATTTGAACATTCGCGAATTCCCTTACCCATATACGCGAATGCTAATATTGTTTTTTTTTTTCATCATTTTTGGGGAACTGTTTTTTGGTCGACAAACTGCAGTTCGATTTAGATTTGTAAAAACCTGACCTGTTTTGGAAATTACAGCATTTCAATGTTTGTAAAATATTCACACAATTCTTACGATTGCGAATGCGAATGCAAATATCTAAAAACATGCGAATATTCGTTACATCACTAGTTGCTAGTAATAAATGACGCCTTTGGAGTGTTTATGGGCCGGCCACGTGTAGTGCATCGGGGATGTTCGCTGAAGCGCGCATAGATGATTTCTATGCAATTCTACGCAAGAGAACCAAGAGTCTCTTAAGCGTCGTTAGTGCTAAGATAAACAGCCCTATAATATGTCAGTGCAACTCGTTGCACATCACTTCTGTCGTAAGAATGTCGAACAGAAAATGATGTATGAAATTAGTTATAAATTATGTTGATCTTTAATATGTCAGGATTCTCATATTTTATTTTACTAACATATTTTTAAGTGTACTGTTATTACTAACACATTATAGGACTAAGTATGCCTGAAATAAATGATTAATATTATTACAATAACATACGGCGAGATATCTTCTACTGTAAGGTTAAAGTCGCTCAGCGTGCTAACGAGAGAGCTATGCATGGTATTATTCTACGCGCCAGAATTCGACATGTTGGAATCCGTAGAAGATCGAAAATTACCGACATAACTCAAACTAAGGAGGTATTGGACAGGTCGTCAAATAACTGGTGAAAAATAGACTACGACAAAAGGAACCGCTGGATTGGGAAGGCTCAGGACCAGTCCTAATAGTGCAGATAAAGGGAGGCCTATGTCCAATAGTGGATTTTCAAGGGCCGATAGATGAACGGAATAAACTCGTAAGGGAACAGTTTTTTTTAAATGGCTCACCGTGATAGTCAGAATAGGAATAAATAATAGTTTAAAAAACTAAAAAACACGCTTTTTATAGAAAAAAAACTTTTTATTAAAAAAAGCGTGGGGTGCATGGTGTCAATGGTTATAGATATTTTATTGACAGATATGAGTAGAGTGATTATCATTTCGATAATATCTTAAAAAGCACCCCACGCTTTTTTAAAAATAAAATATATTTTTTTTATTCACACTATTATTAATTTATATTCATTGAAATTGTTAACACTATTTTCTTAATTTAAATTCATTTAAATTTATTTTCTATTTTTTAGTTCGGTTTTCTATAAAAAGCGTGTTTTTTAGTTTTTTTAAACTATTATTTATTTTCTACTTTTTAGTCAAATTAAAAAATGGAATAATTTTATCAAATTAGTGTATTGTCATCGGTCCTCAATAAATCTACAAAGTTTGAACGAAATCTGGGCGTTTAAAGTGGGTCAAAATCGCGCCCAAAGAAGTCGGTTACAAACAAACATACAGGTGAAGCTAATAAAAAGCGAATAAAAAAGGGTTTTGATACTAACAACAGTTTCTGCCTATGGTAGGTTTGCTTGGGATATATGTCATACTAAGCGCCACTAATGACGACTTATGATTAATCTACTCATTAGCAGTGCTTGCTCAAAACCACAGGATTACGGGAACATTACACAGAACTGTTTACGATGTAAACAGTAATTATTGTTTGATAGTTGTTTGCAAAGTCAAAAACTGTAATGCATCAAAGACATCTCACATCTAGTTGTAGTTACACCACTAGTACAGGTAGTACTAGGGTTATAATAATCAGGTATACCCTGTCTTTTTTTTTTGTTTTCGAGGGGGAAACTTTCAAAAAGTACCCGACGTCATGGGAGCGACGCGGGTTATGTGGGATTCTTACCGCACTAAAACCCCCCCGGTGGCCGACCTAGACGCTGCGAAGAGGACTCCGGGAACTCCAGTTAACCGCCGCCGGTGTCCTCAGCGTATGCCCTATCGGGCTCTTCTCTGGTGGGCGTGAACTGCTCACCGCACCTTCTGATCTTTACGGCAGCATGCGACCAAACATGCCGCCGTCCTTCCCGGGGTCTCTTGGCCGAACGGTTCAAGCTCCCCACACTACCTGCCCGCAACCCCGGAAGACCCTTTTAGACGCCTCTTACGATAGGCAGAGGGTACCGTAGCCCTATTCAGGTCCCGGAACTACAGGGACAAAGGCGGTGGTAACTACCCGGTAGAACTACCCTGGTTCTATCACCACTTGATCGTGCATGGCTATTGCTGCCCATGGATATCTGTAATCAATTTTATTATAGAAGATATAAAACGTAAAAAAATACTTACTTCTATATAGAATTACGAAAAAAAATTAATTTTCAAGTAACCCAACAAACTAAAAAGTTATTTAAACTGAAGCGTTCTCGCATAATTCAAAGGTAAATTATATTTTTCCTCGTTATTATACAGATGATTGAGTAACAAGATCATGAATACACTTCAGCTGTGAATATTATGGAAAGTACCTACTTGTAGAGGGCTCTTTACTTAAAGCTATGAGAAGTATATTGAAACGCGTTGAATTACTTAGACTTGTATTTCAGATTTAATTCCTATAAATTTTGATCTGTATTTATAATTTGCATTCGACTGCGTTAGAAGGATGCTAATATTTTTCGAGCATATACTAACTACATATTTTGCTACAATCCAAAAGACATATTGAAATTAACCCACATGGTGGAGCGGTCGCCATACCGGTCTGACTGGCAGTGGGTTCTAGGTTCGATCCCCGGACCGGCACGTATCTGAATGAGAAATTAAGATTCTTGTTCTGGGTTAGGGTGTTTGTGTATTCATCTTTGTGCATTTCCATGACACCCCAAACACAGGAGAAAATCCTGGCGTTGATATTTATACATTACTAGCTGTACCCTGCGCGCGTTGCTAAGCCATCACAAAAACAACACCAGAAACCATTGTGAGCTCATGAATAACAACATTGCTAAAGATTATTACATGATCAAATGAATAGTTTACGATTCCATAGAGGACATACAGACAAACATTCGTTTTTATAAAGAATAGTATGAATGTAGAAAGCGTCTATTTATAATAATTGTCTTAGTGACATAGACTATTAAACAATTTTAAAATATAGCGCTTAGGATATAGCCATATAGTTCGATGGTTCAGCGGCGAGAGGCCTGGAACGGCATGATCACCTTCTGCGAGGACGTCATGTCAGCGAAGGAAGACGCCGAAAGGGCCAGAGAGCGCGCTGAACCCTCTCGGAGGAGGATCCGAAGGAGCCGCCCATCTGGGAGGAGCCCGATGGGGCAACGCGCTCGGAGGATTCCGGTTGAAGTCGTTTCGAGATCCAGGAGTCCTCCTTTACAGCGCCGAGGAAGGCCACCGGGAGGGTTTTAGTGCGGTAAAAATCCCACATAACCCTGCGTCGCTCCCACGTTTCCCCCTCGAAAACAAAAAAATAAAGGATATAGCCAAAATAGTTCTGGTCGTCACAATATGTATACCATATGATAACGGTAAATGGAATATAACTTAGTCCTATTATTTTCCTTAATTTCACTTAGTTAAAGACTGCAATAATTATACAAGTAATTGCAGAAAACAATTGAATTTTAATGCAAAATTTCCTCAATTATTTTTTCATGAACAAAATACTCGAAATTGCAAATCTTAGCGCTGTGAAAAACAGTTCAATTGAATGGAAAACATATGCGTACGAAAAAGCTTTGCGAGTGAAAAAGCCGATTTCCTTAATTAACGGTGTTAACATCTAACGAACTGACCCGATTACTTTGTTAAGTATGAACGAGGAAATAAACGGAAAATTATTTAATTTAAACTTTGTATTTTCAAGTTGAGTTTGGCGTGTTATAAATACACGGTTTTTATAATAGACCGGTCACGCGCATTCTGACCGACTTTACTGGGTAAACAAGCTTGTGAAAATGTTAAAATACGTAAAAGTTGTTATACCATTATTGCTTTATTTGTTTGATAGAATGAGTAGGTTTGATCGGAGTACCACCACCCTAACCTATTTTTGTCGCGGGCTTCGAGCGCGGCGACCGAATCAAGAAATTACGTAACGAAAAAACCTAACACCCTCCACTCCACCTACCATGTAGCTCGCCCAGCGTTCACTTAACGTGTATGTATATGGTACAACAGTACAAAGCTCGCACGGATCGAGACGAGCTGCTCAGAGATCAGACGAATATGTAAGCAGGTGTTTGTGAGAAAGTATATGGTATCAAAGAAAAAAAAACTTGGATTAATATCAAAGAAAAAAATACTGTATAAATAAATAAAACAATTATAATATCCAATTATAATTATTTTGTTTATTTATGCAGTATTTTTTTGTAGTTGATAATGGTTCTTTAAAATGCTATGCAATAGCTTTTTCGCGGCAGTCCCCGAGTGCCGTACGTTTTTTTTTTTTACTTTGATGGTCGTGCCATCGTACGGAGCTGACATCGCCGCGTGGCGTAGTCTTCGGCCAGTTCTTGGGAGTCGGTGGAAGGGTAAAGGCTTAGTTTCATATGGGTCGTATACTTTAGTCCTCGCGATTAGCAACGCATCGGTGAGCGATTTCAACCCCATGTTCCGTATGTGGGCAGTGACAGCCTAATGGTTGAAACGGGCTCGCACCACTGATGTGCGTATGTGCGCATGTGTTAATTATCACGCTTTTCGGTGAAGGAAAACATCGTGTGGAAACCTACACACCTGAGGGTTCTTTAAAAAAAGTTTTCGGAGGTGTGAGAAATCCACCAATTCGCACTTGGCCAGCGTAGTGGACTATTGTCGTGGACTGAGAGAAGACCCGTGCCCAGCAGTGAGACAATAATGGGTTGACGAAAGTTCCATATGAAGTTCCTTACAGATGACCGTGGGCGGCAGTGACCACTAACCATCAGGTGCATTGCATGCTCATTTGCTACTTCAGCCTTATAAAAAAAATCTTATTCGAATTTTTGTTATAGATGTAATGAGAGAAATACGATTATAGTGTAATAAGTAATAAGAAGTTCTTATATCACTTATCCTCGTATGTTCATAAATGTTTCTAAGCTTCATAATACGAAATAAATAAATAACAGCGTATAAGAGATGACTAGAACATCTAGTATTGTAGTTGAGCTATGAGTTTGGGACAAAATTGGGTCGCCTATCATAGGAGACGTGACACGACAAAAGATAGCTACATTATCAGACACGTTCTTGTATAAAATATTCCTCGTTTATTGATATACTAAATTGTTTGCAGTATATTACACTAGTAATATCGCTCATGTATACACAATATATGTAAGTAACTTCATACGGCACATGCTGAAAGGTGGTAGAGCCAGTGTAGTTTGACCGGGAAAGTACCACCGCCACACTTATTTATAGCGCGAAGTTTCGATTGAAGGGTGTGGTTGCCGGCACACTTTTATATGAGGCGACCATCATAGTCCTCTCTTTTTTTTATAGTCCTCGGGAATAGCAACGCAACTGTGATTGACTTCAGATAGAACCCATATCTTGTTTGAATTTGCTTACAGATGTCGATGGACGGCAGTCACCACTTACCATCAGGTGGACTGCATGCTCGTTTGCTACTTCAATCAGATAAAAAAAAATGTACAAAAATTCTATGTAAAGTCAAACAAATGCGTTGAGGTCCTACTCCCGAGGTCTCTTTTTTATACGCTTGTAGCAGCAAACGAGCTTGCAGTCCACCTGATGGTAAATGGTCACTGCCGCTTATAGACATCTGTAAGCAACTTTTTCTAGAACATGGGTTCTATTTGAGATCAATACCAGATGCGTTGCTACTGTTGGTGGCCGTCCTCAGCGCTATAAGAGGACTCCGGGTTCTCCAAAGGAACGCAATCGGAGTCCTCTGAACGCATAGCCCCATCGGGCTCCTCTTAGGTGAGTGGCTGGGACCATCACTCTGTCTAGTCTTTACGACGATATGCGACCACATATACTGCCGTCTTTCCCTCAGTCGTCTGATCGAACGGTTCGAGCACCCACTCTAGTCGCTCGCGACCTCGCAAGCCCCCTTGTAGTCGCCTCTTACGACAGGCAGGGGATTCCGTACCTGTCCTGGTCTGATCTCGAAACTACAGGGATGTAAGGGGGGAGACCTCTCGAAGCGGAACAACTATGATAATGAAGACATTGATGAAGTAGTAACTGAACAACTCCAAACTAAAACTAAAGACATTTACACCCCATTTCATCTCACTTTTATTAGCAGCTATCAAAAGATCGTTATAGAAAGATCTTTAGCATTAAGTTATACTTTCTATTGTTTACAGTTAGATTCTACTTCTGAAACTTCAGATGTCTGAGTACTTAATTCCCCCGGCTTAAAATTTTGACAAGGCAATTTTTCCCGGCGACGACAAAGCGGGCCTTTTCAACTGTCTCCCTGAAGGCTATTCTGAAATTCATCTTAGACTGTGTTCCCATGGTGCGGCTACTTCCGTCATCGATTAAAATACAAAAAATATTCTAA
The DNA here is from genome assembly GCA_949699795.1 of Spicauda simplicius. NCBI lineage: Eukaryota > Metazoa > Arthropoda > Insecta > Lepidoptera > Hesperiidae > Spicauda > Spicauda simplicius. The sequence continues at coordinate 6,905,124 of OX453078.1, read as the reverse complement.
ATATATTTTTGTCTACTTTGTGTTATAAGAAATATATTGTCACCTCTTTAATATTGCATATTATTTTTTGTGCCTCCCGTGAAAAATGGGGCTATATGTAAATTAAGTACAAATAAATTTGCAAAATTTCTCAATTCACCTACATCCAAACATACGCAAAAAAAAGTTCCGCGAATCTGTACGTCACGTATATTTGCAAACAAAATTTGGTGAAGTAGAAAAATAACAACAGACATTGCAACGTTTTATATATTTTTTCTCTATCTGTTTGTTTACGTTTTAAATACCTACATTATATTTAATATCCGTCTCCTTTATCAAAAGTAATAACAAAGTAAAAGTAAACCCTGCAGAGTCCGGTATAACCCAGCTGCTACCCCGGGCGGCTGGATATGAGGAACATCCACTTTAAAGAAAAAAAAGGATACAGGTCATCACAAAAAATCTCTACTTTATCTGTATCGTACTCGTTTTCATATAACTTAATTACCGGAAAAAATAGTACAACAATGGCATAAAATGCATTTTTGTTACGAATTAACATGCAATGTTTTTAAGTTGGTGAGTATAAACTATGTTTAGGTCAAATATTCAAAGTTAAATTTGATGAACGTTTGTGTCCGGTTGAGCTAAAGTATCGAATATACTTTTAATTCTGATGACCTACATCGATCATAGAAACCATTATGCTTAATGGAAGTCTTAATAACAAAAAAAATAGTAAGTTATAATACTACATAGTATAAAACAAAGTCTCTTCGCGTTGTATGCTTAGATCTTTAAAACTACGCTACGAATTTTAATGCTGTTTTTTTTAATAGATGAAGTGATTCAAGAAGATTTTTATGCATAATATAGGGGAGGAACACTGATAATTCCAGATTTCTAACTTTTACGCGGAACGAAGGTCAGCTAATACACAATAAGTTAAAAGCCATACGTAAAAATTCGGTAAACATTTAAAGAGAAAAGCATGCAATTCTATTGTAATAAGATTTGACAAATATGGAAATGTGACTCTAACAGAATACTCTTTGGTAATATTTGAAGTTCAATCTTAATATCTATATTTTAGACAAAACTGATCGGTATGTAACTTCACTTCATCTTCTCCGCAAGTCCGACGACCCGCATGGCGGAGCGGTTACCATACCGATCTATCGTGGGTCCTGGGTTCGATTCCCGGCCAGACAGGTATCTGAATGATGAGTTTAGATTCCTGTTCTGGGTCTGGGTGTTTGTGTATTCGTCTTATGTATGTTCATAGTACCCATGACACAGGAGAAATAGAAAAATATACTTCTACAAAAAAAAAACGTATCGTTATGAATCAATGGACACAGTGTCATGAGATTTCGCCAAGAATGAACCACAATTACTATTGCCTTTGTTATCTGAAGGAGTTTTGAAAACATCCTCATGAAATTCCTAGAGATAGTTCTCTTCAATTTGGTTCCTTTCCACTTCCTGTGAACGTAAAAATTCTTTCTTTTAACTCCGTTGAAAAATTACTTTGTCTTACAACGTCAGGCATTGTTCTAGAAATGTGTTTGTGCTAAGAATAAGACTCCTAACAATGAGTCCGTTTTAATTATTAAAAGTTTTTTAGATCGTCACCGCGATTGTGGGTAACGAGGTGCGATTGACATAACTGCGAAATTTTAGTTTGCAACAGTTTTGACGTAAAAGTCTTATTTCAAATCCCATTCTAATGTGTACGTACCAATAAGATAAGCAAAAAGTTAGTAAGTTGCAAATAAAGTAAGTAAAATAATATAAGTAACACGTAAATATTCAAACATAACTACATAGTATAAAACAAAGTCGTTCTCGTTATCTGTCCATATGTACGCTTAGATCTTTTAAACTACACTACGGATTTTGATGCAGTTTTTTTAAGAGATAGAGTGATTCAAGAGGCAAGTTTGTATATATATAATATACTAGAGAAACACTGATAATTTTAGATTTTTGAGTTTTAGGCGGAATGAATTTCGCTGGGTCAACTAGTTTCTATATAAAACTACACGCGGAAAATTCCGTGCCCTCACAGAATTTTAGCATTACACAGATAATGTAAAGATAATTTATAAAACAAACCCAAAAATAACAAGAGAAACTCGAATGGATGCTCACTTTTTAATTATTTTCATTTTAGTACGTTTTATAATACCGACCACAGAATGCGCACTATAAAAATCGTCCGATACGGTTCAAGAGATAAAGCCCTATGACAGACGGACAGAAGGATAGACAACGGAGGCTTAGTAATAGGATTCCTTTTTCTGCTATTTTAGTACATTATGAAAAAAAAAACAGCTACATGCGAGTCGGACTCACGCCCGAAGGGTTCCGTACCATTATCTTTAAAAAACAGCCAAAAAATCGCGTTAGTTGTATGGGAGCACTCCTTAAATACATATTTTATTATATTTCATATGTATTTGTTATTATACGGGCAACAGAAATCGGGGTGAAGGACAGACGGATGGATGGACAGAAAGACAGATGGACGGGGAGTATTAGTAATAAAGTTCCGTTTTTACCCTTTTTGTACGGAACCCTAAAAATACATTAAAATACAAAGATATAATTTAACGATTTTGAGGATATCATTTTTCAGCATCAACGCAAAACTGTAAGACTATCCACAGTGTTGAAATTATTTACGCACTTCCTTTGGGTATTTGAGAAACCTCGAAATACAAATTGTGGGTGAGATCTTTGCGATAATCAACTCATAGTATAAAAAAAATGGTAAGATCTGGATAAATTTTAATTGTCACCGTATCAATTTTATTTTATTATTTACTATCATATACTTGGAATAATTATTACTACTTTTTACACATATTCTCGTAATCATACTTCATACTAATATTATAAAGGCGAAAGTTTGTGTGTATGTTTGTTATTTCTTCACGTGTAAACGGCTGGAGCGATTTTGATAAAATTTGGTAGAGAGTTAGCTGACACTTTCGATTAACATATAGGCTACTTTTTACTGTGGAAAATATCTTACTCCAACGAGACTATGATACATAGATTTTATACATTGATTATCGATTTTAACGAGCCAAGTTGTGGGGTTCAGCTGGTATTGTTTTAAAACTGCAATATGTAGTGATCGTAGTGTTTTGAAAAGAGACGAAAAGAGATTTTCATAAAAATGTCGTTGAAAAATACCTTTGATTTTTAGTTTATATTTGTAGAAAAGATATAGTGATATAGATTTTGGAATTTCTATTATACAACTTATACGAAAGAAACGTATTATCTTATGTACGAGTTCGTTAATTAGTAGCTATCAATATGTTAATAATACTTCTGTAGTCAGCTCTTATTATTGTTTAAACATATACTTTTTTAAATTATGCTAAGTCCTAAGTCTGAGAAATCGGTTTTTGCGGTCTGCTTTCAATTTATAGGACACGCTTTCTATACTCATAGCCCCACAGTAAGATTTTCTCCTATGCCGTGGGTATCATGGACACACAAGACGAATACACAAACACCCAGACCCAGAACATGAATCTAAACTCTTCAGATACCTGTCTGGCCTGGAATCAAACCTGGGACCCATTGCGCGTCAGACCGGTATGGTAACTGCTCCGCCACGCGGGTCGTCGTGATTTACAGGAACATACATACATTGATGTATTTGAGCTTAAACAACAACGATCTTTACTATATTGGTTATAATTTCCGTATTTAGATCGAAAGGTCTGAGGTATGAATCCATTGTAAGCAATTTTGATGTTCAAATTGATATGCTTATAATTTGTTATTTCCATTAAAGGCGAAGGATATTATCGTGAAGACATATGAACATCTGAGAATTCGTTAAAACGTAGTGCCTATTAGTGGGTTGACAAGAGATATCTTACTAATACCACTGCACTGTGTCCAGTACTCAATCCTATAAATTTCGAATTGTCCCCCAAAAGCACTCACTGTATATCTCTCATTTCAATTTTATTCGGGGTTTCTTTACTTGGTTTAATTTAAAAAGTTGGATTGATGTCCTCCGGGTGGCTTGGATCACTCCAATTTTTGTGATGATTTTTATGGGGTAAAAATTATTGCCACTTCTGTAAGTTTCTTTTCACAAGTCTTACAAGTTGTTATTTCTTTTTTAGCTTGTAATTTTATTATTAGGTGAGATATTTTGATGTCATTTTTATTCCAATTGTATAATAAGTTAATCCATCAATGTAATGAAGATTGTCAAAAAGAAACACATGATTTTAAAGAGGATTATTCTACAAATTCAAAAGTTTACTACTTTTTTTTAACCGTCAATACATAACTTGTATGCATTTTAAACGACAAATATAAAAAATACAGGAAATATAATAAATACATTCCTAATGTAATAGAAACAATATGACAGAGAAGGACAAAATGAGTTTACTTATAAATAAACAAAAATATAAAAATAATCACAATAGGTAAATCCAATAAATGTGAAAGTATTAAGTATATGAAAAACGAAATATTAATACAAACCAAAAAAATTGCTCTTCCTCATCTAAATGTTGCAAAAGAATTTAAGCTAAAACGCTTAAACATTATACGATTCGCATTATCTGCCCTCAATAGCACGTACAGTAGCGTTGAGAGCACCCCACAGCTGTTCGCATTAAAAAATAAAAGGCCCAAGACGGCTTCCCTGGGATGATCCTTATCATACTCTAGTCGACTTAGAAAACCGCAATTTTGTTACCAGCATTTATTTCTATAACAAGCGAAATCTTATTAAGAGAAATCGTCGGCTTCACCAACAATAGCCTAACCTAATCATTGTCGTTTATGAACAACTCACTTCCGTGTTAATGTGATACACATTGTCGTAAAGTTTGACGAGCGTTTTCGAAATTGGACAGGTTATTTGTAAATAGATCGTTGGTATTAGAAATTTGGAAGAGACATTTTTTGGCAAGGAATTTAAACAAAAGTTCAATAAATATATCATTGTAATTTAGAATCTAAATCATAACAATAGAATAATAACAGAATAATTAATAACAAAAAAAGATAATAGAAAATGTAAAGCATTTTAGAAGCGTTTTTAATATCATAAAAAATATCAACCGGCAACAAGGCAACAGTGTTAAAACGCTTAAGATTTTTTGTTATGAAGTAATAGGTAATTAGATAAATAGTGACCGGATAAATCATTTATTAGTCCTTAAATACATAGTACTGGTAACTGTACTAGTAAACCATCAAATGGAAACACTGCTCCAAACCATTTTTTTTAATCTGACTGAAGTAGCAAACGAGCATGCAGTCCACATGATGGTAAGTGGTCACTGCCGCCCATGGACATCTGTAATCAACCTCATATAGAACATGGATTCTATCTGAAGTCAATCACAGATGCGTTGCTACTCCTAAGGACTATGATGTTCGTCTCATATAAAATTGTGCTGGAAACCACACCCTTCCATCGAAACGCAAGAAATGCTTCACGCTAGAAATAGGTGTGGCAGTGGTACTTCCCCGGTCGAACTGCACTGGTCCTACCACCTTTCCTAACTATATAATCCATTGTTTGACATACGAAATACCGGAAAGAACTATTCGTGTTAGATATACTAAATTACTTTCTTGATGTCTAAATTAATAATAAATATATACTAATGGATGGACTTGTCAAACTCTAGTACCGTATGTTACAATGAATACTTCAGCTCGTTTACTCCATTACAACTTGAAAACCCATTCGACACTAATCCGAGACGGCCCGAGGCGAGAACTCTTTGTTTTTTCTTCACCATAGCAATACAAAGGGAGTTCAGATTAAACCTTTGGGCAAATTGCATGATTAATCTCAATACAAAACCAAGTAAAGATTGCTTAATTGATTATTTACTCTATTGGGGGTACAACCCATTATTGTCCCACTGCTGGGCACGGGTCTTCTCTCAGAATAAGAGAGTTTTAGGCCATAATCCACTGCGCGGGCCAAGTGCGATTTGGTGGACATTTATTCTATTAGATTAACTAAATTTAAAAACGTAAAAAAATATCACTTTCAATTTTAAATGATATAAAGTTGCCTATACGTGTCCAATTATCATTTATCATCAGGTGGATTGCAAAAAAAAATTTTAAAGCAAAAGAACGTTGCGCCACATTAATTCCAATACATACTATTATTATTTAACGACAAAAAAGTCCTAATACAATGTTCTTTTATAAAAAGCCTGAACTGCTAAAATTTTTGTATACAAAACTATTTATATTGCAATCCAAATTTTATTCAATTTTGCTTCTTTCTCGTCAATACTGAATAATTCATGTGCCCTTATATTGTTATGCATTTCGTACTTTGTTAAAACTTTAAGCTTATTGAAATCTGTATTCCTTTGATAAACTGCAGCGAAGTCCGACTAAGAATATCAAGTTGGCTATATCTTATAAGTCACTGTATCTCAAACTTGTTGACAAATATAATATTATTTAAACTTAATCCTTCTTTGGAAAATATTTCCCAAATAAATCATTAGTTACAAACAAATGAACATGCAGTCTAGTATTTCAATAGATGCTAACTGGTGACTATAGCAATAAGAAACAGGTTAAGACAACATTATAAGAAAGGATTGCTTTACAAACAAATTCGGTTGTGAAGTCATTACAATTAAAAAATTTCGACCACAGTCACCGCATTTGGTAATACTAATGCTACCAGTTCCTACCAATTGAAATCAGTATGATATTGAAATGAGTGATAACTTTACGAAAATTGTAAATACCGTACAATTTTGTCAACTCGATAAGGATAAGTAATCATTTCCTTACCGCGCCTTTTAAACCAGAATATGCTTAACACTAGTATTAGAAGTGAGGGGGAGGCCTATGTTCAGCAGTAAACCTCAAAGGGCTGATAGTCTCTGTAGTTGCGGGATTACAATAGGGCTACGGTATCCCTGCCTGTCGTAAGAGGCGACTAAAAGGGGCCTCCGGGGTTGCGGGCGGCTAAATTGGGAGCTCAAATCGTTCGTTCAGGCGACCCCGTGAAGGACGGCGGTATGTATGGTCACAAACCATCGTAAAGATCAGACTGAGCGGTAGACCCAGCCGCCCATCTGTGAGAAGCCCGATCGGTCAACGCGCTCAGAGGACTCCGGTTCCTTCGGAGTTCCCGGAGTCCTCTTTGTAGCGCCGAGGACAGCCACCGGGGGGGTTCTAGTGCGGTAAAAATTCTATATAACACTGCGTCATTCCCACGACGTCGGGTACCTTTTAAAGATTTCCCCCTCGACAAAAAAAAATGTTCAACTGTAGGGTGATGCCAATGTCCAGCAATGGACCTCAAAAAGCTGAAGGATGGACGATGACACTGTTATTAGGCAGAAATATGTGTGGCGGCGTGTCTGTAGTGGAACCACAAAGACCTGAGGCCGACTGAGATTGATATAGATACAGTTGTTGTATCTAAACATAGAATTCCACAAGCGACGGCGGATTACATGCGGTCCAAGTAAGTCCGAGGTAAGCCGCATAGTACGGCTAACCGATACTCACTGGGGCAAGCCATATCAATGCATACCAGATGAACAGAGTAGTAGGGGAAATCCTGGGGGCATACCAGTCATAGTGGAAATAAGTAGTAGTTTAGTTACTACGGTAATTAAAAAACGCACTACTTCCGTAAACGGCATTTTACATGAAGTATTGTTTATTATTTTGTAAAATTTAATTTACGCAATTTAGTCAATATTTAATGAAGTGACTGCCGTCGAAAAGTATGTAAGTTTTTTTACAAATAATAAGATTGACATTGTTTAAGATTAACATTTTAACATTTTTACATAAAGATTAACATTGTTTTTACTAACAAAAGGTAAAACGTTCTCAATTTATTAGTAGGTAATTCTCTTATCAGAAACGCATAGCTTATGATTTAATTTCTGCTAAATATTTAGCTCAGATATTTCTTATCCTACCAAATTCTAGACAGTGAAAAACGTTTTTTCTTAGAGTATATCAAATATTAGAGCAGTGATAGTCTAATGGTTCAAACTTGCCCTCTCAGTCGGGAGGTCCGAGGTTCAAACCCAGGCACGCTACACTGATTTATGTGCGTATTAGAAATTAATTATCACTGCTTTTTGGTGAAGGAAAATATCGTGAGAAACCCTACACACCCGAGAGTTCTTTAAAAAAAAAGTTCTCGGAGGTGTGTGAAGTCCACCAATTCGCACTTGGCCAGCGCAGTGGGCTAAAACTCTCTCATTCCGAGAGAAGACCCGTGCCCAGCAATGGGACAATAATGGGTTGACAATGATGTATATCAAACCTCAATTCACATCTAATAACAAACTCTCACCACAATAAATCCATATTCACGCACGAAAACCCAAGATAGAAACAAATAACCCAATAGTTGTAAATAAATACAAAACTTCTCAAAGACATCAGATACTTGGAGCGAAGAAAGTTCGAAAATCGGAATTTGTAACAAGTTACACGACAACTTCTACACCCTTATTTAAGTTTGTAACGAAAAATAAGGAAAGTTGTAAAAGAAATAATGCAAGGCTTTGTTACAGCTGAGTGATTAATCAGGTTTTGATGAGAATTGTACTTTGTTGTTGAAACCGTTTGAAATTCGACAATTGTAAGATTTTTATGGTAATTCAAGAAGCCAAAAGCGTTGAACCAATTTTGATGTAATTTTTTTAGTAGAACTTTATCGTATTGGCTTACAGACTCTCGTGATTTTTATGGTGATGATAATTGATGATTGATGGATGATGATGATAATTGATAATTGATGGATGATGATGATTATGAAGATAATTGAGGCCGAAATCAGGTAAAACTTCAAATTGCTGTTGACGCTATAATGTATATTCTAGTTCGATGAATGTAGTAAGGGGTAGGTCCCTGAGGATTTAGTTACAACGAAACGTTCTAAATAAATCCTCAGAAATAGTACAGTATAGCATAGCATAGAAGAATAGTATAGCATCAGTGATCGTTATGACCTAGGATTTTATTTTCAGCTGAGTTCCATCATAGATATCCTTGGGTAGCAAAGTGCGCAAGGACATCATAAGCATACAATGCATTCTCGTTTATCGTTTCGTACATGCTCGTTTACTATTTTGCAATAATATAAAAAAGATAGAGCTAACACAAAGACATACGGTTATCTTTATTTTTTACTAACTGAACCCAGCAGCTTCGCCCGCGAAAAAAAATCGACGTATCGATATTGGATATTGGATATTTTCCCACAGTAAAAGTAGCCTATATGTTAATCTAGAATACCGGCTAACTCCCTACCAAATTTTATGAGAATCGCTTCAGCCGTTTACACGTGAAGAAGTAACAAACAGACACACTCACAAACTTTAATATTAGTATGATGATACATTACTCACACACTACCTTATATCCGCGACTCAGACCACTTTGATCATGTTTATCACGGTAACGAGTATACCATGTCTTAATTCAGGGCATTAACTGTGTGCAAAATTTTAGTTAGAACGTCGGTATTTTTCGCAAAAAAAATGTTAAAAACACATACAACATTCTCACAGACGTTCGTATAATTAAAATAACAGAAGAAATGATTCGTGCTTCACTATGGGACACAAATGACAAAAAAGAGTCGCTATCTTTAAACCGTGCAAAATTTCGAAATCAAAAATAGCCTATAGACTGACCAATTAACTAAGCAACATCCATGCAAAATATCATGTTAATCGGACCAATGGCACATGCACGAATGGGTTACAAACACACACACACTATCTCATTCTTATTTTTTTTATCTGACTGAAGTAACAAACAAGCATGCAATCCACCTGATGATAAGTGGTTACTGCCGCTCATCGACATCTGTACCTAATCAATTTCATACAGAACATGGGTTCTATCTGAAGTCTATCGCAGATGCGTTGCTACTCCCGAGGACTATGTTGGTCGCTTCATATAAAAGTGAGCCGACAACCACACCCTTCGAAATGCAAGAAATGCTTTACGCTAGATAGGTGTGGCAGAGGTAATTCTTCGGTCGACCCACACTGGTTCTAGCACCTTCTAATAATAATAAAGATAAGATTAGAGAGAGTCACACCAGAATTGGCACCCTGCATGAGCTAACCTAATTTACTTGATCCAATAAATCTGATTTCGTTTTTCTCTGAATATTTTCCCGGGTTTTGTACCAGGATCGCATAAATCAAGCGAATGTGACCCATACAGCGGGAAGTTGTGTATAATCTGTGTGTATGGTTAATATTTTAGGCGATGGGGGTCATTTATAGCGGTTTATGGTTATCTATTGTGGCAGCGATAACATAATCTTCATCGGTCTTCCAGTTTTTTTTCATAAAAATGAAAAATGTACAGCAACTGTAATCCGAATATAATGTGTATTGCCTTTTGCTGAACTTTTCTTCAGGAAATCACTCGTAATATACATAAATTTATACGCAGCTAACCTACATTGTCCTAAGTACATCGCCCTACAACTAAGTACACGAACTGGTGTGTAGGGTGGCAACAGCTGCTGCTGAATACACCAAGCATAAATGTCAATCGATATCTCGTCAACCCATTATTGTCCCACTGCTGGGCACGGGTCTTCTCTCAGAATGAGAGAGTTTTTAGGCCATAGTCCACCGCACTGGCCAAGTGCGAATTGGTGGACTTCACACACCTCCGAGAACTTTTTTTTTTATAGAACTCTCGGGTGTGCAGGTTTCCTCACGATGTTTTCCTTCACCGAAAAGCAGTGATAATTAATTTCTATATAATAACTACATATTTATGGCATTTAGTGTGGAGACTTTAGAACCCTTGAGTCCGGATGATCGGTTATTTCAAAATTTCTGTCAACTCGTTTGGACAACGTTTCTGGTTGGAGAGGTAACATGCACTTCGTCTAACGTTTTGCCAGTGTTTGGGAACCTTACCCAATGAGCGATGCCGATAATTTTATTGGTAGTGTTTTTGTGTAAATGTTTTTAGATTTTTGTATATATGTAGGTACATTTTGTCGATACTTTTTAATTTATTTCAAATTATTAAATTTTAATATGAAAAGCCTAATGGTTGAAACTTGCCCTCTCGATCGGGAGGTCCGAGGTTCAAACCCAGGCACGCACCACTGATTTATGTGCGTATTAGAAATTAATTATCACTGCTTTTCGGTGAAGGAAAACATCGTGAGGAAACCTACACACCCGAGAGTTCTTTAAAAAAAAAAAGTTCTCGGAGGTGTGTGAAGTCCACCAATACGCACTTGGCCAGCGCGGTGGACTATGGCGTAAAAACTCTCTCATTCACAGAGAAGACCCGTGCCCAGCAGTGGGACAGTAATGGGTTGTACATACATGAAAAAGTACTTTTGACGCATTGATGATAGCAATGACGGCTATATGATTAGAATTTCAGCTTCTTACATTGGGTTTCTAGGGTATGTTAAAAATAAATGGTCACTTGCTTTAACGCTAAGGAACATGTTAGAGAAAAATGTTCTCCATTACTAAGTTCTGTAAAAAATATTCACGAATGTGCAACTTCGGTTAAGTCCAATCCAATATTGGCGTATGGAACAAACTATGTTGCTTTCACGTTTTTTTCACTCATACATCTATTCTAGGCTTTGCCAGGTGTCGTGGACGCTATAAATACGCAAAGACAAATCCACAAACACTTAGACCCAAAACAATCAAAATCCAGGTGACCGCTCCGCCACGCGAGACTTCAGTATGGTATATTCTTTCTGAGAAGACACTTTTTCCCATCAGTGATATATAAATGGACCCGACGGGCGACCGCTCCCTCGAGAACTCGAGAGACAGGTGTCCTCCGACCACCTGGAGAACTAAATCTGCGTAGCAGCATAGCGCGGTCACTGAAGGCCAAAGGCTGCAATACTGCCCCACGGCAGTAAACAACACCGGTGGACAGTGAATTCACTGAGGGAATTGCCCGGGCAAGGAGGGGATCCTCGAGGCCCGCAGACCTTACGCCATGCGGCGACATCACGCCGCGGCATAGGACTACTGTCAAAGTCAAAAGTATATAAATGGAATCATGAAGACGTTTACCACATATAAAAATCAATAGACCCGCATTTCCACGCTCGAAACACGCACAAACAAACAAACTGTTTATATCCAGATCAAGTTCGTGCGTCAGAGTTTAGCAAGTAACAATACTTTCCTACCCTTATTTATGTTGACGACTCAAAAAAGGGAACAATCTTTAGCAACCCTCCTTAAAGGTAATAGAACTCTCCGTGGTTGGACTTCGAAAATACCACCGCCACACCTATTTCTGCTTAATAGCTGCAGTTTTATGCACTGCCGTGTTCTAGTTTGTAGGATGTGGTACTTATCCATGGCGTTCTGACTTAGTCCTCAGAGGCTGCTGCCCTTGGGGACTGAGTTGATTAACTTTCATTACCATGTAAAAAAGAACATGATTGTAATAATATTAAAAAAAATGGATATAAATAAGAAAAAAAGACAAACCCGCTGTGTTTCTTGCCGGATTTTTTAAGTTGAGGTCGTGTTCCGATCCGGTGGAAGTGTAAGAAAAAAAATGTAACTGACAATTTGTAAGCAGTCCTATACAAAATAAAGACATTTCATTTCATTTCATTTCATTGCAGATGTCCATTAGCGGCAGTGACCATTTAGCATCGATGCTACATCTTCTATATAAAAAAGAAAGCATTCTATCACTTACGATTCAGTTGCAATGTTTCACTTAAAAATAATTTTGTTTCTACAAAATAAATAAGGATATATGCGTTGCTACTCTGAATTCGCTTCCCAATTCACTATTGAGATTTTTTTAAATAATGAACTAGGTAAAGGTTTTTCTTCCCTATTTAAATAAGTATTTTTTTTTTGAGAAATCCCGCTGTTTTTATGTAGTTCCGAGGAATGCTATCGAGGGCTTAGTGCAGTAAAAATCCCGCATAATCCAGTGTCTCACCTAAGACACCTTTTGAACTCCCCTCCTCGTTAATAAAAAAGGCTAAAGTTTTTTTTTTATCTGACTGACGTAGCAAAAGAGCATGGCCACTGCCGCCCATGGACATCTGTAATCAACTACAGACAGAACATCGATTCTATCTGAAGTCAATCACTGATTCGTTGCTACTCCCGTGAAAGTGTGCCGTGCCTCATGTGTCTGATTATACATTATATGTATAATCATCTTATACATATAATCAGTAATACGTAAACGCATTTATAACAAATGTACCACATTTTGTGATAAATATTTTTCTCGTAATAGCTCAAGGCGTACTCAGTAACCATATTCTGATATGCGAAAAAAAACTTTTAGCCGTGATATGTTTTATGTGGTAATATTATCTAAAAAAACTGTCTTCGTAGAAAATATTTATGATACGTTATAGTAAGATATTTCTTTGGGTCGTTTGGAAAACACATTTTTTTATTATTTAGGTGGGTTTTGTTTTATCTGAGGACGAAATGAATTGCGTACATTTGAAAAATATATATACACTAGAAAATATCGGCATTCGTCAGAACAAATCATGGGTAATGGCAGGATGGATTGCCTAGTAGTTTCTAACTCTATTTGTCAATCGAATGGTCAGAGGTTCAAATCCCACGCAAGTACCATATGATATTTTGAAAAAACGTGCTTCTATCCGTTGGACATAGGCCTCCCAAAAATGACGCCACTCCAACCGGTCACCGGGGTGACTTGCGTTCCCGACCAGGGAGATATCTCAATGATGAATTTAGATTTCTGTTCTGAGTTTGGGTATTTGTGAATTCGTCATTGAGTGTGTCCATGGCACCCACGACACTTGAGAAAATTCTATAATAATGTGGGGCTATGTTACAAAGTTATTGTATACATAGGTACTTAATTTTGATATATATTTTGGGCTGTAACGCCTTCTCTAATGTCTGATACACGTTTTGCTTATTCTCTTGTTTAATGTTTCGGGTTTCAAATTAACTGTATCAGTTTGATGTTGGTGTTTATGTCTTTATGTCGAAGAGGAGTGATAGCCCATGGTTGAAAATCGCCCTCCCCATCAGGAGGTGTGAATAGGCAAACTAGCTTGCAATCCACCTGAAGGTAACTGAAATGAAATGAAATGTCTTCATTTTGCATAGGCCTTCCGGTGGCGCTTACAAATTGTCGGTTACTTATTTATATATATATTTTTTTACACTACCACCGGATCGGAACACGACCTCAACTGAGAAGATCCGGCAAGAAACTTAGTGAGTTTGTCTTTTTTCTTTGTACATCTTTTATTTTTTTATTTGCCATCTTGTTTTTACATGCTGTTTTTACATACATACAATTGCCGCCCAAGGACAACCGTAAGCATCCTCATGTAGAGCAAGGGACTTTTACAAGAAGGTCGCCTCTTATAAAAGTGTGCCTTCAACCACACCCTTGGATCGAAACGCTGAACTGTTCCATGCAAAAATAAGTGAAGCTACGTCATTGTTATATAAAAGGGATAAAAAAATCTAACTCCTTTCTGATAGAACAAACACAGCGGATTCCTAATCGACCTGGATTTTTCAGTCAATTACCTTGAGCGACCGCGGCTTGAGTAAAGGTGCTAATAGGACCCACCAGGAATGGACCGCTCCCGGCTAAATCCCGGGAGGCACGTTGGTGCTTAAACGTAAAAGGGAAAATTATTCTCAATTCTTTCTCCTTTCGATATTTTGCTTCCAACGTACATATATATAACTGATATGCTAGTCGGTTTTTAAAGAACCCTTCCCGATTTGAACGTTACATTTTTTATATTAAAATGACAAACGACTATTTAGTCGATAGAGGCAAACGAGCATCCTATCCACCTGACAATAGGTTATTACCACTCTTAGATATCTATATGCAAGTTAAAGCTCCGAGACCTTTCTTTTTAAAGAACTCTCGGGTATAGGTTTCCTCACGATGTTTTTGTTCACCGAAAAGTAGTGATAATTAATCTGGGGGCACGGCAGTGCCCCCGCCAAGTCGAGCAAAAAAGTGGCACGGCCGTACCATACTTTTCTTGAAGCAAATCGGGCCATTTTCAACCCCCTATAACTTCGTTCTGGATAAAAGTAGAAGATCAAATTTTTAATAGCTAAGAAGGCATTGTATGGACACGGTATAGTTCAAATTTCATTTAATTTTAACCACTAGCTTAATTATAACGAGTCAAAGTTCCTTATTTTGTCACTCACTCACTCACTCACTGACAGATCATAGAAAATCTAAGGCACTTTTAGCAAATATAGAAGCTTCAAATTTTGAATACAATTAGTGTTTAGTGTATGAATTAGATACGTCAACTGTATAAGTAACTTTGTAATCCCATGTAAATATATAGGATTACAAAGTTATATTGGTAGTTAATTAATTGGTGTGTCCGTATATATATATATACGGTTTGAATATTATATATATATATATATATATATATATATATATATATATATATATATATATATATATATATAAAATATTCAAACCTAACAACATTTTATAGTGACCATATCGATATTTACCGTTATAAATAAAAAGATTGACTTGGCAATCGCATTAAACAATCTAATTTATATATGTATTACTTGTGAGATACAATACATGTGTTTCCATGCGATTGCCGAGTCAACTTTTTTTTTAAAACGTTAAAGACTTTTAATATTGATATGGTCATTATAAGATGTTGTTAGGTTAGAACATTACGTAACAAGTTAAGACAGAAAGTCTCTTAAGCAGGGACTGAATAAATTAATAATCGACTTGGTATTACAAGGATCTCACAACTTTTTTCGGTAGAAAAACTGAGTTGCGAGACTTGGATTTTTTTTTAAGTATTGATTTTTATTGCATTTTTATATGACTGCAAATTTTAATTTTAGCAGTCAGTTTTGTTATTATATATTTTTTTAATTATTAGGTAAAATAAATATCTTAAGTATTTAATTATTATCGCGTTAATGATGCGAACGACGTGAATCCATTAGTTTTCTTATACCGAAGATTACTCAATAAAGAAGTTTTCACTGGAAAAATGTATAAAAATTTATATGAAATATTCCTAATAATAAAATTTACCAACATTCTTTACACTTTTATTTTCCGTGTCTATCTTTTGGCTATACTAAGTACATCTTAGAAATATGATATTTGATATTAAATATCCAGGTGCAAGAGCGTGTTGTGCTGCCATATGTGGTCGTGCAATATGAAACATATTGCAACCCTTGTCATGAAGATGCTCATAAATCTTATGGGAATAGGGAAAGGGCATGGGTTAAGGCGTTTTATTTTAACGTTCTTATGCTCGAAGGGCGCTATAAATCATATGTACTTCTAAGGTAAATATTAATCTTTTGAGATAATGCAGTTTTGTTGGTAATATAAAAATATAAATAAGGAAAGTTGGAGTGTTATTAAAAGAATTATTTTTTTCTTAGCTCTTAATTTTTTTTGAAATAAGACTAGATGATATAGAAGTGTATCAAAAGCTTATTAAATTTTATATTTGTATGTATTTGCCAAAATACACATAATTATTAGAAGCGGAAGTTTAATTAATACAATGTCAAGTGTATTTACCATTTCTGGCATGAAAATATTTGCTATTGTCAAAATTATCAAATTATTATCAATAGTTAAAATTAATTACAATAAATTCAATATCAAAAGTGCTAATGTCACATAAATTTAATTACATATTCAATCTAGTCAAGTCAAGTTTTAAAAACCTTTAGCTTACCTACTTAAATACTTAGTTTTACTTATCGTGTAGCGCTTAAACAATGGTGGAGAGATAGTCGTTATATTGGAAACAGGGATGGAAAGATAGTTCTTGTTAAAATTTTAATAATAATTAAAAAATAAGATAACTCTATTTCAACTCCATAATTGAGCCGCAACTTTACCTTACCACTGCAACGCGAGTCGCGATGGTAAACTGCTGCTTTAAATTCTAAAAATATTTATTAGTTATACAAAAAGTAACATAACTGCTAATTATAATCTCCGAAAGATACTATCTCTTGATATTAAGAGTAACCTAACCGTTAAAATAGTAATTAAAGCCAAAAATAAACGTTTCTATTGAAAACTCTAAAATAAATTTCTTTTCAATATTAAAAGTAATAAAATTAATAATTTTAATTGCTAAATTAGTGAAGGTCGACTAAAGTTACAATTAATTGGTTCGGTTAAGTTAAAATTTAATGACCTTACCACTTTGAGTTTCAGTAGTCGAAAGTTTTTCAACTATCGCCAGTTTGTTAAGCTTTCGTCTTAAATAAGACTGTAGTTAAAAACTCGTCTTTAACTTATTTTTGGGTAGCCGTACTTAGAAATATATTAAAGGAATGTGCTAGTATAATATAAGAGCATACATAACTTAATGTAATGTGTAATGTAATGAATTATAATTATTTAATTTATCTATATTATATTATATTATAATAAATAGTATAATTGGTTGTCAGTCAACTGTGCTAATTATAAATAAATAAAAAAATATAATAATTAATCCAATGGTTCATGATTTATGACGCAGTCTATTAAAATGAATCTGTCTATCAATATTATCTTCCTTGAAATACAACACTAAATGCCAAAGGCCAAATACAGATGAATTTTAACACCTAAAGGCAAGGTTGATATTCGGTTTTTTTTATCTGACTGAAGTAGCAAACGGGTATGCAGTCCACCTGATGGTAAGTGGTCACTGCCACCCATGGTCATCTGTAATCAATATACAGAACATGGTTTCCATCTGAAGTCAATTACAGATGCGTTGTTACTCCCGAGGACTACGATGGTCGCCTCATGTGACAGTGTGCCGGTAACAAAATTTTTTATACATATCATCTAAGAAGCTAAATTTTATTCGCGACCGACGCCGATAAACGCCTATATTCTATTTCGAACATTTTTCGTGAATACGCAACGAAGTGAGAACTTAATTCCGCGCACGAACTAGGTATGCCACGTTCTGTAAATAATTGAAAACCACGACTCGATTCGCTCTTGTATTTCGAACTAAACTGTGGATTGCCGGATCTAGGGACACCGCTTTAGAATTCAGCGCGGTTGCCGTCAAAAATCTAAATTGAAGTCAAATGATCTGAATCAAAAAGATCTATCAAACAAAACTTTATATATTTTTTAGAAATATGTGGTATATTTTATCATACGTGACAAATGCATACATGTTATTGTTACATACAAACTAATGGAACATGACATTAGTTCTATAAATCATGTAATTCATAATTAGCCTGTGAGGATCACTGTTGGACGTAGTTCTCCCTGACTGTTTTTTTTTACCAATAGTCATTAAGCCTTTTTTGTGACGATAAGGAAACCGTCAAAAGGTACACCGAAGCCTTGGGAGAGACTCCGGGCTATGTGGGATTTTTATCCACTAGAACCTCCTCGATGGCCTTCCTCTGCGCTTGCAGGGGACCCCGGGATCTCCAACGGAACGCACCGGTGCCCCTAGGGCGGCGCCTCTTACGGGCTCATCTCTTGAGGAGCGTGACTATTCCCTACGCCTTCCGGTGTATGACAACATGCAGCCACACATGCCGCCATCCTTCCAGAGGTTCTTGACTGGGTGATTGGAGCTTCCACTCTAGCCGCCCGCAATCCCAGAAGCCCTCTTTCAGTCGCCTCTTACGACAGGCAGGGGATACCGTAGCCGTATTCTCCCCGAATACAAGGCGCAATAGTCACAAAAATAAACTGGAATATTATAAAAATCTTATAATTGGTTGTACTCAGTCCCTAAATTTTTGTTTGTGCAATGTAAAGTTATGTGAAACTTTCATATTTATTACATAAAGAGATACAAAATTGGGTCATACGGTCATTGGGTCACGTGAGAATAAATAAGGAGAGAAAGGTATCTATCTAAATAACTCTCATCAAGTAGCTATTGGCAATCCAATACGACAGACAACTAGATAGAATAGAATTAGAAGACAGTGTCGAACTCATAGACACTAATTTGGCAGCTATGCACCTCTAAATTACTAAGCAATTGAATGCGGACTGTTGCGATCGAAGGAAATTGTATCGCTGTGTATTGAGTTCTTGTATTAGTGGATTATATTAGCATTTTCATGATCTGAAGCTGTCTTATGAATAAAAAAGACTTAAATTATAATCGTGAAAGAATCTTATAATTATTTTAAACTAGCTGACCCAGCAAACTTCGTTCCAGCAAGATAAAAATCTAAAATGATCAGTGTTGCTCCACTATATTATGCATGTATTATACATGAAAATCTTCTTCTTGGATCACTTTATCTATTAAAAACTGCATTAAATCCATAGCATAGTTTTAAAGATCTAAGCATACATAGGGACAGACAGCGTGAAGTGATTTTGTTTTATACTATGTAGTTATATAACTTACTTCAAGTTTTTGTTATTGTGATGATGCGTTGTGGGGATGATGATGAGGTGTGTTTTTTACGCTTTCACGCAAAAACTACCTATCGAATCTTAATGAAATTTGACAGACTTTATGACGTAATAGACGTGACCGAAGCGGGCGAAACCGCAGGAATCGCCTAGTCAGTGTCATGTGTGTACTTACGTATGAATAGATCAACACCCACAATTTTTTTATGAAATTCAAGTAAGAGACGAGCACGCTTTCTACGGTCTTAAAGGACAGCATTAAGCATTGCTGTGCTGTGGTTTACAAGGTGTAGGGAAGAATGACTACTGCCCATGGAGAACATTTAACCCCTAACAAAAAATTTGGATTCCATTTCCACTTCGTCACAAATTCGTCACAAATCCCTTAAAACTAAATTGGAGCGCCTTAAATTATTGTGTGATGCCCATCAAACAATAACACAGCATTGAGCACTGCTGTGTTGTTATTAGCCAAAAATAAGTATGCTCGTGGTTCCTTTGGAGTCGGATATAAATATTTTCTACTATTTTCAGACCTTAAATACTTCTAATCAAATCAAAACCAAACCTTTAGTGTGAAAATAGGTTACACAGTACTTGAACATATTTGAAAAATTAACTCAATCTTCACTGAAAAATTGGCAATTATTTATTTTATCACAACTAAAAATTTGACAATTAAGTGTTTTTATAACAGAGCGTAACATAAGTACCTATATAGGATCTTTTATATGCACTTAAATGATTGAAAAGCGAATTCTTCCCCAAATTAAATTTTTGCTCTCAGAGGAAAGCTACAAATGTATTTATTATAAAGTAAATAAAACTCCGACTGTGACTCGGGGCTCGAAATAAAATATCGTACACGACAATTATTAATCGGATTCCGTTTGGCGTGACAGCGGTACTAAGAATTATGAAATGGAGCTTCCTTTTTCGAATATTTCCTGACACGTACTTTGAGGTACCTGTCGGGTTTTTTGTTTCTATGCAGAAACCGGGCAAGGTTTTTGTAGTGAAGATAGATATTATTCCTCGTGAAAATATCTATTTTTTACTCAAACTAACTAATCGATTTAATACTAGAAGTTTATAGAAACATATAAAAGACAAATATATATTCTTCAAAATCTTGTGATTCGTTTTTATGAATGAAATTATGCACGGTTATAGTTGATGTAGAGACGGATTGCGCAATGCTAATATATTTTTCAAATAATGCGTAAAACATTCATAATCAACTAATAACACATTACACTCATTACCTTGCTTTAATGGCACAACCGCATATATAATAAATAAAATAGAACATTCAATTTCTTACAATGAAACAACATAACGTCAAAAATGTCAGAGGTGAAAATACTTTTACGCTTTTACGTTTAACGGGTGCGCCAAAATAACTTGAAAATCTTTACAATTTATTTAACTTAGAGAGTTATTGGTGCTAATTTGGACAATATGAAGCTAAGTTGTTTTTTAGTTAGTTTTTTAAAGATTAGTTAATTTTAAAGAGGAACAGTTTTTGAAGTTCGACCAAGGAGATACCACCAGTCCAACACTACACCTATTACGTGTTTCAGTGAATGGGTTCTATATGAAGTCAATCACAGATGCGTTGCTACTACCGAGGACTATGATGGTCGCCTCATATAAATTGTACCGGCAACCACACCCTTCCATCGAAACGCAAAAAATACTTCACGCTAGAAATAAATGTGGCGGTGGTACTTCCCTGGTCAAACTATGGTTTTACCACCTGTTAGAACCCCTTTTTGTATATGAAGGTATGTGAAATGTCAGTGTCTATTTAAAGATATCTGAAAAAGGCATTACATCACTTATTTGACAACTTAATTTTTAAATAATACAAATGATGTAACATGTACTTAAAGATAGAAGCCTTTACTATTGACGTTAGTCGTTCTGAAGCACGTCATTTGAGTCTCTCTTACACAGCGATACTTAACACAACTGCAAGGCGCAAATAATATAAATTTACTAAACATTGCACGCTCTTACACTTTCATAACAAAAATCATAAAAGTAAGTGGCAACTTAGATTCGTTCTTTCCCATTTCATCTCACTATTTCAGGCTCGGTGCCAAAACACAGGCACTTTAAAATGATAAATGGCAACTATGAGCGCCGGCTCTGTTTGTTTATATTTACATAGAATGTAATTCAACATGAAACAGCTCTCCAAATGAGTGTGTTATTAGTCTGCATACTAAGTAGTTTGGCGAGTCAATTAGCCTTGTAATTACACTGTTCGTTAGTTTTGCTTTAGTTACTGAACCGTTTTTTTATGATTATCTGTATATTAATACGTGAAGTAAAAATTTGTGACGTTTTTTTAAGATATTTACCGTTGGCGGTCGCACAGTTATAGTTGATGTAGAGAATATACATAATGCATAAAACATACATAAAATCTACTAAAAACACATTTCACTCACTACCTTGCATTTGACATAAATACATACATAATAAACGAAATAGAACATTCAATAAACAACCAGAGAAGGGGATTTAAAATTAGGATTTGATAGCGTGATTACATACATACAAATTAATTTTACTAACGGAATCTATTAACAACATCTACTAAATATGTACCGACTAACAAAACATCGATATTTTGATGAGAATGAGAGAGCGCGGTAAAAAAAAGCCTACGTCACTCTCCGTCCTCCTAACTATCTCCCAGCATATAAACCATCTCATATAATAGCTATGTGGCGTAAAAAAGGAACAAACAAACATAGTTTCACATTTATAATATTAGTATGGATTATCAACTCGAAATGATTGAATTCGGTTTACCCTGAAAATCAACGCTTTGGTTGCACTTCCGTGGCATTTGCTGAGGGTAGTCAGTCCGTTTCACGGTTTATTATGTCACAGCGCGGTACCCTCGATATACATATGTTACTTGGTTTTGTAAGAATTTGTTTTTATGTTTATGTTTTAGTTTTATTTCTTTTTTATCATGCGTGTGCTGTTGTGTATTCTGGGAATCAATTATTAATTTTATTAAATAAAAAAGTAATACCTGGGTTTGTTCGAAAATGTGTTGTTACTCTCAAGGATTAAGTGGGAATACTTCGGATGAGTCTCCCTTACCATACAATGAAGTGAAACTTTGATGAAATCTAAGTGGAAAAATTAAGTATCGTTATGGTAAAAGCAACGATGACCTGGAGATATGTAGCAAACATCATATTATTACTATAAAGTCTTACAAAAACATATTTTGCAAGAGTTGCTTCCTCTGAAGTCGAAGATGGTGTGGGGTATGAGTGTAAAAAGTGAGGGGTAATAAAAATGAAATCGTGTGTGTCTGATTCTTACTCAATCACGCAAGAACCACTAGTCCGATTTATATGAAATTCCACATGGATGTATCAAACATGTGTACATAACTAGACATAAGCCTATACGTTACTTTCGATATTCTGCACTAATCAACAATGGGGCCTTTTTTCTGATGTTAATGTCCCTTAGCGATTTTATTAAAAATTAAAAGCAAAAATACACTAAAGTACCATTTCCGTACACGCGCACCTTCAGGCTTATATTTTCTTGAGTGAATTCTAAATTCGGACCCTTTACTAAACAAAAGGGCTGCTCATTTATAATTCAAAGATTAAACGCCTAAGACGAGAGGTCAAGAGAATTTCGTCCTGTCGCGTCAGGGCTTAGCGTCGTCATTTGTGAGGGTGTACTCATATATACTAACTAGTAAACGGTTGAAATCGGCCAGGAACATTTTATATCCGATTTGTAAAAGTGTAAATGACCTTTCCATATCGTTAACCTCATGCTTAGGCAGTGAGAGAATTAAAGTAACCTGTACACTTAAGAGTTCCTAAAAGTTGTAAAGGGTGTGCATAGTCAAACAATCCGTACTTGGCCAGCGAGATTGACTATAGTTTTCACAGTGGAAATGAAATGGAATGTCTTTATTTTGTATAAGCCTACGGGGGCACTTACAAATTGTCAGTTGCACATTTTTTTTTACACCATCATCGTATCGGAACACGACCTTAACTGAGAAGATCCAGCGAGAAACTCAGCGGGTTTGTCCTTTTGGTTATGTTGTATTTTTTTTTCTATCATGTTATTTTTACATTGTAATGAAAGTTAGCTCCAGTATCTTGCTTTAAAGTTACTAAAGATGAGGCCTGTTGGGCAAGTACGGAAGAGACTCATACGCAGTGGGACAGTAAATTGACGACGAATCTTCAGGCTATATTGAATAAATTAATGAGGGGAAACCCTACGTTTCGGTGTTCTCTAGAGATTAGCGCTAACCAGCGTTGCATAAGTTTTTATAAGGTATAAATTTAAGCATAAATTTTTCTTCTGTCACATATTGAATCAGTATTCATTATTATGAAAAACAAAAGCCAATAGATATAATAAAATAAAATGTACCACCGGATCAGAATACGCCCTTAACTTAAAAACTTAGTGGGTTTGTCTTGTTTGTTTGTACAGTTTAGTCCTGTTTTTAACCGACTTCCAAAAAGGAGGAGGTTATCAATTCGTCTGTATTTTTTTTTTTTTTTTTTTTATATTTGTTACCTCATTTCTCCGGACTGGGTGAACCGATTTAGATGATTTTTTTTTTATTTGAAAGGTAGTGCGTGTCATAGGGTCCCATTTTTTTTTAGTATTTTTTTGACTAGGGCATCCATAAGAAAAACGCATAAGTCTTAAATTTGCATTTTCAATGTACGCGATAAATGTATGAATAACTCAATATCCCGCCAACCGATTTTGATGATTCTTTTTTTATTAGAAAGGATGTACTCCAGGGGTAGTCTGATAAGAGTTTGATAAGGTTCTAATCATAGGATCTTCAACTTTTTGGAGCAAAATAATAAAATTAGTGATAGTCGGCCGAACCTTAGCTGGAGAAGTCCAATTGAGTAAAATATAGAATAAAATTACTATGTAGGTATTTACTATGAAAAATTTGACCTTCAACTCTTCAATCCTGATGATGCAGGGGTACTGCTAGCCTGAACTATAAAAGTTGGTCGTTTGATGTTTGCGAATATATAATGAAATTGTTAAGCAAATTCATGGGACAAAAATTTGACCTTCAACTCCTCAACCCTGATGATGCAGGGGTACTTAAAGCCAAAACCATAGGAATAAGCCATTTGGTGCTTACGTATATGTTATAAGATTACTGAGCAAAAACATAAGATGAAAAATTTGACCTTCAACTCCTCAACCCTGATGATGGAGGGGTACTTCAATCCTAAACCATAGAAGTTGGCAATTTGGTGCTTACGGTTATGTAAAGAAAATACTAAGCAAAAATATAAAATCAAAAATTTGACCTTCAACTCCTCAACCCTGATGATGAAGGGGTACTTCAATCCTAAACCATAGGAGTTGGCAATTTGGTGCTTACGGTTATGTAAAAATAATACTAAGCAGAGGCACAAAATTAAAATTTTGACCTTCAACTCCTCGACCCTGATGATGAAGGGGTACTTCAATTCTAAACCATAGGAGTTGGCAATTTGGTGCTTACGGGTATGTAAAAATAATACCAAACAGAGGCACAAAATTAAAATTTTGACCTTCAACTCCTAAAGCCTGATGATGCAGGGTACTGCAAGCCTGAGCCATAGAAGTTAGCCACCTGGTACTAACGTATATGTTATAAGATTACTAAGCAACAATATAAGATGAAAAATTTGACCTTCAACTCCTCAACCCTGATGATGGAGGGGTACTTCCAGAGGGGGCGCCCTGTTTGTATGAATTGTAAAAGTGTTTTATGTTTAATTTTTGTGAATATGTAGATGCACAAAGCAAACTTAGAGGCTTTATTTAAATACAAACATAAAAATATAGTCACTAAAAAGTGTAAAATAAAAACTTTTTAACAAAAAATATCTACCGACTTCCATGTCACAAAAAAGTAAAAAATAATTTAAACATATTTTGGTCTAGAACATACTCAGTACTTAGTACATAGTTCTGAAGTCGGTGCTCATATAGGACGTAGTTACCGTCGTCCAGCGAAATATGTCGAGCACCGACTTCAGGACTATGTACTAAGTACTGAGTATGTTCTAGACCAAAATATATTTAAATTATTTTTTACTTTTTTGTGACATGGAAGTCGGTAGATATTTTTTGTTAAAAAGTTTTTATTAACCATCTTGTTTCTTCATGATAAAAAAGCTAATTCCAGTATCTTGCCTTACATTAGATAAAACAAGCCTGCTTTATAAGGCACGCTACATTGGACAATTAATTAATTAACTAAGATAAGATAGGCTCAGCCCCAAGCTGTTTTGTCTTCTATACAATCACAAATTTAGGTGTAGAGGTGGTAGCGTGGTAGAACTATCCTCTACCGTTCTATAATTCCGTTATCTTTCGAGAACTTTTAAGGTAGTAAAATCAGTATATTTCGACCGGGGCAATACCACCGCCACACCTATTTCTAGCGTGAAGCATTTCTTGCGTTTCGATCGAAGGTTGTGGTTGCCGGCACACTTTTACATGAGGCGACCATCATAGTCCTCGGGAGTAGCAACGCATCCGTGATTGACTTCAGATTGAACCCATCTGTATGAAATTGACTACAGACGTCCACGGGCGGCAGTGACCACTTACCATCAGGTGGACTGCATGATCGTTTGCTACTTCAGTCAGATTTTATTTTATTTATATTT
Source organism: Spicauda simplicius (assembly GCA_949699795.1). Lineage (NCBI taxonomy): Eukaryota > Metazoa > Arthropoda > Insecta > Lepidoptera > Hesperiidae > Spicauda > Spicauda simplicius. The sequence continues at coordinate 6,878,974 of OX453078.1, read as the reverse complement.
ATTTACTTAAAAAAAACTTACAGAAGATAAGTGATAAGTGCAAATCCATGTTTTATACAAACGATACTCGTATATACTAAAGAGCAGTGATAGCCGAATGGTTCAAACTTGCTCTCTCGATATCGGTCTGAGGTTCAAACCCACGCACCACTGATTTATGTGCGTATTAGAAATTAATTATCACTGCTTTTCGGTGAAGGAAAACATTGTGAGGAAAAAGCCGATAAGTATGAAGAGGTCCTGAAGAGGTCAAGAGTATTCCGTCACAGCTTAGCGTCATTTGTAAACGTCATCCGACCATTTACATCTTTACGTCGCGTTTTCCGGTGTCCGCGCTTCCATTATCAACCTTCGTTATTCGAGAACCTTTTTCCACATTCTCTCGGGTAATATATATTGTATGCAAGATAGGTAAATGTACTGAAACGTCAATCGTTCAATCCAATTTGGATGTTTTGAGGGTATTCACGACCAAAACAAGAGCCAAAAGATATTTCAAATTGAAATGTTTTTATTTTGAAATATAACGTTATGGTTGTGGTTTCTTCCCGCTACCACAGTTTGGCCTTGACGACGATCCATGAAACTGGGTCAAAAATATCAGAAAGAAATTCCAAAATCGCATATCGTGTGTAGGCGTTACATAATAAAATGTACTAGTAACCCGTCACAACGGTCGAAATTCGACCGTAATTTAATTAAAAAATAAACTTCATATTGTCCAAAGTACCATGAATATTACTCTGATTTAAATAAATTGTAAATAAATATAATTTTCAAGTTATTTTGAACTCACCTGTTAAAGGTAAAAAAAAGTTTATTAAGTAAGCTGCATTTAAATAGCGGGTATCTTGACTATAACCGTGCGTAATTTCGTACTCCTCCGCCTGCGGCTTTCTTAAAAACGAATCACAAAATTTTGCTTCACGTATTAATATATAGATAAATTCAATATTCAATATTAGTTTAAAATTATTTCACTGTATTCAATTTCCAACATACATACGAATATTATATGTATATAAACATGTTGAAGGATTGCTCGAAGGATCGCTAACCGATGGGGAATAAATGTCTTATAATGATAACAATTGACCAAATATAGCAATGTCGCCCGACCAGGTAGACAGATGGCCTGAAGAACACATCGGAAAACCGTCGGATTCAAAAGACACAGGATCGGCAAGAGAGGCGTCATTTACTAGAGACCTAGGGCCAATAGTGGACTGCGAAATGCTGATGGATAAATTGAAACATAGGAATATAGATATGTCTATCATATATTGGTCATCTTTTCATATGCCTGATTTTCATATCATGCTAACTAATTTCATTTATACTTTTGTCCTTCACGTGTTTTCTATTGAAATAGGGTATAAAGATTCTCAATATTTAAGAGATAAATACATTACCTGTATAATAAGGACAGGCGCTTACTTTTTAAGCTTCTAACGTCTTTTAACGTTAGGATTTTTTGGAACATCGTCCACTTTTTATACTCTTTATCTAATTAAGTGGTCGTCCCTTACTTAATCTTTATTTTTTATTGAAAGACGATAAAGTCTTAAACATTTAATAATCTTATAATTTTATAAATAAGTTCGTAAGTTCTTTGCTATAAAATTCACATTTGAAATTCAAGTGTTTTTTGTTTAAAATAAATCAAATCAAATCGTTTATTACGGAACTAGCTGACCCCGTGAACTTTGTTGCGGCAAAGAATGAAGCAGACTTGGGATTTTAAAATTAATATATAAAACACCAGCATTGATGGTCATCGTGTCTGAGCAACACCCATCAACCACAACTTTAATATGCCGCTCAGACAGAAAACTGGTGATCCACGTGCACAACCTATCGGGAAGACCGTAAGATGGAAGCTTTGTGAGAAGAGCCCTGTGCCAAACCCGGTCGAAGGCCTTTGCAATATCCAGGCTAACCGCCAAAGCCTCCCCATTGCTCTCTATGGCTTGCGCCCATCGATGCGTAAGGTACACCAGATGATTACCAGCTGAACGGCCCTGGCGAAAACCATATTAGTGATCGCTGATCAGCTGGTGCTCTTCAAGGTACCTTAGGAGCTGGGAGTTAATTATTCGCTCCATCACCTTAGAGAGCAGGGAGGTTATTGCAATGGGCCTGTGATAGGCCGGGTCACTTCTATCACCCTTTTTAGGGATCGGGTGAACGAGGGCCACTTTCCACGAAGACGGTACTTGTCCCGCCGTGTAGGAAAGCGAGAATAAGCGCGTTAAGATGGGAGCCAACTCGGGAGCGCACGTCCTCGACACCACTGCGGGGATTTCGTCTGGCCCGCTCGACTTCTTGGTATCGAGGGACAATAGAGCACGCCTGACAGCCTTCTGTGTGAACCGTATATTAGGCATTGTGCTATCACATCGCGAAATGGTAGGCGATGTGGTCCCCCGATCGTCAAGTGTCGAGTTTGAGGCGAAAAGGGCACCAAGGAGATCGGCTTTCCCTTTTGCCATATGAGCCAGAGAATCTTCTGGTTTCCGCAGTGGCGGAAGTGAGGAGCGACAGAAATTACCCTCGACAGCCGTGGCAAGTGATCAGAAGGCTCGACTCCCTGAGAGGTAATCCAGTAGTCGCTCGCCAATTCTGCCGATGTGCTTTAACTTCGCCGTAGCCATTTGCTTCTTTGCTGTATGGGAGGCAGCGTTAAATGCGGTTCGGAGCTCGGGGCACATGCGGATCCTTGCACGCGTTCGCTGAAGCCTAGGCTTGATAGGCATCTTGCTTAAGGCTTAACACCTTAGCGCAAGATGTATCAAACCAGGGCTGGTTCTGCCCGCCGACGGACATGACAGAGTTTGGAATGAAGCATTCCATACCCTGCCGCACCACGTCGGTGACAGATTTAGCACACGAGCTAGGATCACCCGAGACGAAACATAGCTGCCTCCAAGGGTACGAAGCCAGGAATTCTCGGAATCCGTCCCAGTCTGCTGACTTGTAGTGCCAAACTTGTCTCCTCCCGCTGGGACGTGTCCTCACGGGTTGAGACAAGGGCACAGTAGAACTTACCAAGCAATGGTCAGACGAACCAAGTGGAGCCTTGACCATTACTTGATAGTCTTCAGGATGGGAGGTCAGCAGAAGGTCCAGCAGAGAAGCAGTATGGGTCTCTACATGAGGTACCCTGGTGATCAGGCATGACCTGAGAGAGTCCATAGGCCAAGGAGAAGTCATATGCAGTTCTTCCAGCAAAGTCAGTGATCCGGGAGCCCAGCCAATCAGTATGATGGGCATTGAAGTCACCCAGAATCACTAACTCCGCCGAAGGACACTGCTGCAGCATTCTGTCGGTCCCCCACTGGATGTGCTCAAATAATCGAGTTGTTTCCACATCTCCGCTATAGGACCTATACGCATAAACACGGGTCTGCCCTCCGATGTCTACGCGCACCCATAACAACGATAGGTCCTTGTCTAAGCAGCTAAGACGGCGATAGCACATATCTTCTCGAATTCGAGTTGAGATAATAATGACAAATAAACCTCGAACCTCGTCCTTAATTATTCGCTTTCGATTTATAAAGCTAATTGCGATAAACACAATAGCACTTCCACCATTCTTACAATTCCATTTCATTATTCTTTGTTTACAAAAAAATGCCACCGACAATTACGGATATCTTTTCAAAAATCCACTCTTTTTGTCGTAAAAGAGTATCTCGTTACGCGGAGGGGGCTTAGTTGGCTTCCGAAATGGTTATGTCTGACCACGTAAGGATAGCGATAAGGGAGTTAAATATCTACTTATAATAAACTAGTTGACCCGACGAACTTCATTCTGCCTAAAAGTCAAAAAACCAAAATTATCAGCGTTTCTTTTTTTCGTTTTTTTTTTCTTTTTTTCCTTTATACGTGTCCATTCATCCGTTCAACTATCAGCCCTTTGAGGTCCACTGCTGGACATAGGCCTCCCCTAAATGACGCCACTCCAACCGGTCCTGTGCCTTCTGAATCCAACGGTTTCTATGGATTTCACCTTTGCGAATCATGTCTTGTAGCGAAATTTTATATATTAAATAACCCTCTCCATAGCACGCTGAGCGACCCTAAGATTCCGAATGAGGCCTACAGTGAAAGACCACGTTTCGGCAAATTGAGTACAAATCGGTCTCCACCAGATGGAGCGATGAAATGCAGAATACAGCGGGAAACCGTTGGATTCAGGGGGCACTGGACCGGTTGGAGTGGCGCCATTTAGGGAAGGTCTACGACCAGCAGTAGACATCAAAGGGCTGATGGATGGATAGATTTATAAGAATATTTAAATAAAACAAGTTGGATTTCTATAAGTGTCACACACAGTGAAAGAGAGGTAGAAACACAAAGAGAGACACATAGACTCGCACGTATCGTTCCAATTTTAGTATATGTACTGCCGAAGCAAGGTTTCCCCCTCGAAAACAAAAAAAAAAGACTCGCATGTATGCATGCATACACATACACTCTGTGAAACCCACACACACACTTACACAAACAAAAAATAACGTAAGCAAACGTCAATTAAATAATTTGACACCCGCTTAAATAATATGACATCACAATGTCGATTTTTTGTAAAGAAGAGGTAATTTTATTAATTTTCAAATAACAATATGAATATATTAAATAACTTATTTTATAACTATATGTATATATAAAAGAATAATTTAAAAGGTAAAGAAAAAACAAATTGCTAAATTAAATATAAAATGCTGCATCCAAATTACTGTCCCTAGGATGAGTTCCCAGAACGCTGGCAACATTACCTCGTTGAATAGCAAGGCTAATTCGTTGAACGAGGTATGTGCCAGCTTTCTGATCATTCGTTGACTCTATCAAACGTTTGGATAGATGCTTAAAAAATAATTTAGCATTTAATCCCCACGGTCCCATAGTTTCAACGCCAAATGCCAGAAATATGTAATCTTTAATGATATCTCCATATTTCTGGCACTTGCGGATTTCAGCGTCAGTCGCCACTTGTAAAGAATGTAAACATTTGCTAAAGAGCAAGAAACCTCAAGCGAATAAAATTAGAATCGTATAACACCCATCCTTCTTTAGTACGACACTAAGTCAATATATTTAAATTAAAGAAGCTCACTTCAGCCATTGCCTGATATTTTTGTCATAATTGGTTTATCTTATCTGAAGCATACGTAATATCACAATGAAGGCAAGGAACCTCTGTTTTTAATTTAGCGGGTATTTTGTACCTTACACTTTCTTTGATGTTGGACCTTGGAACAAGTTAATGAAGTGGAAAATATTGCGGTAGCTACATGCGTTGAATATACCATTATAAATTTTATATTATGTTGTCTTATAATGATTGTTAGGGTTAGACTAGTTTCGAAAGTAGAAGGGATTTGATGCAAAAGCATATTTTATATGGTTGAAGTAGACGAGCTTGCAATTCTTCTTCTTCGTCAACCCATTATTGTCGCACTGCTGGGCACGGAACTGCTGGCACTCTTCTCTCAGGATGAGAGAGTTCTATGGCATAGTTCGCCGCGCTGGCAAAAAGCGAATTGATGGACTTCATACTTCCGAGAACTTTTTTTTAAACAACTGTCGGCTGTGTAGGTTTCCTTACGATGTTTTCCTTCACCGAAAAGCAGTGATAAATAATTTCTAATACGCACATAATTTTAGAAAAATCTCTGGTGCTCTGATATTGTACCTTGGACCTCCCGATCGAGAGGGCAAGTTTTAACCATATTACCTATGCTAACTTGTATATAGCTAAGATATTGTGAAATAAAATACAGATACGTTGCCACTCCTGAAGATTCACATCTAATAAGAAGACATTTAAATCAACCATAACATCACTACACTTGTAATATGGGGCAGAAATATGTTATTTTATAATGCGCTAAAAATACGTATAATGAAAATATAGTTTCTGATTATGAGTTACTGAGAATAAATTTGAAAAAATTAAAATGTAGTCTGACTAGGAAATAGCGCTACACCTATTTCTAGCGTAAACGAGTTTTTGCGTTTCGCTCAAAGAGTGTGGTAGCCCGATCACTTTTATATGAGGCAACCAGTAGTCCTTAGAAGTAGCAACGTATGACATATACGTTAACTTCAAATAGATTTGAAGGTGGGAGAACTAGTGTAGTTCGACCGGGGAAGTACCACCGCCACCCCTATTTCTTGCGTTTCGATGGAAGGGTGAGGTTGCCGGCACACTTATATATGAGGCAACCATCATAGTCCTCGGGACTAGCAACGCAACTGTGATTGACTTCAGATAGAACCCATGTTCTGTATGAAGTTGATTACAGATGTCCATGAGCGGCAGTGACCACTTACCACCAGGTGGTCTGCATGCTCGTTAGCTACTTCAGTCAGATAAAAAAAGAACCTCTGTTCTATACGACGTTACTTATATCCATGGGTTGCAATAGCCACTTACGATGTAGTGGACTATACAGTCCACCAAATCATAAGATCGCTCGTTCTACTTCAATCAGAAAAACCGTGACATTGCTACAAACGATTCAACAAAATATAAGTTGGAAATATGATTCTTCCCAGTAATTTCCAGCTGACCCCTCTTTGAGTATTCAGCTTATTAAACATGACTCCCAAGGGTCAAGGTCATTTATTACACGCTTACGGTCGAATACTCCGTACTCTGGTCCCTTGCGTAAATTTATTATGGTAAGTAATTTTGAACATATTCTGAAAATTCATAAAAGTCATTTTCTCAATTTTGTACGGGAATAATCTACTTAAAACACTGACTGACAAAACAGCTTAAATAGGTTTATAAGAATGAAAATTTGTACCGTATTATGATGCGACTTGGAAGAGCGGATACCATGCCGGTCTGATACGCAGTGTTCCGGGATCGATCCTCGGCAAGAAGATCCAAGACTTGGGTATTTGTTTATTTACCTTTATAAGTATAGATAGCTCTTATTACTATTGATGCGTTATTTATAATCATCTTCAGATATAAAATCGTGTGTTTACATTTTTAGGGCGTTTCAGTGTTTACATTTTAACTTGTCATATATATTTTTATAAGCTGGTTTTATAACAACAATAAATATGCGTATGTGGTTGCCTTCGGAGATGACTTTCGCGCAAGCGTGCAGTTTGCTCTACGAGTAGAGCGTAGTAGTTGCTACGAGATAGCAACAAATCCGGCAGCTAACAATAAACTGAACTTCTCAGGACTTTCGCGCATTAAAATAATTACGAAAACGTGTTTCGTCGGTCTCACAGACTAATAGTATAGGAAGGTTAATTGAATTCGCCTTCTCGATGTTTAAATGGTCTTGGTAATTTTTGGTAAAAACCCTATTGCTAGGACTTCGTTGCCTGTCACTAGACATCTGTAAAAAAAATAACTAGACAGTTATTTTTTTTTACAGATGGTGTATTTATGTTGTCACTCTAACAACAATTACTGAATAAAGTATGAATTGAATATCTCTTAAGGACCTAGTAAGGGCCCCCAAATATCAAACGTGATTTTTATCGTTTTTTTTTTATTTGACTGAAGTAGCAAACTAGCATGCAGTCCACCTGATGGTAAGTGGTCACTGCCGCCCATGGACATCTGTAATCAACTTCATACAGAACATGGGTTCCGTCTGAAGTCAATCACAGATGCGTTGCTACTCCCGAGGGCTATGATGGTCGCCTCATGTGAAAGTGTGCCGGCAACCACACCATTCTATCGAAACGCAAGAAATGCTTCACGCTAGAAATAGGTGTGGCGGTGGTACTTCCCCGGTCGAACTACACTGGTTCTACCACCTTGAATGGTGTATTTATGTTGTCACTCTAACAACAATTACTGAATAAAGTATGAATTAAATATCTCTTAAGGACCTCGTAAGGGCCCCCAAATATCAAACGTGATTTTGATCGTTTTTTTTTTATTTGACTGAAGTAGCAAACGAACATGCAGTCCACCTGATGGTAAGTGGTCACCGCCGCCCATGGACATCTGTAGTCAACTTCATACAGAACATGGGTTTCATTTGAAGTCAATCACGTTGCTACTCCCGAGGACTATGATGGTCGCCTTATGTGAAAGTGTGCCGGTAACCACACCATTCTATCGAAACGCAAGAAATGCTTCACGCTAGAAAAAAGTGTTGTCGTCGTTTATAAATATGACCCGGCGAACTTCGTCCCGTCTGAATGTAAAAAATCTAAAATTATCAGTGTTCATCCACCATATTATGCATGTATTATACATAAAAATATTCCTCTTGAATCATTATATCTATAAAAAAATGTATTAAAATATGTAGCGTAGTTTTAAAGATCGAAGCATACATAGGGACAGACAGCGGAAAGCGACTTTGTTTTATATTATGTAGTGATGGTATGAAAGCCTTCGTATGCCCAACTTGCAACTTGGCTGGTTTTAATTTTTTTGACAGCGCTCTATGATAGATACAATGTGAGAACGATCATGTTGAATGATTTAAACACATTTTTTTTTAGGACTCCGGGTACTCGGTCCGACCGCAACCGGAATCCTCTGAGCGCGTTGCCCCATCGGGCTCCTCCCAGATGGGTGGCTGGGCCCACCGCTCCGTCTTGTCTTTACGACGGTATGCGACCACATATACCGCCGTCCTTCCCGGGATCGCCTGACAGAACGGTTCGAGCTCCCACTCTAGCCGCCTGCAACCCCGGAAGCCCCTTTTAGTCGCCTCTTACGACAGGCAGGATGCCGTAGCTCTATTGTGATCCCGGTACTACAGGGACGATGATTTAAACACCTAATAAACCCACTTTAAATCACCTTCAAAACTTAATTTTCAACGTTATGTTGAAAAGGAATTTGAATATAAATCGGTTGGGCTAATGAGTTTCTTTTGCAATAAATCTCCCAGCCTCACTCATTAAGTTGTCCCTGAAAATTCGCAACGAACTTTCCTAATAGCGGGCCATTAGTAAGAACCTCTGACCTTATGATGCTTCGAGTTCCGTACATTAGTTAGAAAGTTCCTCATGTTTGGTAACCAGTTTAAAGATGGCAGATCTCCGCAAATAACTATGCCAGTGAAATAATTTTGGAGTTCCAGAAATTAAATTTATTACACAGTGTGTTTTATGCGACTGCGTCAGAAGCAGAGTAATGTTTTCGGGCGCATGTATGTGTGTCTGTACGTATGTTGATTGGTACGCTTTACAACCCAAAAGGCTCAACGATAATGCTTAATATGTTATTCCATTAGTATCGTTTAAATTTTTACAGGAACATAGTCTATATTATTTTTAAATACGATGAATGCACTTTGTCATGAGGTTATCTTAGTCCTCCGGGGTAGCAACGTATCTGTGATTGACTTCAGATAGAACCCATGTTCTGTTTGAAGTTGCTTTCAGATGTCCATGGGCGGCAGTGACCACTTACCATCAGGCGGGCTGCATGCTCGTTTGCTACTTCAATAAGAGAAAAAAGATGCCCTTTAACAGCAAAAGGGAGTGAAGCGGGATGTTTTTAATCATCATAACAATTTTGCTAGATACCAATAGCCCTTGTACCGAGAATCTAATCATAAATTGTTCAAATTTATAATAAAACTGACTGTCCCGACAAACGTTGTTTTGCCATATAAAAAATTAAAAAAAAATGTTAAGGGTGGACAACCCTTAAGGGGTATGAAAAATAGATGTTGGCCGATTCTCAGACCTACTAAATAAGCATATAAAATTTGGTAAAAATCGGTCAAGCCGTTTCGGAGGAGTATGGCAACAAAAACTGTGACACGAGAATTTTATATATTAGATTAAATCATTCAATACATTAAAACCAATTACAACATTAAAGTTTAAGTGACTATGAAATTATTAACGTACACAGCTTAAGAATATAAGAAATCTATTATTGAATTTGTTGGAATATACAAACTTTTAATCGTGTGACGCTAGAAAAAGAAAAGTTTGTCATTGTATTTCGACAATGTTGCTAAAAATGATATATGGCGCAATGGTATAGATGTAATTATATGAAATAAAAAGTGTTAGTTGTGAAGTTTACGAGTTTTACTTTATTTCCAACAGAATTAACTATGATTTTAGACTAGTATTATCGCGGAATTGATACATTATAATACTTAACGGGTACTCACGATATGCGGTTTATGAATTCAAAAAGGATTCTATTTGACGACCCGCGCGGCGCAGCGGTTACCATACCGGTCTGAAACGCAGTGGGTTCCGGGTTCGATTCCCGGCCAGACAGGTATCTGAATGATGAGTTTAGATTCTTGTCCATGGCAACCACGACACAGGAGAAAATCCTACTGTGGGGCTATGAGTGTAGAAAGCGTTTTTAAGTTATAAGAATTCATAAACCGCATATCGTGAGTACCCGTTAAGTATTATAAAGAATTAACATCTTGGGTACAACTATAGTACAGTTAATAGTGTTCGACCGGAACTAAAATTTCAACCAAAACCGAAACCGAAAGTTTGAATTCTGTCCTAGTTTCGGTTAAAACTTTTGCCAAACCTCCGTTTTCGGCTGGAACAAGACCGAAACTGAAATCGAAACATCCGACGGTCACTTATAGTTACTAGTCACCCGCAACGGTCTAAATTCGACCGTAATTTAAATTAAAAAACTAAACTTCATATTGTCCAAAGTAGCACCAATATTTCTCTAATTTAAATAAATTGTAATAATTTTCAAGTTATTTTGAACGCACCCGTAAAGGTAAAAAGAGGTCTATTAACTAAGCTGCATTTAAAAGCAATAACGGTATTTTGACAAAGACATCTGACATTTTTGACGTTGTGTTTTCATAGTAACTATTCATAGTTCTATTTCGTTTATAAAGTATGTCTTTGTATCAAATGCAAGGTAGTGTGTTTAATGTATTTTTAAACGATTTTACGTATGTTTTATGCATTATTTGAAAAAAATATTAGCATTGCGCAATACTACATCAACTATAACCATTCGTAATTTCAAACTACTCCGCCTTTGGCACGTATCTTAAAAAGGAATCACAAGTTTTTGCTTCACGTATTAATATATAGATAAATTTAGCTCTAATATTGTATAGTATTTATCGTAAAGAAGAAATTATTATGAAAAAAATAACCCGACTGCTAAAATTAAATTTTAGTCAGTATTTTTTTTACTTAACTTTATTATTATATATAATTAAAAATAGTAAAAATAAACAAACTGGAGACAACGGGTTTCGAACCGGGAACTTTCTGTTTCTAGACTGCCCGATAACCCACCAGGGCAATCGTGATACAATAATAAAATTGTAGCAGTTTTTCAATAGTATTTCTGTCTCAGTCGCTAGTTAGAACCAGCACCTAGAATTTGCGTTAACCAATAAAAAACGTTCTACATTTTCGTGTGGCGTTTCATCGTAAAAAAATACCTTAATGCGCACAAAGTTTCACATCAAAGACAGATCAAATCATTCACATCCAAAGAAATACGTATTGTTAAACAAAAATACATATTATCAGACACATAAATATGTTTTCGTTGCATGTATTTCCGTTACAAAATATATTTCCGTTACGTCTCGAAAGATCACGGAGTTGTTAGCGAGAGAAGTAATTTTTCGCCTGTCTCGAGCACGTATGATTACTTGCGCTTAGGAAATGTTTCATGATAACAAACAATATGTTTTGTTTTGTATATTGTGCGTAATGTTTGCGTAAACGCCTTAATTCCCTAAGGGTTGTTTGTGTTGTAGAACTCAGTTTGTTATTATGGGGAGTTTGTTAGTTGCCACGTGTACGGTTTCTATCTCCCATTGCTGCTAACGGCTCTCTCACAACTATGAAGGTTCGGGTCTCTCAAGGTCTCTCACAATGAGCAAGATTTAAGGCATAGTTCTAAATGTTCAAACACCTTTGAGCATTTTTAGAAAACTCTTAGATATGTATGTAGGTTTTTGTACTATTTTATTGATCATGATGCAATGAGACTTTCTACTATGCTCATCATTTTAGAAAAATTAGATGGGATTCGAACGGAGTCATGATTAAAAGACCGAGTTTCAACCAATAGACTGTTCCAAATATCTTCATAATTATTTGTCACGGTAAAATCGCTAATTTATGTTTTTTTTTAATAACAATATTTTTAATTTGGATTCTTGCAACTTTTTAGACTCAGAGCCACTTTCTTACATACACACTCATACGCACACACAGGATTGCCAGTGTGGTGGATGATAAATACTAGAGAAATAACACGCTAATATAGGCGAAAACTACTGTAAAATATGTTTTTCATCTAAGTGAATTGTATAATTCCTGTTGCGAAATAAGTTTCTTAAACTTCAAATGAATACACATTCAAACTCAGTACATGCCTCTAAAATCATCGTTTACGTGCCTGTCTGAGCGAGAATCGAATTTGAAACGTTCAGGCTAATACAATGAGGTTTTAACGTGAATAGCTCGTGTAAATAAAAACAAACACACTACACATATTTCACATTCCACTGTATATATGTTACAGAAAAAGGGTTCTCCAATAACGGAGGTCGATGATGGACGCACGGACTGGGAACGCGTGATGTAAGGATGTAATGGTTGGCCGACGTTAACAAATGACGCCGCTTAGCTCTGACGCGACATGAGGCCCCTTGAACTCCTCGCATGTCTGACCCAAGCACGTAGTCGCAATTTCATAAAGATTTTTTAAGAAAATCTTTTTATTTTCTTCTTAGACCTAGCCTTACTTCCATGAAGACTTTTGGTTTCCATGAAAAATTTCTACTCAGTGCACTTTTTATTCTTGTAACCTTACACACACATACAGGATTTCCTGTGTCATTGATATGAAACACTTACAAAGAGTAATAAACAAACACCCAGACCCAGACCAAGCGTCTAAATTGAGGCCGAAACGATAAGCACTCCATCACTCTAATTTAAAATTTAATAGTTTTCATTCATGCTAATAAAAACAAAAACACATAACACACATCTCACATTCCTCTACAGATATATGTTACGAAAAAAGGGTTCTCCAATAACGAAGGTCGATGATGGACGCATGGACTAGGAATGCGTGATGTAAGGATGTAATGGTTGGCCGACGTTAACAAATGACGCCGCTTAGCTCTGACGCGACATGAGGCCCCTTGAACTCTTCGCATGTCTGACCCAAGCACGTAGTCGCAATTTCATAAAGATTTTTTAAGAAAATCTTTTTATTTTCTTCTTAGACCTAGCCTTACTTCCATATAGATTTTTGGTTTCCATGAAGAATTTCAACTCTTGACGCTTTTTGTTCTTGTAACCTTACACACACATAGACAGGATTTCAAGTGTTATTGATATGAAACACTTACAAAGAGCAGTAAACAAACACCCAGACCCAGACCAAGCGTCTAAATTGAGGCCGAAGCGATGAGCACTCCATCACTCTAATTTTATATTTAATAGCTTTCATTCATGCTAATAAAAACAAAAACACATAACACACATCTCACATTCCTCTACAGATATATGTTACGAAAAAAGGGTTCTCCAATAACGAAGGTCGATGATGGACGCACGGACTGGGAACGCGTGATGTAAGGATGTAATGGTTGGCCGACGTTAACAAATGACGCCGCTTAGCTCTGACGCGACATGAGGCCCCCTTGACCTCATCACATGTCTGACCCAAGCACGTAGACGCAATTTCATAAAGATTTTTTTAAGAAAAGCGTCTCTCTCTATTTATTCTCTATTTATACCTAGCCTTACTGTGATAATAACTTTTGAAAATAATGGAACATTGTATATGTAACTTTCAAGTTAAATCTTTTTTTAATGTTAAGGATCTGTGCGATATTTAAACCTTCATTCAATTTTTACTCTAAATATAAAGTTAAAAGGCTTGCGCTGTATGTCAATTAAACATTTTAATCATAATAATATGGAATAACATATTTCTGACGTGAAATGTGGCTTCCCTGACATCACATCCCATGATGACATGTAGTCGTATTTTCGTATGTATATTTTAAAACTAGTTTTCCTAATTCTATATACTTCAATTGTTCATAGCTGATTATAAGAATTTACAAAAACTTACTCTTATAGCCGTTAAACATTGTTGCGGGAAAACTTCCAAAAATTCTTTAGAATTTCCGGAAATCACATCCTTCTAAGTAAAAGCCACGTATTTCACACACAATGTCACTTCTGAAGCGAAATATCACACGGCTGACTGCAGCATATAATCGTTACTAATTCCTCTATTAGTCCATATAATCTATATATTAATACGTGAAGCAAAAACTTGTGAAGCATTTTTAAGTAACTTACCGCGGATGGAGGAGTATAAAATTTTGCACGGTTATAGTTGACATAGAGAAGGAGTGCAGAATGTTAATATTTTTTTCAAATAATGCATTTTTCATACATAAAATAAACTAAAAACACATTACACACACTGCCTTGCATTTGAAAAAACACATACATAGTAAACGAAACAGAACATTCAATGTCATAAATATGAAATAACATATCGTCAAAAATGTCAGATGTCTTTGTCAAAATACCGCTATTGCTTTTAAATGCGGCTTAGACAATTAAACCTCTTTTTTATATTTAACGGGTGCGTTCAAAATTACTTAATTTTTTTACATTTTATTTCAATTTGAGAAATATTGGTGCTACTTTGGACAATATGAAGTTTAGTTTTTTAATTTAAATTAAGGTCGAATTTCGACCGTTGCGACGGGTCACTAGTTAATTTAAATACTTTTGACTATATTGCATAAAAGCGACACGTAGTCATACTATATTTAATTTATGGAAAAATATCATATTTGTTTTTAGTGAAAACGGTTATTAAATAAATACCAAAAGTATAAGAAAACTGGGGATATATAAAAAGATTATCATTTTTATCAATTTGGAAGTTCATTTCGCTAAAATCATACTAGGTACTTTTTCACTAAGAGCAAATATATCCTATTTAAAATATAGTTTTTGAAGGTTAAAGATACAAACGACGTTAACTAATGACTCCACCTACCTCAGACGTGATGTGAGGCTTTCTTGACCTCACATTAGCAACAGATGTATGTACCTAGCACATACATAAGACCGATTTCATAATACTTTTAAAGGTAAAACCGTTTCACGTGAGACTGAGGTATCTTTTATAAAATGACAAAAAAATAAATATTTTTATTTATACCCCGACGAAGGTATTTTTAAAAACATTCTACACAAGCACACTACTCAGTTTTATATGAGGCAACCATCATAGTCCTCGGAAATAGCAATGCATCTGTGATTGACTTCAGATGGAACCCATGTTGTATGTGAATTACTTAAAAAACCACACTTCATGAGATACAGCTTGATGATACAAAGATGGACAGATGGACAGCGAGGTCTTAGAACAAAAAACGAATTTAAACTAACTGAACAACTTAAATATATATTTCATGACATATCTTATTGGTTAGAAAATCACAATTTAATAATTAACTACGATAAGACAAAAATAATGCAATTCTATCCAATTCAAAAACGAGCTATGAATTTTAATTTCCGTTATAAAAATAATGATATTGAAATAGTTAATAAATTCAATTTATTAGGTATAAATTTAGACTCAAATATGACATGGAATGCACACATTGAGATTATTAAAACTAAATTGAATAAATTTGTATACGGGTTAAGAGAAATTAAAAAATGCACAAACATAGATGTTGCGCTATCAGCGTACTATGCGTATGTCTTCGCGTGGTTAAAGTATGGAATTATTATTTGGGGAAATGCCACAAATGCAAATGATTTATTGATTTCTCAAAAAAAATCTATTCGTGCGATAGCAAACATTAATTTGCGTACTAGTTGCCGACCATGGTTTAAAAAACGAAAAGTGCTAACGTTTCCATACATGTTAGTAATTGAGTCTGTTTTAAAAAAAATAATAATTTTGTAAAATTTTTGGAAAGCAACTTTTTAGTCAAGGACAGATAAAATTATGTGGCTACCTAAGATATTTAACGGAAATATTTACTTTTAGAAATGCGTACTGTTTAAAAATACCTGAATGCATTTATTGACTTACAAAAGCGATACATACACCTTATTCATTTAAAAAAAATATACGAAAAATCAAGATATTATAAACATATATCTGGACTTAATATGCATATTGATACCAAACTCAGTGTAAGAGTTATTTTGCGTTAAATGATATTTTATGTAAATAACAAAAGTAAGGGACCCAGCGCTCATAGTTCCCGTATATCATTTTAAACTGCCTGTATTTGGCAGCCAGCCTCGAGATAGGATCAAAGAAAAACGAAAAATTTTCTTTTAAAATCAGTCATTTTATTTCTTTTCCATGTTTTTAGAAAAAGTTATATAGCATAGCCTGCGTATTAAACTCTTCTAATAACTTGCAGACATTGAATAAAACGCCCTTTCCCTGCGCAAACGCAATATTTACATCAATATGTTTCATCTTTTTAAATTTAATATTAAATTACATTTTTAAGCATAATTTTATGATAAACTAGCTGAACCCATCAGCTTCGCCCTTGTTAAAAAAATTGCGGTATTGATTGTCCCGTGGGAGTAAGATATTTTCTCAGAGTAAAACGTAGCCTATATGTTAATTCAGAGTGTCAGCTAACTCCCTGAAAAATTTTATGAAAATCGCTCCAGCCGTTTTGACGTGAAGAAGTAACAAACATACACACTCACAAACTTTCACCTTTATAATATTAGTATGAAGTATGATAATAAAATTTCGAATTGATGATCAGGTCGCCAATACTCAAAATAAATTGCTGATAAACTTATCTCAGGCTTAGAAAGACCATCTCAGAAATTCCAAGATAAAGACTGAGAGAGCTTCAACTAAAGTGTTTGGTTTGCAAGTCGTTTGATTCTAGGGAAGTAGAATTTGCGAAACGAATTTCCTTTGCACCTCCACAATGCTATGATAGGTTCTTTGAATGTCGGGGGATTGGAGCAAACTAAATCTATGTAGACTTTGTTGATAGACTGAATAATATATTTCTGTATTTTCTATTACTACGTTTGCATATATTTTGTGATTTGTAGTAGAGGGGTTACTTCTTGCAAAGACGAGGTCTCAGATCGTATTGATTTCATTAACAAAGAGCACTGGTATTTATACAGAAAGAAGGATGTCCAATTTTGACCTGATTATGTATAGAGATGAAAAAAATCTTAAAATTCAGCTAACAAAATTGCATATAAAAAGGTGGTAGAACGAGTGTAGTGCGACCACAATTGCACATTTTTTTATGAGGCGACCATCCTAGTCCTCGGGAGTAGCAACGCATGTGAGATTGACCTCGGATAAAACCTATGTTCTGTATGAAGTTGTTTACAAATTTCCATGGGCGGCAGTGACCATACCATCAGGTGGCCTTTTTTTTTTTTGTTTTCGAGGGGGAAACCTTCAAAAGGTACCCGACGCCGTGGGAGCGACGCAGGGTTATGTGGGATTTTTACCGCACTATAACCCCCCCGGTGGCCGTCCTCGACGCTGAAAAGGAGGACTACGGGATCTCAAAACGACTTCAACCAGAATCCTCCGAGCGCGTTGCCCCATCGGGCTCCTCCCAGATGGGCGGCTGGGCCCACCGCTCCGTCTAGTCTTTACGACGGTATGCGACCACACATACCGCCGTCCTTCCCGGGATTGCCTGACCGAACGATTCGAGCTCCCACTCTAGCCGTCTGCAACCCCGGAAGCCCCTTTTAGTCACCTCTTACGACAGGCAGGGGATGCCGTAGCCCTATTCTGATTCCGGAACTACAGGTCGACCATCAGGTGCCCGGCATGCTCGTTTGCTACTTCATTATTATAAAAAAAAAATATTAAACACGGTTATTACTAAATTAAAAGAAACACAAAAAAAGAATTATTTGAATATTTGTACATGCTAAACATTGTAAAAGTTTAACATAAAGTAAATTACAAGTTTTTAACGCAACTCAACTATCATTTCACTGCTCTACGTTGCATTGAACGCATTGCTTCTTGAATAAATATCTTTTCCATTCTCTTTCAAATATTGCTTGTATTTTTTTTTTCATTTTTAAAGATTTTTTATAACATTTGACATGCAGAATAATAAACAACTAGTGACCCGTCGCAACGGTCGAAATTAGACCGTTATTCAAATAAAAAAACTAAACTTCATATTGTCCAAAGTAGCACCAATATTTCTCTAATTTAAATAAATTGTAATAATTTTGAAGTTATTTGAACGCACTCGTTAAAGGTAAAAAGAGGCTTATTACTAAGCTGCATTTAATAGCAATAGTGGGTATTTTGACAAAGACATGTGACATTTTTGACGTTATGTGTTTTCATAGTAAAATTGAACGTTCTATTTCGATAATTGTGTATGTGTTTGTGTCAAATGAAAGGTTGTGTGTGTAATGTGTTTTAGATGATTTTATGTTTGTTTAATGTATTATTTGAAAAAAAAATAGCATTGCAAATTCTTTTCTACGTCAACTATTACCGTGCGTAATTTCATACTCCTCCGTCTGCGGCAAGTATCTTAAAAATGAATCACAAGTTTTTGCTTCACGTATTAATATATAGATTATATATATTTAAATAGATAGCTACGAATGCTGAAGTGGTTATGAACCGCTGCAGTGGTGTATGTCCGTTTTGTTTCTATCTTATACGGCTAAAAATACTTAAATTTTGATTTTTGATTCTGAGTACTAGGGTGGATTGTAGGGCGCTAATAGGATTACACGCTTTCTACACTCATAGCCCCACACTAGGATTTTTCTCCTGTGTCGTGGGTACCATGGACACATACAAGACGAATACACAAACACCCAGACCCAGAACATGAATCTAAACTCATCATTCAGATACCTGTCTGGCCGGGAATCGAACCCGGGACCCATTGCACGTCAGACCGGTATGGTAACCGCTCCGCCACGCGGGTCGTCACATTAGGTTCGTGCGTGAAAATTAAAAAGCTGGAAACGTGGATGGTGTCGCAAAGGGTTCCTTGAAATATTTAAAAATATAACTTTGAAACTAGTTTTAAATTTCTGTAAAGCTGTGTTGGAATTTCAGTCGAGATCTATCAAATAATTTTGCTTCTGTAAACACGATATTTCTTCCTAACAAGTACTTTATTTTTATTTACTTCTTGTAATGATGCCTTTGATTTATTTTATACTTTTCTGGGAAAACACTTAGTGAATTCTTGAAAACTACGAGTTGATTTGTTATGTCGTTTTCATTATATTAAAATTAATATTGAGGGAATATCTAGTCAAATTGTGTGTATATTAAATATTTAACAAAATATTTTTCATAGAAATATTCAGACAATTATATTTACAGATTTTTTGGTTAGTGTCTCTGTTTATCTTTTACTACGTATATTGTACTCCACATCATTTACTTTATGTTACAATTTAATATTATACATATTAAATAAGTAAAAAAACATGCAAAAAAATGACACAGAAATAATATTACCTCCTAAAAACTTACGTACCTATTAGGTACCTATATGTTTGCAACTATATAATAACACTGGACTACCTTACCAACAATTTTTAATATTGAACTAATCATAGAAAGTTTATATTTATAATCCACTTCAAGTGGAAGAGCATTAAATCGCAATAACGATGGTTATATCCTTCATATATTTAGTATAACAATAACAAACGAGCATACACTCCATAATAAACAACAACTGCAACCCATGAATATTCATAATCGACCTAAGATAACGTTAGAATCCTGCCCTTTTAATGCCGTGATACGATGCTGGTACGAAAAATGCTTTGGATAAGTACCTTCCCTTTAAATCACCCTTCGAAGAGATAACAAACAACAACGCTTAACACTATTGTGTTATTTTTGGTACTTGTTGAAGTCTATTACAACCCTCAAGCCACAAATAAATACGAAACTCCAATTAATCACGTTTTGAAAATCGCAAACGCAAACCTAGCGGCTAATTTAACGGAACAAAGACCTCAGAACACTCCCATAACTCGTAAATCGAATGATACAAGCAAAACACGCCACAACGGAATTCCATACGCTACCAAAACTTACATAAATGTAGCTGATATTCAACAACCTCATCCCTATTTCAATCTACTATAGAACACGCTGACCGCAAATATAAACTTGTAAAAGGCTATACATACAACGTTACAGAAATTACAGTTCTGATAAAACAGGTCACAATCCAACGGAATAAGATGGAATGGACTGCAAATATATCTTTGTCAATATGCTTCGTAAATGCGATAGCTCAAACTGCATTCGCGAAGGCGGGAACAGTAGACCAACATGCGATTCCTACCCTTAATAGGTAATGGATTGCCCGTTTTGTTTTGCGTTGACTCATCTGTGTTATGGCGAAACAATACGTAAATTTTGAAATGGCTTCGGCCATAAGTAAAATGGAATGGCCGTTTTACGCTGAATCCATTTCTACCTCGGAATTTTAGTTAATAACAGTAGAGTGGCGCTTGGCTCAGCTATGTTTTAGTTTAAAGATGCATTAACAGCCCATCTGTGACTTTGTTTTATACACCTAAAACTGGGTAGGTAGTACTCCAATTTTGGCGCTGACAATGAGTCTATCAGGCTTCTCCTATGTCGTCGTCGTCGTCGTCGTCAACCCATTATTGTCCCGCTGCTGAGCACGGGTCTTCTCTCGGAATGAGAGAGTTTAGGCCATAGTCCACCGCGCTGGCCAAGTGCGAATTGGTGGACTTGACACACCCCCGAGAACTTTTTTGAAGTGAAACTTCTTTATCGGGGTTGGAAAAAAATTTAGTGTAACATTTTTTCGTTACGCGCCATCTTTTTCTTATCCCTACCACGCGTGATATTAGATAGATTATTATAGATTAGATTATTAGATAAAGAGAGAGAGAGATAAGATTATTTAATAAAAGCCTTTTATTAAACTTTATCTAATTTAACTTTATTTAACCAATTCCTGTAAAATTGCATATAGTAAATTATTTTATGAAAAATAACGTCATAAAGAAGTTTCACTTCTTACGAGTGTACGCTACACACACACATTTTTTTTAAAAAATCTCTCGGGTATGTAGTTTTCCTCACATTGTTTTCCTTCACCGAAAAGCAGTGATAATTTCCTATGTATTGAAATTTAGGTATAACATTTATTCAAGCAATGGCTCGAGTAAGTCTTATTTGAATCGTCTTATCTGAGCCGGCAACCACACTCTTATGGACTGAAGTAGCAAACGAGCATGCAGTCCACCCGATGGTAAGTGGTCATTACCACCCATGGACATCTGTATTCAACTTCATACAGAACATGGGTTCCATCTGAAGTCAATCACAGATGCATTGTTACTCTCGAGGACTATGACGATCGCCTCATATGAAAGTGTGCCGTCAACACCCTTCCATCGAAAGGCAATAAATGCTTCACGCTAGAAATAGGTGTGGCGGTGGTACTTCCCCGGTCGAACTACACTGGTTCTACCACCTTGAAAGTTGATTGTTTAATAAATAGAAAATGTTTATTTTTAATACTAGGTAATAATGCTAAGTCTAATATTTGTCTAATAATATCTACCTACAAATTCAGATCGTGGCTGGAATTGAGTAAAACGGAGAGTCTCCTTGTAACACTAATTGTACTAACAAGATTGACCACTCGGTGCAAACTAGTGGCAATTGAACAATAATCATTGGGAAATTGGAACAGAATTGATTCAATGCCTTACCTAGTGCCAATTAGAAACTGTTACTTATGACTAGTCTCTATCACTTTGTGTAAGTTATACATATGACGGAGGGGGTGGTTCTTTTTCGCTCATCATATCAGGATAACCTACTGTGGGCTCTGATAGGGAATGTTAGCACGAGAATAAATTGCAGACTTGATTTTAACACACAGTATATTGCCGAATTAAACTTGTTACAATCACTGAATTAATCAAACTAAATTAAGTAGGCAAGTAATCGTAGCACTAAGAACGCGGGATGATTTCAGAGTTGTCTGCTTCGGCCGACCGTCAACGATAGACTGAGGTGTCGGCCATTAAACTGGTACAAACCTAATTTCATCGAACGCCACTAGATGGCGCTGGCGTTCCGGTGTTGCCACAATACCTCCATTTCCGACATATATTAGTGGTTAGATAGAGATATTATTTTAATTTGAATTATAATAGAAATTGATTTTTTAATAGACATAGTAATAAGAATCACGAAAAAATGTCAATTGCATAAAATCTCTTCTATAATTCAGGTTGGGTTCAGTTTGTTTTCATGCGCTCCTAAAAGAAGATGGAATAGCAGAAACTCAGCTGTAACCAAGAGGAAGAGCCCCAAAATATTAAGTAAAGTACATTATAATAAATAATGTATATGTCGGCGCGACACCGCGTATTTATGAAAAACACGTCGCCGATAATAATTATTTTCGTTAGTTTAAAGATCGAAAATTGTTTGTTTATTGAATTAGCAACATTTAATGATTTTTAGAATTGTAATTTAGTTTACCCTCCATAAATTTGTTATTGTCACACCACCAAACATTGTTATAAAAAGGCGAGCGAACGCCGGTAGAAAAAAGATTCTTGTTTAACCGTCGAAACGATCGGACCTCCTAAACTGTGAATAAATCGTAGAAGTTTACTACGGTGTTTTACTTGAAATATTCAAGAATGAACAGTAGCGAAGACTCCTCGACCATCCTGACGTCACACATCACTCAACCACTTCGTTATATATGTAACAAAAAGAAATTATTCCCGGTACATAAAATAATCGGTTACAACCCATTATTGTCCCACTGCTGGGCATGGGTCTACTCTCAGAATCAGAGAGTTTTAGGCCATACCTAGTCCATTTGAGTGGACTTCACACACATCTGAGAACTTTTTTTTAAAGTACTTTCGGGTGTATAGCTTTACTCACGATGTTTTCCTTCACCGAAAAGCAGTGATAATTAATTTCAAATACACACATAAACCAGGGGTGTGTGCCTGGGTTTGAACCTCGGACCTCTCCATTTAGAGGGCAAGTTTCAACCATTAGGCTATCACTGCTCTCTCTGCTTAAAAATTATCAACTGCTCGGCTTAAAAAATCAACGTTATTTAACTCAATGAGCCTAAGCCTAAATTAAAGTTGTCGTTCTAATTGTAAAAAACTAAACTTACCGATAAAATGGTAAATACAATATGCACATAATAAACTCTAAATAACATTGCAACTGTGTACCAAGTTTTAATGGATACAGAACGGGTGCTTTACTTTGTTTTGGTAATGTAGAAATACGGCATCTAAACTAAAAAAGTGTCTGGTCAACTTTATTTCAAAGTGCACTATTGTACTATTTTATGTACAATTGTACATTTATAATTTCGGTTTCATATTTATTTATTTATTTTTGATCACCTACATAGTTTACATTATACAATATAATGTATATAATACTATTATTTTTGATCACCCACATAGTTTACACCAATTTCTAGCGTGAAGCATTTCTTGCGTTTCGATAAAAGGGTGTGGTTACCGGCATACTTTCATATGAGACGACCATCATAGTCCTCGGGAGTAGCAACGCATCTGTGATTGACTTCAAATGGAACTCATGTTCTGCATGAAGTTGATTACAGATGTTCATGGGCGGCAGTGACCACTTACTATCAGGTAGCCTGCATGCTGGTTTGCTACTTCATTCAAATAAAAAAAATATATATATTATAATATAAAAAGAACAAAAGTCTACAATACGGTAACTACATTTACAGGCGACGACTACTTGCAATAAATTAAATGAAATGAAATGTATTTATTATATTACTTATCTCAATTATTTATCTCAGATTTTGATAAGACTAAATTAATAAACAAGCATGCCGTCAAATGGTAAGTGATAACTGCCGCCCATAGATATTTGAAAGCAGCTTCATAAAACAATTTAAACAGGAATTATTTCTGTAGTCAATGACAGGTTTGTTGGTATTTCCGAGGTCCTGTAAGTCTTCGGAACTATAAAAAGGTTTTCTTATCATATCATCATATCCATAGTAATATTACAAAGGCGAAAGTTTGTGAGTGTGTATGTTTGTTACTTATTTACGTGTAAACGGCTAGAGCTATTTTCAAAAAAATTGGTAGAGAGTTAGCTGACACTCTGGATTAACATATAGACTACTTTTTACTGTGGGAAAATATCTTATTCCCACGGGACAATCGACACATCGATTTTTAACGCGGGCGAAGCTGCGGGGTTAGTAGTTAGTAGTATAGATAATATGAAGTAGGAAACGAGAATGTAGTTCACTTGATGTTAAGTGGAAACTGCGGCCCATGGTCCTCTGTGAGCAATTTCATACGGAACAAATGTTATATCTAAAATCAATCACAGATTTGTGGTTGCCGGCATACTTTATACGAGGCGACCGTCTTAGTCTTCGGGAGTAGCAACGCATCTGTGATTGACATTAGTTAGAACCTATGTTCTATATGAAATTGCTTACAGACGTCCATGGGCGGCAGTGTCGACTTACCATCAAGTGGACTGCATGCTCGTTTGCTGCTTCATTATTATAAGAAAAAAATTGATGCGTTGCTGCTCCCGGGGACTAAGATGGCCGCTACATACTCGTATATGTGAGCCGAATCATACTAATATTATAAAGGCGAAAGTTTGTGAGTGTGTATGTTTGTTACTTCTTCACGTGTAAACGGCTAGAGCTATTTTCAAAAAAATTGGTAGAGAGTTAGCTGACACTCTGGATTAACATATAGACTACTTTTTACTGTGGGAAAATATCTTATTCCCACGGGAGAATCGACACATCGATTTTTATCGCGGGCGAAGCTGCTGGGTTCAGCTAGTATTATATTAAAAGTGAGTCGGTAGCCACACTCTTCCATCGAGATGTAAAATATGCTTTACCCTAGAATGTGGTGGTGGCACTTCCCGGTCACACGAAACTAGTTCTACCACCTTGCAGAACTTGTTTTCATAAACGATACTGGCCCTGAAGAAGAATAATGATGAAAACTTTAAATAACTCATATTGAGGATTAATTTTGAAAAAATATTTTACATACTGTTATTAATGATTAAAAAAACATCATGTAAGAGACATTATACATTATTTATCAAAAAAAGGGTATTGCTAATAACAAAAATAATGGCAAATATCTAGCGGAAAATCTTATTTGAATAGAATAAAGAGACAAATAGTTCCAGATGCCATATAAGTTTCATTTATACAGACATGTGGCAGGAAATGTGATTTTGCGGTTTAATATTCTAGTTGGTCTCATTTCAACTTCATAACTTTGAAAATAATGCGACGCAACGAGCCGTCCGCAAGTAGTTATAAACTTTGAAACTGATTTAAAATATGAAAATGTAATTTTATTTAAGAATAGTGAGAAATATATTCAAATCTACTGAAATAGTGAAGTGGAGGTCGTTCATCTAGGACCTAGTGGTCAGGTTTTACAAATGCCTTAGTCAAGTCCAAGGTCCAGAAGAAAACTTGGCAGAGAAAAGTCAGAAAACAGGAACAAGGAATCCGAATACTACACAACAGAATAAGAAATCAAAAAAGTAAGATTATATTAATTGGGACTACTAGTAGTATGAATTTAGGCCAAACTATCCATCCATTCATCAGCCCTTTGATGTCCACTGCTGGATATTGGCCTCCCCTAAATGGCGCCATTCCAACCGGTCCTGATGATGATCAAGTCATGATCGGCCAAGTCAAGGCCAAGAAAGTGTGATTTAGTGTTTACTTTCACTCGGTTTTTAGAAAGAAAAGAAAGAATAGAAAGAAATCGTTTACTCGTAATGCGTACACACTCATACAGTTTAAAGACACAATAATAATATAGTACCAGCTAACATGCGATACGTGAGTGGTATACATCTCAAAACTAATTTTGAAGTATTATAAAAACGAACTCATCATAATTTTACAGAACCCTTTATTCGTACTGCGATTTTTGGTTAAATGTCATATACATAAATACCTAAATTGTGAGAAGGGACCCAAAACTGATGTTGGCATGATGGGTTGACAGAAAATATTCTTCAAACATACACATTGCGCGAATTCCCTTTTAGCTACAATTTTATTACAATGTTGCTATAATTAAGCTCTCGACATAAACCTCGTTGTAATGCCTCTATAAACTGGAACATCAAAATTTTAAAACATCGGTAAGGTATTTTTAGATAAAACATGAAATAATTAATACATTATTCCCTCGGAACCTAAACTATGGATGAGTACAGCAATATGACAATATATAAGCGATATGAATTAAATTACTGCCTCGAAGGGTTTAATAAGCCAAAGATTCCGCTAAAATTAATATTATGTAATAGTCAGAGTGACTTTCTGATAAAGCGGAAATATCTATGTATATGCTTAATTTATGCGTATTTCATATTTTTGTGTTGTCATATATAATAATGAAAGAATAATGAGTTCCGGGTTCGGTTCCCGGCCAGACAGGTATCAGAATGATGAGTTTAGGTTCCTGTTCTGGGTCTGGGTTTTTGTGTATTCATCTTGTGTGTGTCCATGGTACCCACGACACAGGAGAAAATCCTAATGTGGGACTATGAGTGTAGAAAGCGTGTGTTTTTTTTAATAAATGCGTAAAAAACAATCTGTAATAATCCTGAAGTTTCTTCTGAGACGTCAAAAATGCGATTGCCCTTGATTAACTCTTGCATATGAATCGAAATAATAAACGCTTGTCAGAAGTATTTAAATCGTAGTATCTCATTAAACTGCAGCGTAATTACGGTCCAATCAATTAGATGCTGAATATAAATATTTAGTGGAAATATGTGGATATCGTGAAAGAAATATCCTCAGGTATAATTCCTACCAATTTGAAGTTACATCTCCACAAGCAGCAATGATTCTTCAACGCTATAAATTGCATATGTACTAATTGGATGTCGTACAAACACTATAAAATAACGATTTGCCCTGAATCAACTTATATTTTTCATGAAATACCTCGCTAACTTTACGTACAAATATTATGACAATGTTGCTCTAATTAAGCACCCAGCTTTAAACCTTGTTAGCGCGGGCTTCGTAAAAACGTTATGAGCTGAACTGCTACGTAACGGCAGTTGGTATTTTTACTACTACCCTAGATACTAAAATAATATTTTACTACTGGTGCTATAGAGAAACTTACTTTGCGTCTACACTTAAATATTTACAAGGTGTGCAAAAAGATATTGGTCCAAGGTTAAGATGGTAAGACTCATAGATAGACTCTGGGGGCACTCACATCACGCGTATTTGGACCCAATAAATAGTACTGTGGTGATTCTGTGTTCTAGTTAGAAAGGTAAAAAAAACGAATACTAAGTGTTTCAAATTAAACCCTCAGGGAGTGCAATATATCACTAACTCCCACCTACTCCGCCTCAGATAGAAGTTCTTTCTGGGATTGAACATGGTATCTACAATAGTCAGTTAACATCTATCGTCAGGTCGACTGCATGCTTATATGCTACTTCTATGATAAACCAAAAAAGAAAATGTCCAAGTCAATAAACAAGCCTTTATTTTCGAATTTTTGGTATTTTGACCTTCTTCGGCTGACTGTAGGTCAAACAATAATTAGGACTGTAAAATTAACGCTTCCTTTAGTTAAAAATATTTTTCACGGTCAAATCAGATCTAAAAATGGAAGTAAGATAAGGAACGGTGCTAAGAAAGAAGAAATTCTCGTTTACAAAGTCAACATCGGTCATTGGGACCATCGATCAAGCCCTCGACTGGATACGGTCAGCGATACGACTTATCGATACTTGGGTGCTTTTTCTCGATACTTCGGGGTAATTGAACTAGGTTGTCACCAACGATAACTAGATACTTAAGTAAAAACCGTGTAGATGATAAGAACTATTAGTTTATAAAGTCAACGTCAATATTTGCCATATTGCGATTCGGTTAATCGATACTAGTGCGCCTTTCGATTAGTTTTCGATACTTCAGAATACTTGAACGAGATTTTACAGTCGATCGAAAGGTATACATTTGAGATTTTTTTGCTAATACTTTTAATGGGTATTAGAATTTATCTCTACAGTTCTTTATTGACTTTGTAAAATTCAAATTTAATTTATAAAAAAAGCAACATTATACATATAATATATTGGCAGACATTTACTGTTAACTTTTTAAAACGTTCCTCAGAGCTCAAACGAATGTAAAAACGAAGTTCGTAAATAAGAAGCGGTACGAAGAAAGAAGAAATTCTCGTTTACAAAGTCAACATCGGTCATTGGGACCATCGATCAAGCTCTCGACTGGATACGGTCAGCGATACGACTAATCGATACTTGGGTGCTTCCTCTTGATTAGCTCTCGATACTTGGAAGTGATTTAACAACATTTTATTTAAGATCAAAAAGTATATTTTTTGCCTGAGAATTTTTACAGACATTTATTTTATCTCTACAGTTCTTTACCAACATTGTAAACTCCAAATTAAATTTAAAAAACTTTGTTTAAAAACAATAAACATGTAATATATAGGAAGATATTTACTTTTTACTTTTAAAACGTTATTTAGTGCTCAAACGAATGTAAAATCTAAGTTGGTAAATAAGATACTGTACGAAGAAAGAAGAAATTCTCGTTTACAAAGTCAACATCGGTCATTGGGACCATCGATCAAGCTCTCGACTGGATACGGTCAGCGATACGACTAATCGATACTTGTGTGCTTCCTCTCGATTAGTTCTCGATACTTCGGAGTGATTGAACGAGGCTTGTATCGCACTAAGTTTTTATAACATAAAGAATTTTCAAGTTAAGTGTTCGTTGGAACTTCATTGCACAATTTAAGTTAATGGACTCAATTTGGACAAAATTTATCTTTTATCATTTTGTACAAAACATTATGAAGTTAATATTAATGTTTAGCAATAGGTTTAGATCGTCCTCGACACCTCGTGTTTGTGATCTTTTAGTCTACAATCCATACTAATATTATAAATGTGAAAGTGTGTTTGTTTATAACTCTTTCACGTCAAGAGGACTAAGATGGTCGTCTCATATAAAAGTGTGCCGGCAATCTCACCCTTCCATCGAAACACAAGATATGCTTCACGCTAGAAATAGGTGTGGCGGTGGTACTTACCCAGTTACATACGGTTTGATTAATTAAGCGGTGTTTAAAAGCAGTACCGGGTATTTTCATAAAGACATCTGTCATTTTTGAGTTGATTTAATATTTATAATGTTTTATACATGATTTGGAAAAACTTGCTTTGCATAATCCATGTCTACATCAACTATAACCTCGAGCAATTTCATACTCCTACATCCGCGGCAAGTATCTTAAAAATGGATCCTAAGTTTTTGCTTCACGTATATAGATGCAATATTCTTATTGTTATTTCTAAATGATACAATATACGGCCTGAAGCCATAACAATAGTAATAACTGATAATAATAGAGCGAATAGACAATAAGTACGTGACAATAATTATACTGAGACAAACGAAATGCATCACGATAGTAATGAAGTTTTACGAACAAAACCAACAAACCAGTTGCAGCACTATATCGGATTATTCCTTGGCCTACATTACAAGGGTTGGAACTTAGGGCAACATCGTTAGCAGAACCTTTATAACTGTTATGTAAGGCCCACGTAAACTTATCCCTCGGGTCGGGTTACATCTGTTTCGTGAATTTCATTTGGTAAAACCAGAAATGTCGGCTATTATTTTTGTTGTAACGTTAACGAGAATTTTGTCCGCATTAGAAATATGAACTTTTCAGACTAATAACGGCTGTGTTTAATCCATACTGTCCATAATTACTAATATTATAAATGTGAAAGTGTGTTTGTTTGTTCCTCTTTCAAGTCGCCACATAGTATTATATGATAGGGTTTATATGTTGGGAGATAGGAGGGACGTAGGTTACTTTTTACCGCGCTCTCTCATTCCCATATTGATGTTTTGTTAGTTGATACATATTTAGTAGTTCCAGTCGTTGTTAATAGATGGCATTAGTAAAATTCATTTGCAAGTTCTCAATCACGCTATCAAATTCTAATGTTAATTCCCTTCGACCGTGCTGGCGAAGCCGCGTGTAAGTGCAACTATATTCTGGTCTGGTGTAGAAAGTGAGGCCAGCATTCAAACATATATCTCAGGCGAGCCTCTAATGTTATCTGGATTATAACACAGAAGATGTTCATGAGTGGTAGTGGCCACTTGTCATTGCATGGCCACTTTTTCGCTTGCTACGTCTTTCTTATAATTATAACGCTGTAAAATAAGACATCAGAAAAATACTTTTAACCGACATTTTATTCTCAATTCTTTTTCAATAATGACAGCTCTGCCACGTCAATCATCGCACCTCTCTTCTCCTCACCTCACCCCCTCACCTCACCTCTTTCGTCGCCACACCGCACCTCCTTTGTCACCGCACCACGCCACATTAAAGCATCTCATCACTGCTGCGTTACATAATTATAAAATGAAGATTTATCGTCAACCCATTATTATTCCACTCATACCTTAAGACTACGCATACCTTCAAAAATATTTTTTTAGAAAATTCTTAAGAAGTATAGGTTTAATAAATATTGCAAGTATCTAAGTATACGAGCAATTTACTAAGCAAAATCGTTGTGTCAAAAATGACTGGAATATAACACATTTATACGTTATAATATCGGAATTAAGTGCTGCTATCTTGTTTCTTATTGCAACGCAAACATTACCATTCCATGTTATATTAACTTGATTAGAAATGTACATAGATGGAATTGACGTATATATCAGTAAGTTTTCGATTACTGCATTGAATTAATTAAGAAATCTATTTCAATCTCATAAATTATAGGCATCTTCGTGTTATTAATTAAATAAGTCATTCTATACTTATTCTCATAAATAAAAATATCTAATACGTTAAGTTAAGTACGTACGTTAAGTGCGTCCTTAACTAATTATTGATCTTGAAAAATATACATATATGTAAATTTTCCTTATATTAAAAGAATTATACTGTCAGTTATTTTTTTTATTTCAACCCAATTCGTCGTCAACCCATTATAGTGTCACTGCTCAGCCGCGGTCTCCTCTCAGAACTACAGTGTTCGGGCTATAGTCCAACGCACGGGCCAAGTGTGATTCGATAAATTTAAAATCTTTTTCTCTCAGAACTCTCAGATGTGTAGGTTTCCTCACGATGTTTTCCTTCACCGTAAACCTGTGTTAAATGATTTCTAATACGCACATTATTTCAAGAAAGTCAACGATGCCAGGATTTCGAATGCTAGACTCTTTATTGAGCGAATTTCAACCATTATCTATCACTCCTCAATCAGAATCAGAAATCAGATTATCAATCAAATTTCGATTTCCCGAATCAAATGTAATGAAACAAAACAATAGCTACCTTTGACCCTGCGAATTACTCACGTTTTACCTCTAGAGCTGCTTTGCTGTATTAATTAAGATAATATGGATGATCGCGGGGCAAAGTAATTGAAATTTCAAATTAAGCGAAACAATTTGCAGCGCTAGTTTGCTTAAGGTTAATTGGTTTGTGACTTTATTATTTCAACATAACTTGATTTCAATCGTAATAATTGAAGCGAGTGGAGTTAACTAGTTCTAGGATTTGCAACAGATTTTAAATTGAATGGATTTTAAATTGATGGGAATTTGAATGAATCCAAAAATGGCTAAAGATGAATGTTAACAATATGGACTAGACAGCTACAATTATTAATGATGTAGTTGGAAATCAACAAAGATAAATAAATAACAACGCACTCGGGGACTGCCGCGGTAAAGCTATTGCATAGCATTTTTATCAACTTATGAAATTATGATTATTGATTTATTTATGCAGTATTTTTTTCTTTGATAATAGTTCAAGTTTTTTTCTTTGATACTATATACTTTCTCACAAACAGCTGTTTACATATTCGTCAGATTTCCGAGCAGCTCGTCTCGATCTGTGCGAGCTTCGTACTGACGTACCATACACGTGAAGCGAACGCTCGGCCGCGATACATGGTACACGTTGTGGTGGGTGTTAGGTTTTTTTCGTTACGGAAATTTTTGATTCGGTCGCCGCGATCAAAGCCCGCGATAAAAGCTAGGCAATAGCTTAAAAAGGAAAAAATGTAATATTCTAATCAGTAGAACGAGTAAGATTTGAACGTGGAGATACCACCTGGACACGTATTTCTAGCGTGAAGTAGTTCCTGCTTTTCGATAGAAAGGTTATCTTTCATGTGAGGCAGCAGCTCACTCGTCGAGAGTAACAAAGCATCTGTAATCGACTTAAGATAAAAGTCCAGTTTAAAATACCGTTGATTATAGATGTAGTTAGGAAATGACCAATTACCATCAGGTGGAGTGCGTGCTAGTTTGATACTTAATACATATAAAAATCTATTATCATTGTTAATAATATGCGTAATGTCAAAAATATTATATTGTCAGTTAGATATATAACCATTAAAAATTAACTCATGAGTCAGATTATTAAATTTTCAAGTGTATGAAACTCCATTCTGCACATCACAATCAATCATTGCATGCTTCATCCAAATTCATGTATTCAGATCCAATTCAATGGCAGAAAGTATCCGAAGGTCGTATGAGAAGCATCGCACGTTCTCACTTCGGGTATTCGCGCTTCGGTATTCGATGCAAAATAATAATCGGTATGCGATTATATGAATACCAGGGCATGTGCGCGATTCGACTCAATTCGACTGTATTCGAGCCTTGGTGTCTGAGACCTTTTTTCGTACGTGTGCAGAATTGAAAATTTCGTACCTGTAGGCTCAATGCATGTTTCGCGATAGAATTGCTCGAACGTATATTAAAGGTAAGTTCTATTCATTTATATGTATGTACCTTTATATGCATGCATGATTTTTTTATCTGATTGAAGTAGCAAACGAACATGCAGTCCACCTGTTGGTAAGTGACTGCCGCCCATGGTCATCTGTAATCAACTACATACAGAACATGGGTTCCATTTGAAGTCAATCACAGATGCGTTGCTACTCTCGAGGACTATGATGGTCGCCTCATGTGAAAGTGTGCCGGCAACCACTACCTTCCATCGAAACGCAAGAAATGCTTCACGCTAGAAGTAGGTCTGGCGGTGGTACTTCCACGGTCGAACTACGCTGGTTCAACCTTTAACTCTGATACTAACTGATACCCCTGAAACTTAAATGAAAGTCAAAGAAAGTCTTGACCAAAATTCAGTAATAAAAATCAAACACAATTAATCACAATGATTAAAAACAAATCAGAAGATTAAATTTCTATAACTAGATTCTAAAATATCGTCTGCACTTTATCACGGCTTTGAGATCTCTGTTATAAAGTGGCTCTCAGTTGATTTATGTAGATAGTTAAGTATTCAAGACACGTATTCTATTACGAGAAACACTTATGATATTTCTGATTTCTAGAGACTGAAGGCAATTAATTGTTATTATAATGCTTTATTGTTTCACGGGTGCCATGGTCACAGAAAAACGAATACACAAACGACCAGCTTTTTTTTCTCCAAAAACCTTCAAAGGGTATTTTACTTCATAATGTCGCCTGGCTGGACAATTCGAGCTCCCACTCTTGCCACCCACGACCCTGGAAATGTTCATTTAGTCGCCTTTTGCAGGCAGGGGATACAGTAGCCCTATTCAGATCGCTGAACTACAGGGACAATACACCCAAGTATTGAAAGCAAAAAAATTGATATCTGCCTGGCTGGGAATCGAACCGTCGAGTACTTACTGCGTAGAATTAGAGCAAATAGAAAACAAAAAATTGATGAGTAGATTGAAATTATGTGAAATGATACAATATATCATGTCACATCATTTGAAGCTATTAAGCAATTTAGACCGCATTCAAAACATATGATAAAATGAAAAATACATACAAACTTATATACGTAAAATATGTTACAAAAAGCAGGCGCATGACTGACGTAGTCAGGTACGAATAGTCCATAACTCGATCCAGCATTTATAACCGATTTTACAATTCGTGTAATGCAATAATATAATTTGTTGCATTTCTGACATCCGTGGCCAATTAAGACTACGTACACACCAATCATGACGCGAGTATGAAATAAAAATCAGATTGTGGATTTTAAAAAACGCAACTGGATAGTAAAAATAAAATATTTTTACCATGATGCCTGTCAGACGCAGAGACAAATGACAGGGGCAGTAAAGGATATTTACACTCCATGAGCAGTGAGAGCCTAATGGTTGAAACTTGTCCTCTCAATCGGGAGGTCCGAGGTTCAAACCCAAGCATGCATCACTGATTTATGTGCGTATTAGAAATTAATTATCGCTGCTTTTCGGTGAAGGAAAACATCGTGAAGAAACCTACACACACGAGAGTTCTTTAAAAAAAGTTCTCGGAGGTGTGTGAAGTCCACCATTCGCACATGGTCAGCGCGGTGGATTATGGCCTAAAACTCTCTCTCCGAGCCCACCAGTGGGACAATAATTAGGTTGTACCCTTTTTTTGTTGTCGATGGGGAAGTCTTCAGGGGGAAACGGTACTAAGGTTGTACCCAACACTCCATATTGATTATGATCTATGGAAATGTAAAACTAGATATCATCACTGTGTATCTATATGTAAATAAAAATGATTTCCAGGTGGTAGAACTCGTGAAGTTCGACCTTCATAATACAACCGTTATACCTATATCTGACGTGAAGCATTCCTTGCGTTTCTATGGAAGGGTGTGGTTACCGCCACAATTTTATGTGAAGCGACCATCTTAATCTTCGGGAGTAGCAACGCATCTGTTATTTAGATAGAAACTAGGTTATTATATGAAACTAGGTTATCAGGTTGCTACTTCAATCAGATAAAAAAACATGTAAGTTAGGTACTTTCAAAACAGTAATTTACAGGATTAATTTTGAAGTAAATAATTAATATTAAATTAATATTCGTTATATCTGTTTGTCTCTGTTTATAAACGTAATAAACGAAAACTAAATAATTTAAGTTAAAGTATCGAAATATTATAGTCCATATCTTTATTTAACATTTAGTTATTTTTATAAAGTCCGTGTATTTCATTAAAAACTAAGCTACTTACATTGTTTTAAACGTGGCTGAAATCACGGAGCAAAAGTACTCTTGAATATGATCAAGGATGCGTTGCAAGGTTCTTGATTGAGATATCATTACTGAGAAAAGTGTAATAATTTCAATATTTACCTGTTTAAATGAATAATTATGTAAGTACGCGTACTTAAGTAACCGACATACTGGCGATAGTTGAATGAGACAACGTCATAAGAAAATACTGTGGTTGCATTTTTCAAAGAAAATTTTAATTTTATTTGTTTGATAGATATTTTACCACCAATTCGCACTGTCCACCAATTCGCACTGTCCACCAATTCGCACTGTCCACCAATTCGCACTTGGCCAGCGCGGTGGACTATGGCCTAAACTCTCTCATTCTGAGAGAAGACCCGTGCCCAGCAGTGGGACAATAATGGGTTGACGACGATAGATATTTTAAACGGATATAGAGAAGGAGGTACATAAATGGAAATCACAATGGAATTGATCAAGTTACATTTATTCGTACGCTTAAATACAATTATGTCAACGCATCGCTCACTCAAGCAGGAAAGAGACAGATGCCAAACGCTGTCGAACTTGGAGGCCGATTGTGCCTCTTTTTCGCTCGTTCTGCGCTCTCGCTTGCACTTTAAGCCTTAAATGGAACGCCTCAGAGCGAGGTAACGACGCATGAGTCAAATTCTATGGTGCGTGCAGCCGGCTTCGTCGAATTATAAGACGTCAAAATAGGAGGTACTATATTTCACACCTACGAGCAACATGATACATAATAAAGTTTCTATTTGTAATCAATCTCAGATACCATTTCCTGGATCTAAGAAGGTCGCGTCGTATAAAAGTGAGCCAGCAACCACACCTCTTTTTAAAACACAATAATCATTTCACTCTAAAAGTGGTATCTCTCGAACTATAATTGAAATTATGTCACATTTAAAGAACCTACCTATTTAGAGTTATTACGACACTCTATTGAATTCGCCTCGCGTATTTCCTTTTGTTGAAATAGAGAATCAATTTCAGCGCAATAAGTGTGGCATTTCCCTTATATTGTACCTGTCACTTGTATGTCGGTATTTTACAAAAGCTGCAGCGGAAAGTCGTATATTTGTGACATTTTGTGATATAAAACATTTGGTTTTGATATTTTTCTCTTATTGCAGTTTTATTTCTTTATATTGTCATTACAAAGTCATTGCTAGTGTTCCATACTCGAAGGGCAATAAAAGGAAATCTATTGATACGTAAAAATCTCAATCTTTATCTATTACTTTAAGACATTTCTTTAAATAGTTTACTAGATGAACCCCCGGTCAAACTACAGTGGTAGAACCACTGTAGTTCGACCACCGCCACACCTATTTCGAGTGTAAAGCATTTCTTGCGTTTCGATGGAAGAGTGTGGTTGCCGGCATAATTTTATATGAGGCGACCCTCATAGTCCTCGGGAGTAGCAACGCATCTGTGATTGACTTCAGATAGAACCCCTTGTTTTGTATGAAATTGCTTACAGATGTCTATGGGCGCTACTCCCAAGGTAGCAACGTAACTGTGTTTGACTTCAGAACCCATGTTCTGTATGAAGTTGATTATAGATGTCCATGAGTGGCAGTGACCACTTACCATCAGGTGGAAAGCATGCTCGTTTGCTACTTCAGTCAGACAAAAAAAAACTTTGAAAAAAATAATTAAGGGATTTCAGTGCTATAAAAATCACGCGTAATCTGATATATCTCCACATGCATTTTGGTACAAATGTTCTTCCCCACCCTGTTTTTTTAACTTCTAGTGCTTATGATATAATATACATTGTGTCTATAACACTTCACAATTTATGTCAGGGTTTTTTTTATAGAAAAGATTACTAATAATTCTACTTTAATTGACCAAATGCCAACCGTTTAACGTCTAATGTTAACAAGAACGTACCCGCGGGCAGAACCTAGCTTTCTATATATATACAATTCCAATCGCGCTGTCATTCTATTACGCCTGAGCTTGACATGTGTCGAAACAAACACGTTACATTTCTTTTTTCTCGACAATTTTAAAATATTTTGTACCATTTCATGTACAGAAATGAATGTAATTTTTGTGATGACACGAACTTAATTGGCATGAAGTGTCATCATAAACGTGCGATTTTAACGTGTGCATACGTGTATTCTGTCATTCGTTTTAGCTCTTTGACATATTTTGTATTTATATGTATTTTTTTTAATGTTGAATATCCTGAACTCTTAATGTAGCGTCGAGGAAATTTTAGTACGATAAAAATCTCGCGTATCCCTCTAGGGTTTTTTTTAAATTCTGAGATCTAATATGCGTTTAGCTCCCCACAGTATATTTTAAGGTGTTTCCATGGAAAAGATTACTAATAAAAATTTAACTTTAATGGACTAAATGTCAAAAATCTAACTTATTTAATTTTTAACAAGAACGTAGTCGCGGGCAGAACCTAGCTTTCTATATATGCAAACTTCCAACCGCGCTGTCATTAAAAATTGTCAGTAAAAAATTCCATTACTTCATATGGTACAAAGATTCTATCTAAGGTCAATCAGATATGCGTCGCTACTCCCGAAGACTATGGTGGTCGCCTCAAATAAATTTCAACTCATACAACAACAACTCACAATGACTTAGCAGTTTAAGTTCGATTAGAATTACTCATTAGCCTTATATAAGGCTAGATTGTAATTAATATGAAGTACCTAATTATTTATTCGGTACTTTATATATAACATAAAAGAATACAAAAACAACACAGCTAACAAGAACGTACTCTCGGACAAAAATCAGTATTCTACACATGTAAAGTTCCAATCGCGCTGTCATTCCATCACGCCTGTGCTTGACATGTGTCGTAACAAACACGTTACATTTCATTTTTATCGACAATTTTAAAATATTTTGTACCATTTCTGTACATCGAATGGATGTAATTTTTGTGATGACACGAACTTAATTGGCATGAAGTGACATCATAAACGTGCTTTTAAAATGTATTCGTGTATTCTGTCATTCGTATTGGCTCTTTGACATACTTCCATATATATTTGTACTTTTTTAAAATGTTGAAAATCCTGAAATCTTCTATATGGTGCCACGAGAATCTTATTGCAACCGTTAGGGTATTTTTTAACTCCTGGGTGCTAATATATTTATAGCACCCACAGTATATTTTAAGCTCTTTTCATGGAGAAGACTTATACAATCAATTTTACTAAATAAAATTTAAACACTAACTTATACCTAAGTTAACACGAACGTACTCGCGGGCAGAACCTAGCTTTCTATATATGGAAACTTCCAATCGCGCTGTCATTCCATTACGCCTGTGCTTGACATGAGTCGTAACAAACACGTTACATTTCCTTTTTATCGACAATTTTAAAATATTTTGTACCATTTCTGTACATCGAATGGATGTAATTTTTGTGATGACGCGAACTTAATTGGCATGAAGTGACATAAACGTGAGATTTTAAATGTATTCATACGCGTATTCTGTCATTCGTATTAGCTCTTTGACATATTTCCAAATTTTGACATATTTCATTTGTATTTTATTTTTAAAATGTAGTAGTTTAAATGAGATTTAAGTAATATTCGACCACGAGTCCACTTAACGGTAAGTGATATTGATATCTCTAATCAACTCTAGGACTAATTTGGAATGTCTTAGAATAAATATTTTCTCGGAATATTTTCAAATTGTCTAATACTCAGCACACTTATTTTTATTACTTT
This sequence comes from Spicauda simplicius, assembly GCA_949699795.1. Lineage (NCBI taxonomy): Eukaryota > Metazoa > Arthropoda > Insecta > Lepidoptera > Hesperiidae > Spicauda > Spicauda simplicius. The sequence goes on along the minus strand of OX453078.1, from coordinate 6,840,041 downwards.
TATCCCCTTAGCTGTCGCATCTAGTTATATTATATTATTCATATTCCATTACTCCATAAAATAGATACTTATAAAAACATATTATTCATACCTTGGTGCTTCATTTATTATAGTGCCAATAATTAACTCGTAAAATTAACGATATATGGACAAATGGACAGATCTACACGCAGCCAATTTAAAATAACAGTTATTTCGATTTCTCTTCTTGTCTTTTGAATATAATAAAATCAACCAAGTCCGAGTCGGAATCGCGTACGAACGGTTTCTTAACATTAACTATAAAAACGACAGAAAAATCATGGGTAGTGGAGAGTGTGAGTAATCATATGGAGTCCTATTCGGTTTTTGTGTCTTATAGCGGTAGCAGAAATAGATAATCAATGAAAATATTAACTGTCTAGCTAATATGGTTCATGAAATACAACCCGGTGACAGATAGTCAGACAAATATATATGTCATAGATGAATACACGGACAGCCGAGTCTTAGAAATAGTTGGACATAAGGTACAATCACAGTAGTCTAACTCAGCCCTGGTATCTAACTCAGTATGTAGAGTGCAGAATGAGTATTCTTACCTTGTCCTTGAATTTGTCCTGAGGCGCGCAGGTATATACTTATATAACTATATACTTGTATAACTTGCGTTTTCTGCGTTTGTATGAAGTTATAATACTGTAGATACTATTAGCGTGATGCAATCAAACATTCATCTTAAACATTCACATCTCTTGTGACTGATGGATACTTATTTATGCATCTTTCCTTCATCTTTCTATATTTTCATTTATAGGCAGATTTTTTCAAAATGTCACAACCATAGCAAAGTCACTTTTTGGATAATCCGAGCGCAAAACGAATACAAAATATAGATTAAATATACCTTCAATCCTTTATTGCGTGCGGTCTTGGAATAATACCGCTACGAAGTTACTGCAAAAATACATTTTCATACTTAACAGAGTTTATAACGATTAGAAATGTCTTAATAATGATAGAACGCTCCTATATTTGCAAAAGAAACAGAATATTACGTTATTGCTAAAGTTTTTAAATTAGACAATCATTTAGATTAGGAATATTACTTTTGTTCGATGACTCGCGTCGAAAGCCCTCATTTACGTTAAAATATACATACATATTAGGTTATTCCTGCAGTTTCCCCTGTTCCAGTCATATCTACCACGGTTATGAGTTATATACTATGTATATATAATAAAGTCTTCAGCTCCATGTTAAAAATAAATAAAGACGCTGGTACAACCAGTGTAGTTCGATCAAGAAAGTACCACCGCCACACGTATTTCTAGCGTGAAGCAGTTGTTGCGTTTCGATTGAAGGGTGTGGTTTCCGGCAGACTTTTGTATGAGGTGACCAGCTTAGTCCTCGGGAGTAGCAGTAGGGAGAACCCCATGTTCTGTATGAAGTTGCTGACAAGATATCCATAGGTGGCATTGACCACTTACCATCAGGTGGACTGCATGCTTGATTGCTACTTCAGTCAGATAAAAAAAAACTAAATTGCGTTTCTCTGTGAAAATGAAAGAAACAATCAATTAATAAATAAGGCGCTATTATTTTATGGAATCATAACTTTAAAAGCAAAAGTTTAGTTTACATACAGATGTCCATGGGCGGCAGTGATCACTTACTGTCAGGTGGACTGCATGCTCGTTTGCTACTTCAATCTTATAAAATAAAAAATAAAAAACACGTTTATGATATTAGTAGGGATATATTAGTAACAAAATGAACATACATAATGTATTTTATTTTAAAATGCATTCTCTTCTATGTAATGATTACTCTGTAGTCAAAATTCATCAGTGACTCTCTCTAAAGGTTTTATAAAGGACGGTCAATGTAAACATGATATTTTTGAGAAAATTATTCGCTTGTTTTCGTTCTTTGGTAGACGTGAATTTAGTATGGGTGAAGCGTAAAGGTTGAATTGTTAATGCACTTTTGCAAATTCAGATGCGATAAAGTACCAAAGGTAGCTCGAAGGGAGTTTTTTATATTTATATCTTGAAAGTAACAAACGAATATAAAATATATCTTCGATTATTATTGGGTCAAGTACTAAAATATAAGTTACTAGCTCTTACCCGCGGCTTCGTCCGTACGCTCAAAGGGAGTAAACATTAGAATTTGATAACGTGATTCAGAACTCGCATATGAATTTTACTAACGCCATCTATTAAGAACGTTTGGAAGTACTAAATATGTATCAAGTAACAAAACATCGATATTCTCATGGGAATGCGAGAGCGCGGTAAAAAGAAGCCTACGTCACTCTCCGCCCTCCTAACTATCTCCCAGCATATAAACTATATCATATAATAGTTATGTCGCGACGTGAAAGAGGAACAAACAAACACACTTTTAAATTCATAATATTAATATGGAAGTATGGATATGGATAACCTAATTAAACATTTATTGAACTAATAAACAAAAAATAATAAACAATTTTACAAACTGTACATTCATAAAAAAATGCAGTAGTAATATTGAATGTGTTCAGGTCGTAATGTAATGGTTAAATAGTGTTAACTTACAACCATAAATACATACATACATATTACAGTAAGAATGAAAATTTCATTCGTTCATTCTTGACATATATTTGCAAGAAAAAATATTTGGAGAACTGAGAATAAGTCTTAATAGTAATTTCTATGATTTTACAAACTTTTGTTTCTCTGTGTGTGTTTAGAATCGCATTTAACCACAACTACTGAGTTTATTCTAAAGCATAATATATTTAAGTTCGTATCTTGATGTACTACTTATTTTTCATTTCATTAATGATCATTTACTTTATCAGCATTGATTATTTTAATGCATATTTTTAAACACGGGTGAAATAACTTTTTTTTTTTTTTTTTTTCGAGAGGGAAACCTTCAAAAGGTACCCGACGCCGTGGGAGCGACGAAGGGTTATGTGGGATTTTTACCGCACTAAAACCCCCCCGGTGGCCATCCTCGGCGCTAAAAAGAGGACTCAGGGATCTCCAACAAACACCACCGGAATCCTCTAAGCATGTTGCCCCATCGGGCTCCTCCCAGATGGGCGGCTGGACCCACCGCTCCGTCTAGTCTATACGACGATATGCGACCACACATACCGCCGTCCTTCCCGGGATCGCCTGGCTGGACGGTTCAAGCTCCCACTCTAGCCGCCCGCAACCCCGGAAGCCCCTTTTAGTCACCTCTTACGACAGGCAGAGGATACCGTAGCCCTATTCTGATCCCGGAACTACAGGGACGCGCCGCCATTGCCGGCGGCCGCGGCCGTTTCTTCTCCGAGCGGGTTCAGCGCGCTCCCTGGCCCTTTCGGCGTCTTCCTTTGCCGACATGACGTCCTCGCAAAAGGTGATCATGCCGTTCCAGGCCTCTCGCCGCTGAACCATCGCCGCAACGACGGCCGCCGGAGAAAGGTCCGCTCCAACCTTTTGGGCGAGGATCCGCCGCTGAGACTCCCAAGCTGGGCAGTACTCGAGCGTGTGCTGTGCGGAATCCTCGTCGTGCCCGCAATGGTACAGAGGGCCGTCTCCTGTCTCCCTATCCTGTTCAGATACTGACCGAAACAGCCATATCCGGTGAGTATCTGAGTCAGGCGGTAGGGGTGAAATAACTAGTGTAAAATAAAAATATTATTTCTCACCAGTTCAAAGAAGCTTTTGACTTGAGTTTTTAATTATTCTTCCCAATAAGTATACAGACTTAAAAAAACAGGCACTAAACCAAACACAGACAAGAAATAAGAAAACAGCCACACTCTATGTCAAACAGCGTTCAGTGCAAGCTCACCGGATATGCGAACGACAAAGGCTTCCGTTTCCGGTGCCTCTTAATTAAATGTCAGACAATTGACCTCACGCAAATAGTGAGTTACAAACACGATTAACACATTTAGAGTATTCTCTTCTTTTAATGACCTTATTGATTATTTCTCATCAACCCGTTGTTGGCCCACCGCTGGGCAAGGGTCTTCTCTCAGAATGAGAGTTTAGGCCATAGTCCACCGCGCTGGCCAAGTACGAATTGGTGGACTTCACACAACTCCGAGAACTTTTTTTTAAGAACTCTCGGGTGTGTCGGTTTTCTCACATGTTTTCCTTCACCGAAAAGCAGTGATAATTCATTTCAAATACGCACATAAATCAGTGGTGCGTGCCTGGGTTTGAACCTCGGACCTCCTAATCGAGAGGGCAAGTTTCAAGCATTAGACTATCACTACTATTGATATTATAAATGCGAATTTGTAAGGATATATAGTGTATAATTGTAAGTCTTTTAATGATAAATACGAGTATGTGAGTGCCATGCATTTAGAACGCCTTAACGGGCATATCAATTTTTGGCGTCCCGTTTTTGACATCTTATGTAATCAATATTATTGTAACCCAAAAATTGACTAAATAAAGATCTTTCTTTCTATACATAACGGTGCTTCGCATGAATAACCATACAATTCAAAATTCATCAATTTAAAGTCGGAGAGTTAGTTTAATTAGGCTATCAAAGCTCTGTAGTATAAATACTAACTAGATATATAAATAGATAGACAATAGATAGATCACAGTAGGATAGATACTAGATACAAATGACTCTAGGCGACAGTGGCCACTTACTATCAGATAAACTGCATGCTACTTTGCTACTTTCCTCTGAAAAGAAAAAATATCCATTTCTAATAGCATTCATTCAACGAAACATCACATTATTAAACATACCTACTTACTAATCTACGCATTAGACTAGCCCACGTCATTCTGATACTGGAGCTAACTTTCATTACCATGTAAAAAAACATGATTGTAATTATATTTAAAAAATATTAATATAAAAAAGAAAAAAGACAAACCCGCTGCGTTTCTTGCTGGATCTTCTTAGTTGAGGTCGTATTCCGATCCTGTGGTAGTGTAAGAAAAAAATGTAACTGACAATATGTAAGTGCCCCCGTAGGCCTATACAAAATAAGACATTTCATTTCATTCTACAATCACATTTATTTTGCAATAAATCAAAAATTTGGATAATGACTATTTGTCTGAACAACAATTCAACCGCGTACATCATAACTTCTAAGCTTCTATTAATATTGAATTCAATTTAAGGACGAAGAACATTTAACCGGCCGTAGTGACTCGAGTTTGGACATAAATCGGCAACAATGCCTATGACCTAACTCCACTTGTCTTTACAATAAGGATATTGTTCGATAGCAAGCGAGTAACGTTAAAAATATAATAAATTATGATTGACAAACACTTCATTTCTTTTAATTTTTTTATCTGAATGAAGTAGCAACCGAGCATGCAACATCTGTAAGCAATTTCAAATAGAACGTGGGTTATATCCGAAGTCAATCACAGATGCGTTGCTGCTCCCTAGGACTATGATGGTCGCCTCATATAAAAGTGTCCCGGCCACTACATCCTTCCATCAAAACGCAAGTAATGCTTCACGCTAAAAAACGTGGCGGTGGTACTTCCCCGGTCCAACTACACTGGTTCTACCATTTGGTGAATGTCGATGTTGAATGACATTACGTCATTCAATTCTCATTCATTATACATTGCCATTGGACACAATACATTGCCAAAAGTGAAGGTTGAATTGAAAAGACAAACGAAAACCAGACGAAGGTCACTTATGACTTTTCGATTCAATCTTCATGAAATTAACACTGCAGGAGTAAAAAAAAAATAGTAAATTAAATAAATAAATAAGTAAATTTACCTTTAGGAGTGCAACCGGTAAGTTTTGTAAAAATGTGTTTGCGTACTTCAATCAGATAAACATCATATAGCACATCGTTCATCTTCTGTATATACAACAATCGAGCAACTCGACTGGAATCTTTATTGCGGCACATAAGCTGTTTTAAAGCACTTTGGGCCCTAAATCATCAAGAGTTAAGGAAACGACCCTTCCGACGACGGAACGAAGCGGCGTCGACGAAATTAATGATGCGCATATCCTTGTTAACACACCGATAAGCCTCCTCAGATTTATTCCGCAATTATACTGTTTCTCTTTTTCTTTTGCTTTCAGGTAATTTTTTACTCGAGAAAACGCAGTTGGCTTTTGAACGTGACTTTCGGTGAGATAAATTCTTGTTTTCTGTTTCGTTTATCACAAGAATCGTTCATTTTAAAACTGAAGCTAAGATTATTATTTGACTGTATTTTTAAGTATGATTATAATACTGTTTTTATGAATATTTCCATTGATATTGGTTTCAATATTCGTCAACCCGCGTGGCGGAGCGGTTAACTTACGGGTTTGAAGCGCAATGGGTTCTGATTTCGATTCCCGGCCAAACAGGTATCTGAATGATGAGTTTAGATTCATGTTCTGGGTCTGGGTGTTTGTGTTTCCGTCTTTGTGTGTCCATGGCACCCACGACACAGGAGAAAATCCTAGTGAGGGGCTATGAGTATAGAAAGCGTACATATATACAAAGCGTAATCTTTTTCGACCTTACTAATACTTGTAGATCTAATTGGTTTGTTTGTAGGATGTAGTAAAGAAGTTGAAGTTGTATCCCCCAAGTGATATATCCATTTCGTCCTTCAAGTAAATAAAATATCAGTGCCGACCTCAAATAGGAGTACAATCCTAAACTTAAAGACGAGAAAAATGTGGAATGAACTTCCTCCTGAGGTATTCCCAAAGCGAGTCCTTCAGAGCAAGCAATGCATTGATGACTTCTTATGTGTTGCAAATGTCCATAGGCCACGGTGACTACTTTCCGTGAGATAGACCGTCAGCCCTATTTTTAGGTTAAATACAAAAAAAAGTTAGTCCTGACTTGATTTTAAATGTCTATAGGTAGCTGTCATCTCATTCCTTCAGTCGAATAACATTGAGTATGTTTAATATGACAGCATTCCTGATTGAGTTTTCTGCTTCTTTTCTTTTTGATTCAAAAACGAAAACTGAATGAAAACGAAACGCAGGTCATACAAAATCTAACACGAACTTGTTATTTGTTTCTTAAATGGAAAAAATCCAGTCAGAGCTCAACCATGCGTTCACATTGAAAGAACGCCAGTCAAATGTCACACGAAAATCCGAATCTGAACTTTTGATTTGGAAACCTAATTTGAAAACCGTATGCATGCGGCCGTTTTCAACTTCATTAAAGCAGAACATAAAGGAGACATTAACTTTAATCGCCGTTTTTCCATTGAATGAAATACCGTTTCCCTTCTAACATTTTCCGCTTACAACTACGGCATTATAGTACCATATCATGTACAGAGTAGTGATGCGACTAGTCATGTTTTCACTCGAGTCACTCGAGTGAATTTGTCAAACTCATATTCAATTGAAAATGTGTCACTCGAGTGTCTATGCACTCAAGTTACCGTGTCGACTCGGTTGATTTTTTTATTGCCACTACATATCCTTTGCCTTATTTAATCTAATTATGCCGTGCCGACCGTTTTCATAAATCAAAATATGAGTTATTTTGGGTTTGTATTTTATTGATATTCTAAGTATTGGCGTGTATTTATGAACGTGTTACTAAAAATCTAACTTGAACTGCAAACATAAAACTCGATTATTTCACTCGAGTTACAAGTATGCAATTATAGTGACTCGAGTAAAACTCGAGTGATGTAAGAAAATTACTCGAGTGACTCGAGTCACAAAATTCGAGTCGCACCACTAGTACAGAGTATCGAACAATCAGTATTCCGCTGGTTGTAAAACGAGCGATGTTATCGCTTTCTATTAAGCGTTCGAATTGGAACATGATATATGTGCATTAGTTACCATACAGCCAGTATAAAAGCAGAGATTAGGATTTGATTGTTCTTTTATGGGAATATTCATTGGCTGCAACCATTGTTTTAGAATAGAATATTTAATCCTTCGTAATTAGAATTCCTTTCAACCAGAGATATGCAAGGTAACTAAGCGATATATGAGGATGCAGGTAATCCACATAGTACTTCTGTATTCTAGTTTGAAAGCTTTGGTACGATTAAGGGGTTCGTTGTCCTCAAAGGTAGCAACTCAACTGTGGGCGAGCTTAGGCAATATTTTAATCACTATTCAGCCGTCGCATCGGTCGAAATTCGACTATAATTTAAACTAAAAAACTAAACTTTATATTGTCCAAAGTAGTACGAATATATCTAAAACTTAAATGTAATAATTTTCGAGTAATTTTGAACGCAACCGTAATATAAAAAGAGGTTTAATGAGCTAAGCAACATTTAAAAGCAATAGCGGGTATTATGTCATTGCATTATGGCAAAGACATTAACATTTCTGACGTGTTTTCATAGTAAGTTAATGAATGTTCTTTTTCGTTTATTGTTTATGTGTTTGTAACAAATGCACGGTAGTGTGTGCAATGTGTTTTTGTTTGTGCAGTTGATTTTATGTAGTATGTTATGCATTATTTGAAAAAAATATTAACATTCTGCACTCCTTCTCGACGTCCACTATAACCGTGCACAATTTCATACTAATCCGGCCGCGGCATATTACTTACAAACGCACCACAAGTTTTTGCTTCTCTTATATTATGTAGATGAACGTGAAATCACAATATGACACAACTGCATTATGCTGCATTTCAATGTCAGATATTTTTGCTACGTTCGTGTAGTCAGATATTTGAACTCTTTCTTGGGTCAGATACTTTTGCTAATCTGTTCGTAGTCACATCTTATTGCTCGTGACTGTACATATATTTTTACTCGACTGCGCCCGAAGGAGAGTGATGTTTTTCAGCCGTATGTATGTATGTATGCCCATTTATTTGTAACATATCACATATTTTACTTGTTTATAATTATGTTCGTGTAGAAATGAATTATACGCTACAACCTATCAAGTCGTTTGAGCTTTAGCAAGTGCCTAAGAAATATTATGTCCATTTCTTACACAAATACATTAATACGCTCGAAAAAGGAAAACATTACTCTCCTTCTGAGGCCTTGATGAAATACGGTGGAAGGACAGGTGGTAGAAGCAGTGTAGTTCGCCCGGGGAAGTACCACCGCCACACCTATTTCTAGCGTGAAGCAATTATTGCGTTTCGGTGGAAGGCTGTGGTTGCCCTCGGGAGTAGCGACGCATCTTTGATTGACTTCAGATAGAACCCCATGTTCTGTATGCAGTTGCTTACAGATGTCCATGGGTGGCAGAGACCACTTACCGGTGAACTGCATGCTCGTTTGCTACTTCAATCTTATAAAAAAAAGTCGGGCAAAATATAAAGACACCAAACCCACGTACAGCTATTAAGCTGAGTACAAGTGAATCGAAGGTGAGGTGACTGCAATCAATACTGATTCCACTCCGACCGAGTCAAGATTAATGCGTCTCATTCCGTAACTCGAGCGGGAACTAAATTTTCTCTATCAGCTCCAAGATTAATGGGGTAAGAATTAAAGTATCTACGGAATTCAATGGTAAATAAATTGCATGCGAACGATTTCTATCTTGCAATTGCTTGCAGCTAGATGCTACTGAGAAAAATGTGGTGGTTGTTTTGTAATGTCTTATCGCTACTTCAATTTTCTTTTTTAATCATAGACGTTTGAAATTGGTTCGATTCCCGGCCTGACAGGTATCTGATTGATGAGTTTAGTTTCATGTTCTGGGTCTGGCTGTTTGTGTATTCGTCTTTGTGTGCATAAGTGGCACCTAGGACACAGAAGAAAATACTAGTGCGAGGCTAAGAGTATAGAAAGCGTTTATCTAAATATTAATACATGAAGCAAAAACTCGTGGTGTATTTTTAAGTAAAACATGTGATATGTTACAAATAAATGGGCATACATACATACATACGGCTGAAAAACATCACTCTCCTTCTGGCACAGTCGAGTAAAAACATATACACAGTCACGAGCAATAAGATGTGACTACGAACAGATTAGCAAAAGTATCTGACCCAAGAAGGAGTTCAATAATATCTGACTACACGAACGCAGCAAAACTATATCTGACATTGAAAGGCAGCATAACGCAGTAGCGTCAAAATTATGTAGATGAACGTCAAATCACATAATTTTGACGCTACTGCATTATGCTGCCTTTCAATGTCAGATATTTCTGCTATGTTCGTGTAGTCAGATATTATTGAACTCCTTCTTGGGTCAGATACTTTTGCCAATCTTCCATAGTCACATCTTATTGCTCGTGACTGTACGTGTCTAGGATTCGAACACCATATCTCTAGCTTGAAAGGGCTAATTTTAACTTACAGCAAGGGTGAAAAACGTACCTCAAATAAAAATAAGTCTCGTCAACTCATATGAGAGAGTTAATATCTCTCTCAGAATGAGAGAGTTAATATACATTTGTTGAAAAATACGAAGTACAACATTTTCTTTGATAAAAATGAAGACTAGCAAAATAAAGTTCATTTGTATTATATCTACGATCACAAGATAGGGTATAATAATTAAGCTCGCCTTCAGAACTAATTTAGGTTTAATGATGATAAATCTTATCTACGTACTAACCGTCCATAATAGTTGCTTCGTATCTATCGAAATGTTGAACAAAGTCGGAACACTGTGCTTCTATATAAGTCTAGTGTAGTAAGCTAGATAAACTTTAGCAAGTCGATCCTCAAGGGGCAACAATACATGTCGACCTCAGGTATAGAACTTAGGCTTTGGATCAAGTTAGATATTTTTGTTTGTCTTCTTGTATATTGATTGCCTTACATTAGGTCCTTAATAATGTAAAGCTATAACTTAATAAGCAAAGGAATATTCGATTATATTAGCTATATTCTTATTTTGGGAATAACCAGAGCCGTAATAGCCTAATGGTTGAAACTTGCCCTCTCGATCGGGAGGTCCGAGGTTTAAACCACGAAAAGTAACGATAATTATATTTCTATACTTATACTTATTGTAACGTTCATGAAACAAGGGTTAGCGCCTGACTGATTTATTGCGAATAATAATGCATCTACCTACATGGATCTGTTACACTTATATTTCTAATACGCATATAATTTTAGAAAAATCTATGGTGCGTGCCTGGGTTTGAACTTCGGACCTCCCGATCGAGAGGGCAAGTTTCAACCATTAGGCTGTAGTTCCGGGACCAGAATAGGACTACGGTACCCTCTGCCTGTCGTAAAAGGCGACTAAAAGAGGCTTCTGGGGTTGCGGGCGGGAAGAGTGGGAGCTCGAACCGTCCGGTCAAGTGGCCCCGGGAAGGACGGCGGCATGTGTGGTTGCATGTTGCCGTAAAAATCAGAAGGTGCGGTGAGCAGTTCACGCCCACCAGAGAAGAGCCCGATGGCGCACACGCTGAGGACACCGGCGGCGGTCAACTGGAGTTCCCGGAGTCCTCTTCGCAGCGTCGAGGTCGGCCACCGGGGGGGTTTTAGTGCGGTAAGAATCCCACATAACCCGCGTCGCTCCCACGACGTCGGGTACTTTTTGAAAGTTTCCCCCTCGAAAACAAAAAAAAAAAAGGCTATCACTGCTATATAAGTATGTGAAGCCTATTTCCTACAGTGAGATCGACTGCTCGACACCGGCTTTCCTTGCTGATTGGCTGATGCTGGATAGAAAAAGGTCTATAACCTGCTTATAAACAACATAATTAGACTAAAACTAATATTATATTAAAGACAAATGGTGAAGCTTAATGTGGCAGAACCCTTCGTGGCTCACTTGAGGCACTATTGCCACGTCTCCTTGTCTCATAAAAACATTGTTAAACTACCATTCTCGTTTGAAGGGTGTGCTAAGTCATACTAACTCGACATATTTCAACTTTGTTCTCAAGGGTTGTGAATAGTTCGTGAAATATTTGAAGTTAAAGTTTAGTTCTGGTTAAGTTATTTAAACAGGGTATAATCGTTATGTGTGTTCAGGCGATTCAATTTATATAGAAGTTTTATATAAAAAATACGGTTACCACTAATTTAATTCCCGCAGAGCTGATGTTCATAAGTCTTACAAATGAAACATTTAAGTCGAAAACACGTCATACAGTCGAGAGTACAGTCCATCTAATCACTAGCATCTACGGATATATATACAGGGTGTAATCGTTAAGTGTGCACAGGCGATTATTCCATAATTATTACAGATATCAAAAAACTTAAACTGATATCATAAGTACTTTACCTAATGAGTAAAATGACAATAATAACTTTTTGAAAATATAACGAGAAATATCCAAAAACTTAACAATAAACGCATTGTATTAAATGTATAGGAATACATTTAGTATGAGATAATAGAAAGTAGAGTAGTAGAACTAGTACATTGTACAATAATAAATTATGTTTTTTAAAATTGCGTAATAAATCATGATTTTTGCATTATTGATTGAAAAATGGCATACTCTTATACAAAAAAGAGGTACATATTAACAATGTACTATTTCTATTACTCAACTTTCTACTATCTCATATTAAATGTATGGAAGTGTTTAATGTAAAGTTTTAGATATTTCTAGTTATTAATGTCATTTTACTCATTAGGTAAAGTACCTTTAATATCAGTTTAAAGTTTTTTGATATCTGTAATAGTAACGGAATAATCGCCTGTACACACTTAACGATTACACCCTGTATATATATCCGTAGCTGCTAGTGATTAAATGGACTATATTCTTGACTGTATGACTTGTTTTCTACTTAAATATTTCATTTGTAAGACTTGTGAATATCAGCTCTGCGGGAATTAAATTAGACGTAACTGTATTTTTTACCTTCTATATAAATTAAAATATAATATACTGTATGCTAATATATTAATACAAACATAGCAATATAAACTTTATATTATATAATACAAACTTTGGAAACACAAGCCACGGGGGACCGGGAATTTCATCAGACGGCCATCAATTAATTAATGTATGTCCTTTAATTCCTTCCTTGTGTTACCTTAAAAATATGAAATTTGATTAGAAAATTTGTTTTACATGGGTCATTGGTCATAAAAAGCGCGTACCTATAAATTAGAAAGTTCATTATTACATTTTTTTAAACTGTATCAAACTACAATTTTTGAGAAAATATTGCGAACAAATAAAACATAAAAATGTTTGAAAAAAAAGCTATTTAGAGACGTCTATTTGTTTTTTTTTTTAATAAATTATTGTGGCACAAAATCTTAGCTGATAAAAAATAATGAACTGAAAGAGAAGCACGATCACTATATTATAAGAGGATACACGCAATGACAAATATGCTTTGGATACCTTATTGTGCAATTTTTATTTCTCTATTTTAAAAATTGTATAGCCTATATTCTTTATTATAAATATTTTATAGGACTACACCTCATATGTTAAAATCTATCAAGGCTTTCGGGCTGTATAGCGTGTATAAGGAATAGACATAAGTATGCTTAAAAGAATTAAATTCCTGCAGTAGGGTAAATATTTGTAGTTTTTGTGAAAGTGTGTTTGTTTGTTCCGCTTTCACGTCGCCACATCGCTATTATATGATATGGTTTATATGTTGGGAGATAGGAGGGCGGAGAGTGACGTAGGCTACTTTTTACCGCGTTCTCCCTTTCCCCTTGAGAATATCGAAGTTTTGTTAGTTGATACTTAGTTCAGTAGTTCCAGACGTTGCTAATAGATAGCTTCAGTAAAATTTATTTGCACGCTATGAAATGCTAAAGTTAATTCCCTTAGACCGTGCGGGCGACGCCGCGGGTAAGGGCTAGTTACATATAATGTCGTCATATCGAATACTTCGACATTCATCAAGTTATATTACAACATGAGTATCGACGTTTATAGCTTTAATAACTTCAATTCGACACTAGTACGAGTATACGCGTACTAGTATGTCATCGGTTCGACACAAACACGTCGCATGACTGACGTTCGGTACACGACCCCCGAGGGTCTGGGAATTTCGTCGGACGCGTGCCTTAATTAATTAATTCCTTGCTTATAACTTCATACATCGAGTTGGATGTACCAAACATATAACTCAATTAGTATAATGCAGAGCTGAATTTGATGTTTTAGGCAGGCAAATTTAGATACTTCTCTTAGGTATATTTTGTATTAATATAAAAATCAATCAATTTAATTCTGAGGGTCTCTGACACGCAAATTAATCTGGGTTCGATTCCGGCTACACTAATATTAATTTAAAGATTTTTGTTCTGGGTCTGGGTGTTTATTCATTTCCCATTCGAGTGTGTACCATACACGCGATATTGGAAAGTCTTCGAGTGGGAATTATGACTATAAAGATCTTCATGATTAAACAAAAAAGATATGCCCTGGAGCATTATTATAATAATAAATGATTATTGAGACTTTAAACTTTTATCTAGTCATGACTGACATCGTCAACCCATTATTGTCCCACTTCTGGTCACGGGTCTTCTCTCGGAATGTGAGAGTTTTAGGCCATAGTCCACCGCGCTGGCCAAGTGCGAATTGGTGGACTTCACAAACCTCCGAGAACTTTTTCTTTTATTTTTTTAAAGAACTCACGAAGAAGTTTCCTCACGATGTTTTCCTTTGCCGAAAAGCAGTGGTAATTAATTTCTAACACGCACATAAGTTTAGAAAAGTCTGTAGTGCGTTTTGCCTGGGTTTGGACCTCGGACCTCCCGATTGAGAGGGCAAGTTTCAACCCTTAGGCTATCACTGCCCTGGTTGTATTCTTAAGTATTTATAGAAACAACGTGATATGTAAAATGTAAATACTCTTTCAGGTTTTCTGTATGCACTTAAGCTCTTTACCGGGATCAAAAGCATATTTACCCCATGCTCATTTTCATGGCATGAAATACGTGTAGAGATATTTTCTTTAAGATTGGCTTCCACGTATCAACTTAACAGTAAACGAGTAAACAAAGTGACTTTACATTATAGTGATAGTATGAAGAGAACACGAAAAAATATCAGTTAAAGGAAATAGACCGTTTCGTGATCTGATTCCATTTTCATCACCGTCAAACATGTTTTTATAACTTCTGTTATAATATAATACAGAAGTATTAGGCGCTGGTGTTATTGTTTTAATAGATAATCATAAGTTTGACACACAGAGGTATTTGAAATGTCTCTTTGACCTTTCTCTTATCAAAAATAATTATATTCCTATTTTATTTTATTTACAGATATTGATGAAAAATTTCTTACGCTTATTTATTCTGAATAATTAATTAAACCAGTAAATTAAGACAAAGCCGAAGAACATCAATGTATACATAAAATAAACCAAAATAAGAAATCCAACAAATATACAACAATAATGAAGTTAACAGTCTTTACAAAAATCAATTCACATAAAAACATTTTTCGTGAACGCATAAGTGAATCTAAGTTTAAATGAATATTCACGGATGAAGAATTTTCATACAAAATCCATTTTAAAATCTGGCCTAAAACCTAATCGCATTTTCCATCAATACCCCGTTCATCACACATCAATTATCGTGTGACGACATCGGGTCGGCGTCGAAACGGGATTACTTACCCCGATATATAGGGACGTGAAGATAGAATTATCTACACTAGGCACCCATCACAATGGTCGAAATTCGACCCTAATTTAAATGAAAAAAACTAAACCTTACATTTTACAAAGTAGCACCAATATTTCTCTAATTTAAATAAATTGTAATAATTTTCAAGTTATTTTAAACCCACCCGTTAAAGGTAAAAATAGGTTTAATATCTAAGCTGCTTTTAAAAGCAATAGCGGGTATTTTGACAAAGACATTAGACATTTTTGACGTTATGTGTTTCATAGCAATACATTGAACGTTCTATTTCGTTTATTATGTATGTGTTTCTGTCAAATGTAATGTGTTTTTAGTTGATTTTGTGTGTTTTAAGCATTACCTAAAAAAAATATTCGCTTTGCGCAATTCTTCTCTACATCAACTATAACCATGCGTAATATCATACTCCTCCGCCTGCGGCAAGTATCTTGAAAACGAATTACAAATTTTTGCTCCACGTATTAATATATAGATTAAATTAAATATTCAACAATGTCAAACATAAAGTTATTTCAAAATGTTGACTACTATACGCTGTATGTTCGTATAAACTTGATGAATACTTCATTACTACGGAAATAGGACGAAGGTTGCTTTTCACGGTGATTCCGAGCGATGCGACTCATCGCAGCGGCTTGCGACTGCGGCGCATGCGCCTATATTCTGATTAAGATTTTTAAAGTTTAATCTAAGAATTTGTATGATTAATGATTTCAAAGACATTGATCTCTTTATGGTTCAACTTTGCCTAAAATAAAAGTGTTATGCGCTATTTCATACTTACTTAGCTTTATAATAAAGATGTTTTGAAGCAGTTTTTGTATAAAAGAATTTTAAATAGATTGTTTTAGAGAAATTTATATACATAGATAATAATAATAATGGTTTATTGCCTCAAAATGCATTACAAATAAAAAGTAACGATTAATGTAGGTTAGCTAAATAACATTGTTGACAGCAAAAGGAAGTGACTTAGCTAATGCAGAACCAGGATCTAAGTCCTGAGCTGCGCTGATTTTCAGTCACCCCAATTTCCCTGAGATGTTAAGCGGGAATTGTTGGTCAAGGGTCCCCTCCTGCTGCTACTCGTTTTAAATGATACCAAAAGGAAAAAAATAGATAGTTTAGGTAAATAGAAACAATGATATGATGAAAAGATAGATAGTTTAGATAGACAGAAACAATGGATAGATGAATTTTTCATACACACCATCTATCAAATAAAAAAAAACGAATAAATTCTAGCGTGAAGCATTTCTTGCGTTTCGATAGAAGGGTGTGATTGCCGGCACACTTTCATATGAGGCGACCGTCATAGTCCTCGGGAGTAGCAACGCATCTGTTGATCAATTTCAAATAGAACCCATGTTCTGAATGTATGTTGATTACAGATGTCCATGGACGGCAGTGACCACTTACTATAAAAAATATAAATAGAGGAATTTTAAATAAGTATGTATAAGTAAGAATTTAAAAATTAATGAATTAACGAACAAGTAATGAATGAAGATTTTTTTTTTATTTCACTGAAGTAGCAAACGAGCATGCAGTCCACCTTATGGTAAGTGGTCACTGCCGCCGATGGACATCTGTAATCAACTTCATACAGAACATGGGTTCTATCTGAAGTCAATCACAGATTATGGATTATACCTAAAAAATAGTGAATGGTCTATAAAATTATTTATAAAATAATTCACGAATGACTGATATGTGTGTATGAAATAAATGACATGCGAGCCGCAGCCGCACCGTTTGGTTAGCATTGACGCTTTTGTTAACATTTCAGCATTTTTACCATACAAAGGCAACGAGTCGTCAATAGGGTGGAAAGGCACCTGAAAGCATCATGTCCATTTAAATAATAATGGCCGAATGTTTTTATTTAAAGCCTTTTAACTGCCGTACAATTTGTTCGTCATTATTTACAGCTGAATAAATTTGGTAGTTATTTTTGCGACGGTAAATATGTGGGTCACTTTCATCACAACTGAGGTTTAATAATTTTATTGGTGGTTGAAGTTGATAAGATTTTACCGTGGTTTTTCTTTGTGGTAATATTGTCACATGTTTCTTTGCTTTATATTCGCTATGTTAGTTCACTTTATATCGTTTTTTACCTCACTGAAGTAGCAAACGAGCATGCAGTTCACCTGATGGTAAGTGGTCAATGCCGCCCATGGACGTCTGTAATCGACTTCATACAGAACATGGGTTACATCTGAAGTCTGTCACAAATGCGTTGCTACACCGCTACCCGAAGATTATGATGGTCGCCTTGTGTGAAACTGTGCAACTACACCCTTCCATCGAAACGCAAGAAATGCTTCACGTTAGAAATAGGTGTGGCGGTGATAGTTTCTCCGTCGAACTACACTGGTTCTACTACCTTAATATCTATTTTTAAAGTTGATTACTGTTATCCGTAGGCGACCATACATGCCATCAAGTTGACTGCATGCTCCTCCTTCTTCGATATTATATACAAAATGTGTTTTTGGATCTACTCATACATGTTGCAATTATTTAATATTTTTATAATTAGGGATCCATATACATAACATCGATTTTAGCGCTTATATCGTTAAATGTCCCCACTAAATCCATTAGGGTCAGTAGATATAAATTATTTAGGACACCTAGCTTTTTTTATTTTTTGTTTTTTTCGAGGGTGAAATCTTCAAAAGGTACCCGACGCCGTGGGAGCGACGCAGGGTTATGTGTAATTTTTACCGCACTAAAATCCCCCCAGTGGCCGTTCTCGGCGCCGGAATCCTCTGAGCGTGTTGCCCCATCGGGCTCCTCCCAGATGGGCGGCTGGGCCCACCTCTCCGTCTAGTCTTTACGAACGGTTGAAGCTCCCACTCTAGCCGCCTGCAACCCCGGAAGCCCCTTTTAGACGCCTCTTACGACAGGCAGGGGATGCCGTAGCCCTATTAAGATCCCGGAACTACAATACCTAGCTGCAGATTAGTATTTGTAGCTAAATAAGCGCATTAAATAATTATAATCTGAAATGTTTATTTGGCGTAAAATGTAATGAATAAATGAATAAGTACGCCCATACGTGACTAGGTCTTTCTTTCAGCTATGCCCATTTCGGTCTCATAAACCACGTTAATTTAGGTCGCAAACTATTTATGTGCCAAATCTTAGCGAAATCCTTACAAACCATTATAATTAACAAGGTTTCTTGTCGTAGACTCATGTCTACTTTACAAACATACTTATATATATAAGATTATAGCTTATATATATAAGTATATAATATAATATAATAAAATAATAATAAGATATATAAGATATAATCTTATAAAACTTGAAATGTCGTTTTATAAGATTATATTTTAGGGTTTTGGGAAATAAACAAATGTGTTGCTTTTGAAAATAAGAAACGACATTTCAAGTTTATTATTCCACCAAATCTATCTTTCTTCACAAAATATATTCTGAAGTTTTAAAATTAGACAGATATGTCAAATTAAAAAAAGAACTAAATAATTAAAGAAAACCTATTTTCTTTATATATATATGGGTGTGAAAAAAAATTAAATCTTTTTTTCTATGTTCCACTATACCACACCGATGGCAAAAAGGCAAAGAGCAAATTGTGCGAATATCCGGCCTATATTCGCGTCGGTCACGCGTCACAAAAGAAATTATTCACACGGCAGTTGAAAAGGTTTTTCCGGAGATTTTCACAGATTTTTGCGCACCTTTCAATGAGTCGAAAAGGCTTAAAGCGATACGTGTTGACGCTCATATTGAATAAGGTTTTCGATGGTAATATAGCTCTACGTTTAATTTAACCAAGCCTTAATGCCAGTTTATTACGATTATAAAAAAATGTACATATTCACACATGCGTTTCACGTGGTAGAAATAATGTAGTTCAACCGTGGAGGTGCTATTGCCATACTTATTTCTAGCGGGAGGCAGTTCTTGCCCGTCCAAGTGCCATTTCCACACAAATTTCTAGCGTGAGGCAGTTCTTGCGTTTCGATGGAAGGGTGTGGTGGCCGGCACACTATTGGGTATATGAGGCAACTATCTTAATCCTCGGGAGTAGCAACACATTTGTGATTGACTTTAGATAGAACCCATGTTCTCTATGCGATTGCTTATAGATGTCCATAGGCGTCCGTGATCATTTATCATCAGATGGACTGCATGCTCCTTTGCTACATTAATGATATAAAAAAAAAACATAAAAATGTCTTTATCTTGTATGGGTCTGCGGGAATGCTTACAAAAGGTCAATTACATTCTGCAGATTCGGCTGCCGCACCAGCGTGCATCGAAGTTGCCCGTATATGAGATGGCGCCAATGTATCAACACATGTACTAACCCATATCAAGGACTTCCCCCTTTTCCAGGGCACGAGTGTCAAACCATCCGGCCGCTTGCCATCATGCTCCTAATTATAGTTGCTCCCTAATTATAATTTCATAAGTTGATAAAAAATGCTCTACAATAGCTTTACTGCGACAGTCCCCGAGAACCGCGTTTTTTTTACTTCTTGAGGCCTGAAACTCAGTTGTTTATTATAAAAAATATATTTGATTCATTTAATAGGGTCTTAAATCACGTCTTTTTTCTCCGTAGTAAGTTTCGGCGTTCGTAAAATTCTCGGAAGAAATTTCCTTCCCACAAAGACAAAGAGAAATACACTTCAAAGATGTAGCCCTAAGATATTTGAAATGACTAAAATAACGAAAGGTTTTAATTGACAAGTACAAGTTCATTCTAATTGGTAAGTGGAATCTAAAAAAGGTATTATTGCTTTGTATAAATTCCAGATTTTTATTTCGTGTATGCTACTCACACAAACGCGCAAACACCGACTTAGAAAAAAAACGCTTTCTACACTCATAGCCCCACAGTAGGGTTTTCTCCTGTGTCGTGGGTACCATGGATACACACAAAGACGAATACACAAACACCCAGACCCAGAACAAGAATCTAAACTCATCATTCAGATACCTGTCTGGCCGGGAATCGAACCCGGGACCCACTGCGTGTCAGACCGGTACGGTAACCGCTGCGCCACGCGGGTCGTCGAATGAAAATCATGATTTAAAATAACACTAGTCACCGTCGCAACGGTTGAAATTCAACCATAATTTAAACTAAAAAACTAAACTACATAGTGTCCAAAGTAGCACCAATATTTCTGTAATTTAAATAAATTGTAATAATTTTTAAGTAATTTTGAACGCACCTGTTAAAGGTAAAATGGGGTTTATTAACTAAGCTGCATATAAAAGCAATAGCGGGTATTTTGACAAAGCCATCTGACATTTTCGAGGTTATGTGTTTTAAAGTAAGACAATGAATGTTCTATTTCTTTTATTATGTAGGTGTTTGTGTCAAATGCAAGGTAGGGTGTGTAATGTGTTTTTAGTTGGTTTTATGTTGTTTTTTACATTGTTTGAAAAAAATATTAGCATTGCGCAATCCTTCTCTGCATCAACTGTAACCGTGCGTACTGAATTACATACTCTTCCGCCTGCGGCAAGTATCTGAAAAACGAAACACAAGTTTTTGCTTCACGTATTTATATAGATAAATTCAAATTCAAATTATTTATTGCAAGAACATAGTATTTTATAAGGATCTTAAAATAATTGTGAGTGCATTATGTTCTACCACACTAGGCGTGCAAAATTTATATTACAATAGGTACTTATTACATGATATTACATTACATTCAAAATATAACAAATGTTCCATCTAAGTATACAAGTCTTTTTAGGACATATATATTATTTATTTTATACAAATCATCGGATATTGTTAAAATCACATATAATTAAATGTCAAATCAAATGAAGTCATTCTAAAATTGTCAAAATACATAATTAAAAAAAATAGATATATATATCGGATATGGTTATTTTGAACAGAAACGGTAGGCGCGTCGATCTGTGGTAATTTCTTTTCATCGGGTCTTGGCAGAGCCGTGTAGTCAGCCGAGGGTGGCATAGACAATCAAAGTTTACATCACTCGGAAAATGGCGAGAACACGGAACTGTCCCTCCGTTTCTTCCTTTATAAAATTAATTACCATTTGAATGTATTACCTACTGTATTTGTGTTAGATTTTGTTTTTTGCTATTTGACTGAAGTAGCAAACGAGATTGCAGTCCACCTGATGGTAAGTGATCACTGCCGCTCATTGACATCTGCAACAAACTTCATACAGAACATAGGTTCTATCTGAAGTCAATCATAGATGCTACTCCCGAGGACTATGATGGTCGCCTCATGTGAATGTGTACCGGCAACCACACCCTTCTATCGAAACGCAAGAAATGCTTCACGCTAGAAATAGGTGTGGCGGTGGTACAAAATGTAATGTTTTGTTTAATTTACTATACTGGTCTGTAACATAGATATTTCTGGGTTTGATCCCCGGACAAACAAAAATGCGAATCATGAACTTAGATTTCAGCTCTGGGTCTGGGTGTTTGTTTATTTATAATTGTGTAACAATGGCATCTACGATACAGGAAATTCCTATTGTGTGTCTATGTATAAGGCACTATTGGGGGTACAACCCAATATTGTCCCACTGCTGGGCACGAGTCGTCTCTTAGAATGAGAGAGTTTTAGGCCATAGTCCACCGCGTTGGCCAAGTGCGAAATGGTGGCACTGGCCAAGGCACTGTTAAGTACTTGAAATAATTCTCGTTTTATGTTAAGTGTTTAACATCTAAAAGTGAAATCATCAAAAGGTGCAGACGGAAACTTCAGGTTAAGATAGGGAAGAAAATTGGAAAGACAGCCATTATTGGATGGCGGCACTTGCTCGGTAGTGCCGGATTTCCTTATTGGAGACTGAATGATCGGATTTTTATACCTTTAAATTTCTTTTCTTATTAAGTAATTTGTGAATTAGTTTATAAATACGTATAATGATATAATTATAATAACAATAATAATAACTACTAATAATAATAATACTAATGGTTGAAACTTGCCCTCTCGATTGGGAGGTCCGAGGTTCAAACCCAGGCACGTACCACTGATTTATGTGCGTGTTAGAAATTAATTATCACTGCTTTTCGGTGAAGGAAAACATCGTGAGGAAACCTATACACCCGAGAGTTCTTAAAAAAAAAAAGTTCTCGGAAGTGTGTAAAGTCCACCAATTCGCACTTGGCCAGCGCGGTGGACTATAGCCTAAACTCTCTCATTCTGAGAGAAGACCCGTGCCCAGCAGTGGGACAATAATGGGTTGACGAGAACAATAATAATAATCTTTATTTATAGTGTTAAGTTACAATCATAAGGGGGTCAGGAGCCACCTTTTTAAGCAACGAGTGCCTGTATTAGGATGCTCCGCTCTTCCAGTAGTTATTAGCTAAATTTAACTTAGGACATACTATTAAACAAAATAATTTAATCAATTTAACAACATTTCTCTCCTATTTTATTGAGTTTGTATGTTTATATTTTAATTTTTGTTTATACATATTGATTTCAAAATTATTTTGATTTCATTTTCTTTTTGTTTCTGTCTAAGGTGGTTTAAGACCG
Organism: Spicauda simplicius; assembly: GCA_949699795.1. Lineage (NCBI taxonomy): Eukaryota > Metazoa > Arthropoda > Insecta > Lepidoptera > Hesperiidae > Spicauda > Spicauda simplicius. Next base: position 6,816,992 of record OX453078.1, on the reverse strand, counting down.
CTAGACGGAGAGCTGGTAGACATTTTTGGGCAGGTATTTGAAGCATTCTGAAAAATTGTCAGTTATTTCTTCTATAATATCTCAATAGAGAAATGAACATCTGGCTTGAGGGTACCGGTCATCTAAGAACCCCTAAATTATGAAACATATAAATTTATTTATTGCAAAAAATATTTTTGAGGCAACTTGAAATTATTTTTAAAGCAAATTTAAATACTTAAAAATTATGAAAATAAACAAGCCAGGCGATTTGCGAAGGATTTTAAGTCTGCAAGATGGTCAAATACCTGCTCAAAAATGTCTACCAGCTCTCGGACTAGCGATTTTATACGATACGACTTAATCTTATCAACAAAAGTAGATAATTTCACTAGCCATTTTGCATATTACGGGGAATACAAGAATGAAAACAAAATATAGTTATTACTTTACTTTAGTAGAATTTTATATCGGTGTTATTTTAAAATCTTCTAAGATGTTCCTTGAAATTAAGTGATGAAGAAAACGGTTCTAGTGAGTTAATCTTAAAAGATAGACATATACTGTCGCGGACATTTTTTTAGATCATTTCAAGAGAAATAATTCTTTCATACATATATTTTTGGTATCTTGTACCGTTTTCGCAGCATTCGGCAACGGAAGCCCTCAAGGATGAATAATTTTCCCCGTTTTTTTCACATTTTCCATTATTTCTTCGCTCCTAATAGTTGCAGCGTGATATTATATAGCCTAAAGCCTTCCTCGATAAATGGTCTATTCAATACAAAAATAATTTTTAAATTCGAACCAGTAGTTCCTGAGATTAGCGCGTTCAAACAAACAAACAAACAAACTCTTCAGCTTTATATATTAGTATAGATAAAAGCTTATCGCCAGATTGTTAACATTAAATACATACATATTTACCCACAAACATTGTAAGTTAAATAAAAACTTTTAAAAAGGAATTATAATTGATTCTCATTTCACATAAATATTACCGTAAACGTCTAACTAATCAAGAGTAGCAAAGATTCAAATTGAAATTGAATTTATTACAAGAATACACCCTTCTAATAAAGCTAATCGCAAAAATCTAACTCAAAGAAAATCTCGACCGTTAAAAGCGTTGAACAATTTTATATATTTTTTACAACCAGCACTCCAAGTGCAGTTACCGTCATTTCTCTAATTAAATGTGTCAGAAGCAAAATTCGAGGTCGTAAGGTAACAACAACTATAAACTCCGTTTATTACGTGGTTCGGATCCGTGGAATGAAATTTACGAATAAAATAAACGAGTTGAAGTGAACCGGAGAGTTTTATTAAACTTGTCGTTTACGCTTTTATATCTTCGAGGAAATTTAAGTAAACTTTTCTGATAACAACTGTATTTATTGGAATTTCATCAAAAACGCACTGTTTGGGCTTAGTATACTCTTTTTAACCGACTTCCCAAAGGAAAGAGGTTATCTATTCGTCACTCACACACATTCACACATTCGTCGTCGTCGTATATATATTTTTTTTTATGTATGTTCGGGCGAAATGGCCAGAAATCGTTTACCTACCGACACGATTCATACGACATTGTATGCGGCTAGTTTCACAGGCAGTCCCATATTGAGGAAAATGAAAACCTTCCGGCAGTTTTCCTGGAAAATTGTTAAATAATTGATTCATGTTTCTTGTTTTTCTGCAGGGGTAGCTATTTTTTACATTTAATTTTTTTATCATATTTTATAACATAGAAGTGTTTATATAGCACTATTGAACATACTCCACTATAGCGTAAGTTTAATAATGGTATATCAACATACTCTTGCTAATTGGTAATATAATATGCTTTACATCGGGATGGGAAATCCCTAGTTCTACGTTCTAGACATTTCAATGCGCCTAATTGTTTTGGTCGAGTAGTACCTATAGTATGATTTATATATTTTTTTTTACCTGACTGAATTAACAAACGAGCGTGCAGTCCACCTGATGGTAAGTGGTCACTGCCGCCCATGGGCATCTGTAATTTACTTCATATACAACATGGGTTCCGTCTGAAGTCAATCACAGTTGCGTTGCTACTCCCGAGGACTATCATAGTCGCTTCATGTGAAAGTGTGCCGGCAACCACACCCTTCTATCGAAACGCAAGAAATGCTCCACGCTAGATATAGGTGTGGCGGTGGTACTTCCCAGGTCGAACTACACTGGTTCTACCACCATATTAGTGTTAAGTTTAAGTTAATGTGGTATTTTATGAAATTAAAGCGGTATGCGGTTTGCCGCTTTAATTTCCGCGGCAGGGTGCAAGGTTTAAATCTCAGGCATGAACTGTTTAAAGTTATATGTGCATAGTGCACTTAGAAGTTAATTTTCACTCGCTATAACGACAATAATTGTTAGGAAGCCTACACCCATGACAATGCTTAGAAAGTGCCTAGAATTACGAACTCGTATTTCTGAGATGTCGAGTTGCTAGCAATTATATGTAGCTATCAATGATTACAGCGACGCTTAACACACTAAAGATATTTTTATAGTCAACTAGTTGACTAGAACTTTGTTCCGCCTAAAAGTATGACATCATATTAAAAAAATCTAAAATAATCACTGTTCCTCCTCAATATTATGCATGTTTATATAAAAACCTTCCTCTAGAATCATTCTATCTATTAAAAAAACTACACTAAAATCCGTAGCGTAGTTTTAAAGATCTAAGCATACGTGTGGACAGACAGCGGGAAGCGACGTTGTTTTATACTATGTAGTGACTAGGTTATTCCCGCAGTTTCGCCTGCCTCGGTCACGTTTACCTTAGTAATTCTCTGTTTATCTAGGTCCTTAACTATGTATGTGTATATTTCAGCGCAAACCATAGAATAGTTTTTTCGCCAAAGAGCAACAAACAGACCTACATCCTGCAGTGCACATGATGTTAAGTGGAAACTGCCGCCCATGGTCATCTGTGAGCAATTTCATACGGAACAAATGTTATAGGTATCTAAAATCAATCACAGATTTAAAAAAAACATGCGTGCTTACAAAGTACACATGTCAGAAGTGAAACTTCTTTGGCGAACTAATTTATAAATCTTGTTTATATTTATACAAATCTAAAACTTTAAATTTCCAAGATTAAGAGGAAGGGAAAAAGGCGTGATACGACGTTCGCTCTGTCTCACTTTTTCTCTCAATCTTTCTCACTCGCTTGCTCCCTACTCTCACTCCACGGCTAGTTGCTCATGCTACGTTCGCCCTGTCTTACTCTCTCTCAATCGGTCTCGATCACTCTCTCTTTTCCGACACTTCTGTTGCATACCGGCGTGACGTTTCATCTGTAAAAATTTTACCCTCATGCGCTTAAAGAAGTTTCACTTCAAAAATCTTAAAAACTTAAAACGCTTTCAAAACTCATAGCCCTACAGTAGGATTTTCGCCTGTGTCGTGGGTGCCATGGACACACACAAGGATGAATACACAAACACCCAGACCTAGAACAAGAATCTAAACTCATCAATTAGATACCTGTCTGGCCGGGACTCGAACCCGGGACCCATTGCGTGTAAGACCGGTATGGTAACCGCTGCGCCACGGGGTCGTCAGGTCGTCAGGTTTGTGGAAGCCTCGGGAGTAGCAACGCGTCTGTGATTGACGTTAGTTAGAACCAATGTTCGATATGAAGTTGCTTAAAGATGTGCATGGGCGGCAGTGACCACTTACCATCAGGTGGACTGCATGCTTGTTTGCTGTTTCATTATTATAAAGAAAAAAAAGATGCACACCTACTCCCGGGTACTAAGATGGCCGCACATACATGTGAGCCAAATCATGCTTATATTATAAATGTGAAAGTTTGTGAGTGTGTATGTTTGTTACTTCTTCACGTAACGGCTGTAGCGATTTCCATAAAAATTGGTAGGGAGTTAGCTGACACTCTGGATTAACATATAGGCTACTTTATATATCTTATTCCCACGAGAATGTCGATACATAGACTTTTTTTAACGCGGGCGAAGCTGCGGGGTTCATCTAGTCTAGTCTATGATCAACTGCGTTAATTTGTCTACCTTAGCGTTTCACATCCATTTCTCTAGAACCTCTATGCGCTTAATTAAAACATAGAGAATAATAAAGTTAAATAACTTCACCACCCGCTCCGTCGGAGTATTTTTAGCTTACTTTAAAATTCCGTTTGTTTATGATACCCACCTGTTTATAAAAGCCTGCAGATCTCGGAGCGCTTTATACGTTTTCATATGCTGAAATGAAATATATAAAGGTAAGTGTTGTGTTAAAATTAAGTTTTTTATATAAGAGAATGTTATTTTAAATCTTATTAGATGAGTCATAAATGGAAGGTGTAAAAAGAGCTCTGCTTCGAAGCCGGCGATACACTGGCGACTCACCTGGTGTTGCAAATGTCTATAGGCGACGATGACTGCTGTCCATCAGGTGGCCCGTCTGCCTTATCATTAGGCCCAACTATAAAAAAATGCGCTAAAGTTAAACAAAAAAGAAATCACAAACAGTACTTAAAATATCTAAGTTCATAATTTAAATGGATTGTCGGCAATGCCACCCGGATCCCGAAGGAACTATGTTCCAACCAAAAGCTCATATTTTGAAAATAAAAGCGAAAAAGGAAACTGACATGGTGTACAAAAGGTGAAAATCTTCGTAAAATAGCCAAGGACTAAAGGACAGGGCGATTCGTCTGAACGTTGGTGGGTTCTGGATATTTTTACATTTTATGTAACTGTAACAATACAAAATTGTTTAAATAGGCCTTAAGTTGTTGTTATAACAAATATGTATTTATGGAACTGAGATTAGGAAAGCAGATAGTTGAATATATATGTTAACCAGTGAACGTTGCTGCAGTAGAAAATAAATGCAGTTAAAGTTATACTCGCATTTGGCCATATGAGGACCTTTACATTAGGGCTGGTAACCACTTAACACTTTTATTAAAGGCGACCATCACAGTCCTCTGGAGAAGCAACACATTTATGATTAACTGCAGATAGAATCCATGTTCTGTATGAAGTTGCTTACAGATGTCCATGCTCGGCAGTGACCACGTACCATCACTGTCTGCTCGTTTACTACTTCAATCGGATAAAAAAGGGGCCTTAAGCGTTAGGAAGAAAAATGTTATTAGGTAGAAATAAGTGTCGTCCCTGTAGTTCCGGGATCAGATTAGGGCTACGGTGTCTCTTGCTTGTTGTAAGAGGCGACTAAAAGGGGCTTCCGGGATTGCGGGTGGCTAGAGTGGGAGCTTGAACCGTGCAGCCAGGCGATCCCGGGAAGGACGGCGGTACGTGTGGCCGCATACTGTCGTAATGACTAGACGGAAGGGTGGGCCCAGCCACCCATCTGGGAGGAGCCCGATGGGGCAACGTGCTCAGAGTATTCTGGTTGCGTTCCTTTGGAGATCCCGGAGTCCTCTTTGTAGGTAAAAACCTCACATAACCCTGGCTCTGACGGCGTCGGGTACCTATTGAAGGTTTACCCCTCGAAAACAACTTTCTACACTCATGTAGAAAGCGTGTGTGAGTTCTGTTTTTTTTGTTGTTGAGGATTCCATTCCGGTCTGTAGTATCTCTATTAGTACCTCTATTCCGTGTGATATTACATAATTATGTCCATAGCCAGCTTCAACTTACCAAAGTAGAATGCATACCTACTCGTTTGATATTTCATTTTTAGAAAATACTATCAGATTTTGCAGTGTAAAACAGATCTCTAAAATATCCGTCCCGAGGCACGCTAACTATAATTGCTGCTCCCGGTTAAAAAGCACGGAAATGAAAGGACTCCTGGTAGCACGAGAGACAAACATACATTAAGCTAAGACCTTTATTACTGGAGTATAAGGTTCAGTTTCGTGTAAGTTAGTGCATGCAGACTGCAAGATTATTTTTGCATTTATAATGGCTGTATTACAATGTCATAAGGTTGAAAGTTGTTTGGTTGGGATATTGTTGATCGTTTTCGATTTCTAGTCCCACAGTCGCCTAGTAAAAGGTTAAACCAGGGGTTCTCAAAGATACTTTGTCTATCGTCCACTTATTCATTATCTAGTGTTCTCCAAAATTCAACTTAACCGCATAAAGTTGATTGCGTAGGCTTTGTTTTCTGTTTTAATTTGAATCTACTATAATCAACAGTAACTTCGTCCTGTAAATAGCTTCATAACATATTTTTGGAAGGGTGTGGTTTACGGTGCACTATTATATGAGACGACCATCTTTGCCCTTGGGAGTAGTTACGCATCTGAGATTGACTTCAGATAGAACACATGTTCTATATGAAGCTGCTGTGTCTATCTGTTGGCAGCAGTGACCACTTTCCATCAGATGATCTATATGCTCGTTTGCTACATCAATCAAATAAAAAAGATACCATGTCCCACTAATTAAAGTTATCTTACTTTGAGAAGCACTGGATTAAACTATTTACCTTTTTACTAAAGACGTGAAGTGTTAAAATTCAATAGGTCTGTTGCAGAACGAATATGGGCTAAAGAGGTACCAGAGATATCTGTTAATAAATGCCTTACTAGAGCGTTCTTGCGTTTTGGTGGTAGGGTATAGTTGCCAGCTTAAATTCTGTTTCGGTGTCCCAAAATACAGAACAAGGCACACTATGCTACTACTAAGAAAAATACTAATTATGCGCAAAACTCACTTGTCTGTCGAATACAAACTAATTACAATAAAAAATTTAGCAAAATTGACATCTTTCACACCAGCAAAACAGCATTCAAACAGGAGGTTATGAACATATTAACCCAAAACGAAAATATAAACAATAACACCCACGTTTAGAGTATTGATGATTAGCGATAAGTAATAGTGTAGTAAGTAAAGTAAATATTATTTAAGTTATAGTTGTAATCGATCGTACTTTATTTCTTAGAATAACCTATATAATGTAAATCCGTAATTGGCTGTAAGTTAAGTAAGCATCAATTATGTAATATAGTACTAAGAGCTGTGGATTTTGTTTATAAAATAAAATAAAATAAAAATAAAAAATAAAAAAAATAATTTTAGACTACTATCTTAGTCACCAGGAGTAGCAACGCATTACTGTTCGACTGCAGTTACAACTCTGTTTTATATGGATTTGTTTGATTTCTATGAGCAACAGCCTTTACCGACAGATGGACTACAGACACGTTTGATATTTCAATCGTAATAAAAACAATTATATTACCATACCCTCGATTAAATGGAAAATTACGAGCTGTGTAGACTCATAGGATTTCATTTTGAAATGCAATGAAATGTCTTTATTTTGCTTAGGCCTACGGAAGCGCATACAAATTGTCAGTCACATAAAGTCCTGAGAAGTTCCGGCTAGAAACTCAATGGGTTTGTCTTTTTTCTTTGTATATTTTTTGCCATCTTGTTTTTATATGGGTAATAAAGTTATCTTCATTATCTTGCCTTACTTAATACGAATATAAACTCATTTGACGTTAAGGTAAATTTTAAATATAATTCTCAAAAAACATATAAAAAATATTTTTTGTATTACAGTATGTATCATAACTATGAAAATGTACCTCGCATTTTGTACTAGCATTTCCCGGTCTGAAAATAGAGCGATGTCAGGGCTGTTGAACTGAAGAGCCGCATTCAATTCCGGTTGAAACAGACGAACAATGACGTGAACACTTACTGCCCAGCGTTGTATTGAAGCGTATCGCCGGCAACTGTCCGGAGCGTAATGGTAATTGATTCGTGTAGCGTAGTTACATATACCTATAATTAGTATACAGATAACACGCAGGTGTTTCTTAAATGGATGTGTGTACATAGGCAAGACTTTATACGTGTGTGTGTGTGTGTGTGAAAAAATAAAAACATATTCGCCTCTGATAAATCGTCATAGCATAAAGTAGTAAGGTAAGAAAGAATAAATATAGAAAACACGTTGATTTATGGGCTTAGACAACCGTAGTGGGTGTTGAGAGATTTTTTAAAATTTCACTCCTCAGGGCATAACAGGACTTAGCACATAAAGTCACGGCCAATAGTTGAACGGATACAACGGTTTTAAGTTTAAGCATACGTACAATGACATGACGTATCCTCCTGAGATTCAAACTCTAAATCTCCGTCGTAACACTAAATTTCAATCATATTTTCAAAAATCAAAAACATAATTAAAAAAATGTATTTCACAGATCGTAATAATAAAAATGTACATCGCATTTTGTACTAGCATTTCCCGATCTGAAAATAGAGCGAAGAGCCGCATTCAATTCCGGTTGAAATAGACGAACAATGAAGTGAACACTTACTGCCCAGCGTTGTACTGAAGCGTATCGCCGGCAACTGTCCGGAGTGTAATGGTAATTGATTCGTGTAGCATAGTTACATATACCTATAATTAGTATACAGATAACAGTGTGTACATAGACGAAAGTCTATACCTGTGTGTGTGTGTGTGTGAAAATGAAAACATACTCGCCTCTGATTAATCATCATAGCAGTACTGCAGCTAGAAAAAAATAAAGAAAATATGTTGCTTTATTGGTGTAGACACCCGTAGTGGGTGTTAAGGGATTACTTTAATTCTTTAAATTTTACCCCTCAAGACGTAATAGAACTTAGCACATGAAGTCACGGCCAATAGTTGAACAGATACAACGGTTTTAAGTATAAGCAGACGAACAATGACGTGACGTATACTCTTGAGATTCAAACACTAAATCTCCGACGTAACATTAAATTTCAATCATATTTTCAATAACCAAAATTCAAATTTCAAAATTATTTGTATTACACAGATCGTAATAATAAAAATGTACATCGCATTTTGTACTAGCATTTCCCGATCTGAAAATAGAGCGATGTCAGGGCTGTTGAACTGAAGAGCCGCATTCAATTCCGGTTGAAACAGACGAACAATGACGTGAACACTTACTGCCCAGCGTTGTAATGAAGCGTATCGCCGGCAACTGTCCGGAGCGTAATGGTAATTGATTCGTGTAGCGTAGTTACATATACCTATAATTAGTATACAGATAACACGCAGGTGTTTCTTAAATGGATATATGTACATAGACGAGAGTCTATACATGTGCGTGTGTGTGTATGTGTGTTTGTGTGTGTGTAAAAATGAAAACATGCTCGCCTCTGATTATAAATTATATTATTAATTATAAATCATCATAGCTTAAAGTACTAAAGCTAGAAAAATACATTTAGAAAACACGTCAATTTATTGGCTTAGACAACCGTAGTAGGTGTTGAGAGATTTCTTAAAATTACATTCCTCAGGGCGTAACAGGACTTAGCACATGAAGTCACGGCCAATAGTTGAACGGATACAAAGGTTTTAAGTAAACGCATACAAACAATGACGTGACGTATACTCTTGATATTCAAACACTAAATCTCCTTCGTAACATTAAATTTCAATCATATTTTCAAAGATCAAAAACATAATTTAAAAAAAAATGTTCTTCATAGATCGTAATAATAAAATGTACATCGCATTTTGTACCAGCATTTCCCGATCTAAAAATCGAGCGATGTCAGGGCTGTTGAACTGAAGAGCTGCATTCAATTCCGGTTGAAACAGACGAACAATGACGAACAATGACACTTACTGCCCAGCGTTGTAATGAAACGTATCGCCGGCAACTGTCCGGAGTGTAATGGTAATTGATTCGTGTAGCGTAGTTACATATACCTATAATTAGTATACAGATAACACGCAGGCGTTTCTTAAATGGACGTGTGTACATAGACGAGAGTCTATACGTGTGTGTGTGTGTGTGTGTAAAGATGAAAACACCCTCACCGCTGATTAATCATCATAGCTTAAAGTACTAAAGCTAAAAAATATATAAATTTAGAAAACACGTTTTTATTAATGTAGAAAACCGTAGTGGGTGTTGAGAGATTTCTTTAAATTTCATCCCTCAGGGCGTTACATGACTTGGCATATGAAGTCAAGGCCAAAAGTTGAACGGATACAACGGTTTTAAGTATAAGCAGACAAACAATGACGTGACATATACTCCTGAGATTTAAATCCTAAATCTCCGACGTAATACTAAATTTCAATTATATTTTCAAAAATCAAAAACATAATTTCAAAAAAAAATTGTATTACACAGATCGTAATAATAAAAATGTGCAACGCATTTTGTACTAGCATTGCCCGATCTGAAAATAGAGCGATGTCAGGGCTGTTGAACTGAAGAGCCGCATTCAATTCCGGTTGAAACAGATGAACAATGACGTGAACACTTACTGCCCAGCGTTGTAATGAAGCGGATTGCCAGCAACTGTCCGGAGTGTAATGGTAATTGATTCATGTAGCGTAGGTATAGGTATACAGGGGTTGTAAGAAGTCTCATAGTATAATTAGCATAGGTACACATATAAGAAGTTCCCTAATGGTTGTTGGTGTACGTGAAATCAGTAGAGCAGTGATAGCCTAATGGTTCAACCATTAGGCTGTCACTGCTCTACTTGCCCTCTCGATCGGGAGGTCCGAGGTTCAATCCCAGGCACGCACCAATGATTTATGTGCGTATTAGAAATTAATTATCACTGCTTTTCGGTGAAGGAAAACATCGTGAGGAAACCTACACACCCGAGAGTTCTTAAAAAAACAAAAAGTTCTCGGAGGTGTGTGAAGTCCACCAATTCGCACTTGGCCAGCGCGGTGGACTATGGCCTAAACTCTCTCATTCTGGGAGAAGACCCGTGCCCAGCAGTGGGCCAATAATGGGTTGATGTGGTGGTGATGTGGTACGTGAAATCTATACGTTTGTGTGTATGTGTGCCACGTGCGCGTATGTATCTGTGCGTGCTTGCCAGTGTGCTTTCGTGCGTGATTGTGTGTGTGTGTAAAGACACATTATTAGGTCCTGTGTGTGTGCGTGCGTGAGTGAACGTGTATGTATTTTAAAACGAAAAGATATTTACTTCTAATTGATCATCGCAGAATCTGAACTACTAAAGCTTAAACCACGATATATATACGTTATTTTATTATGTGGATATCTACTAAGAGAGTTTATTTTTATATTCTAATCCTGAGGACGTGTTTAAAGTTTACACTTGCTGCCTAACGTTATAAGAAAGCCCATTGCCAGAAACTGTCCGGAGTAGTGCAATAGATAATAATACGTATATGTATGACATACAGTCACAAAAGAACTCCGTGATCAATGAAATAAAATGTCTTTAGTTTGCATAAAGCTATCTATGGAGGTATTCACAAATTGTCAGTTACATATTTTTATGTTTTAACTACAACCGGATCGGAACACGACCTCAACTGAGAAGATCCGGCAAGAAACTCGCTGGGTATCTCTTTTTTCTTTGTATATTTTTTTGCCATGCCAGAAATTATAATTATTTAAACTCCTTTTTTGAGGCGGAAAATTTTCGCATATACAATAGAACTCGACACCATATTCTGTTTTTAATTAGTGGCCTGTGGTTTTGTCGTGAGTCAATAATTGTAAAGTGCACTGAGGTATTCATTAATGGCAATGTCGAAACGCCACCGCATCGGTTATTAAACTGGGATCAATAAAAGCTATTGTGGGGATTCGATAACAGATGGCGTTGTTACCCTGAAACGCGCTATTGATGTTTTTTACCTATTTGAACATCACTTTATTTCTTAACTTATAAGGCAATAATCGGGTTTGCGGATATATGCATCTAAATCATGAAATTAAATCTGATTGCATATTACATAAGTAGCAGTATTCGCCTAATATAAGAATTTAATTATCCTTGAAGTCCACCACGGATACTCTTCTACTATGGCTAAATTAGAACGCTTTAGATAAGTACATTTTCTTTATTTTCTTTACCTCCTACATCGGTTTTGATAAGTTCAGTAAAAGCAAAAGTAAAATAAAGTAAAACTCTTAAATTTTATATAGATACGAGTACATTTTATAATGCTCTCCACCTACAGACCGGACCTCTGTGCCGAGCGGATCGTCAAACTTTTGTTTTTCCAAATTATCACACTTAACAACCCTAATAAGTTTCGATGTGCACTCCATTGATTTTAAATCCAGTAGCAGAATGAAGTTATAAACTATAATTAGTTACAACTGCTTTGCGATTTATTAGTCTGGATCGTCGAACAAATTGTTTGAAAAGCCGTAAAAAGTTAGTTTCACTTGCCGTCGGGCCAAAAACCCCATTGCAACGAGTTTCCTAATAATGCATGTAAAAATATTTTTATGCATTTTGGGAACTAACTGTGATTAGTTTTATTTAACATCAATACGTCCGTATTGGTTGCTATTTATCTACGTGGAAAGCGAGATTGTCGGATCTTGATAAATCCAACTTTACACAGAATCCAAAAGAAATAATAATAGTAACTTTTAAATTTGATGGGATACTAAAAACTATTTATATATTAATACGTGAAGCAAAAACTTGTGATTCGTTTTTAAGATACTTGCCGCAGAAAGAGTAAGAACTTCACACGGTTATAGTTGATGTAGAGAAGGATTACGCAATGCTAAATTTTTTTTCAAATAATGCATAAAACATACATATATCATACATCAATTAGAAACACATTACACACTCTACCTTACATTTGACACTAACACATAATAAACGAAATAGAACATTCAATGTCTTACCATGAATACACATGTCATACAAACATAAAAAATGTCAGATTTCTTTGTCAAAATACCCGATATTGCTATTAAATGCAGCTTAGCTAATTAACCTCTTTTTACTTTTCATGATTGCGTTCAAATAAACCTGAAAATGAAAATTATTCTAAAAGAAGATGCATGCAGATATTGATGTTATGCAATATATGACAAGTATGAAATGAACTTGCATTCTGAGATGGTAAATGGCCTCAGCCGCCAATGGATATCTGAAAGCAATATATGTATCACATTGCGAACAATGGCTCCATTTAAAATCAATCATACGTCGGTAATCCCGAGGGCTCAGATAGTTGCCTCATAGGAAAGTGAGACGGCAATCATACCCTTCCACTGAAACTAGAAACTAAAATAGGGGCGGTGGTGACACCGATCGAACTATACTCATTCGTATTAAAATATAGTTTAAATATGTATATTAAACTTAATTTTAATATGAATGCCCCTATTTTAGTTTCTAGTTTTTTTTATGTATGTATTTCTTATTATTTTATTTATGTTTTATTAAGTATTTTTTTTATCTGACTGCAGTAGCAAACGAGCATGCAGTACAGTCATGCCGCTTATGTACAATCTGTAATAAATTACATATAGAACATAGGTTCTATCTGAAGTCAAAGACAGATGCATTGCTGTAACTATGATGGTCGCCTCATACAAAAGCGTGCCGGCAACCATACCCTCCCATCGAAACGAAAGAAATGCTTCACGCTTGAAATAAACGTGGCGGTGGTACTTACCCGGTCGAACTCCACTGGTTCTACCACCTTCTGACAACAAGATCGCTGCGTCAATATTGCTCAGGGAACTATGGCTCTGAGTTCTATCATAGTGTGTATAAATAATAATTACGAGACATAACTCTGGTAGAAATAACTGTTTATGATCTATACAACTAGGATGGTTGTATAGATCACACACCGTGACGAAGCGCGGACCAATGTAGACATGGGCAAAGTTCTATCAGCGAGGCCCCTTTGCATGTTTCAATTGGATTGTCCCTTGAAGATGCCTCTGCCTCCTCCTCCAAAGAGGCCTCGTACGGCCCCTTTAAGTGCGAGGCCGTGGATAGCCCACTGCGCCCACGCCTAGCTACGTCACTGATCATGTCTGTAGACAATAGTAACTACTTACCATTAGGTAGGCTATATACCCAAAGGTGGGTATATAGCCTACATTAGGACGGTCGCACGGACTGTCGCACGAACTGCGGTCGTATGCGACAAGTTCGATCGTGAATGGCTTGGTCCTAAGGCGGACTGTACGACCAAGGTCATGTCGTTGTAGTATTCAATTGAACTGTCGTTGTGACGTCCGTGCGACGGTTGTAACGTGAATGCCCAACTTTACGAATATTCATAGCTCATTTTCCACATCAAACTAATGGACATTAAGTCATTTAGTAAATAGTAATAAGTTAAGGTACCAACAAAGAACCACACATGGGATTTCTGACGGTAAAGAGATTTTAAAATAGGGGTGGTGAATTTCAACGTTCTTTTTTAATTTCACCAGTACATCGGACTGAAAAGTAATCAAACTGGTTTTAAACTTTTCGCTAGAATAAAATCCAAACCATTTCCAGCGAATGAAAAACTCCTTGATTTCCTTACAAAAGCTCTATGGAATTGTCCTTCACTGGCGCCTGTGGAAATAAAAAATATTGAAAAAAAGAAGGAAATATTACCCGAAAACAAAAGGCGTTCATTTAAAGACTTGCTTGATTGCAGTCTATAAACGACTAGCGAGAAACGATCATCTTAAAAGATATAATATTAATGCTGTAATAAATTAAACAAACCTGTGTTATTAAAACCAAAAATTGTTATCTTGTTTCATCGTGCTTTATATGGATCATGGAGATTGAACAGATAACAAAAAATACATAACAATATCAATAGACTACAATAATATGAAACAAAATGTGTATAAATAAATGAAGCATGTCATACGAATGTCACAGGGACCAGTGTTTGAACGACACGGGACAACGTTACAGAAACTAATAAAAGAAATGTATGCCCGCCAAGCCAATTACCGTTGATCCCAAGTAGGATCTTACTGTTTTTTTTGCGCTCAGACAAGATTGAAAATGGGTTACCTTCTATGCGGGAGGGTGGTGATGAAGCTCATGCTTACCAATGCGACCGTCCGCATTGGTTATGTGGGACTCATGAAAAAACCTACGTAACTAACACCACCTACCCACTTAACACCACCAGAAGTTAGCTTTGGTCTCTTAGGCCTTATAGCTGACTACGAACAAGATCCCAAAGGGCTGACAAAGGGTAGTCTTGCTGTTTATGAAATAGCCGCCTTTTAACTTCAGATGATGAGCAAGCTCGCTTGTTACGTCTTAAAAATAACAATACAGTATAGTATATTTTTTCATTTGTAAGGTTACAACGAATTTACCGGTGAGGTACCACCGTTATATTTATATTAAACGAGAAGCAGTTCTTTCTTGTTGCTGGCTCACTTTCAGTTGAGATGATCAACTTAGTCTTCAACAGTGGCAACGCATCAGTGATCAACGTCAGATAGAATTTTTGCTCTGAATGAAGCTACTTAGAGCTGTCCATGGGCGGCAGTGACCACTTACTATCAGGTAGACTTCTTGCTCTCTTCTTGTTCTAAATGACTTTACTTCGAGATATCCATGGGCGGCAGTGACCACTTATCATCAGGTAGACTTGTTGCTCTCTTGCTATTTTTTATTTAAAAAAGTAGGATTCATCGCATATCGCTTAACCAGCTATAGTGAAACGTCAAAAGCCCTGTAGATATTCTAAGCAAATATTTGCTTTGAAATGCGAGACCATGTAGAGATATCGTTTGTCTTGATCTAATATCTGACGAAGATAGATCCGCCTACGTATTTAAGGTTAAGTTACAATAGGGTTTTGTGACATTATTGAAATTTACAGGCCATATTACATTTCCTGGGAATAGATGCTCCAAAGACTGTAATATTGGCAATATACATATATTTTTTTATAAACACAGATGTTAGACCGTCTTATCATAGTTACCTCTGAAGAAGATTATTTAATGCAGATTAAAGAATTATTGCAAATATGGCGCCAAAATTTCAAATATATCACCTTTTTCTAGCGTGAAGCATTTCTTGCGTTTCGATGGAAGGATGTGGTTGCCGGCACACTTTTATATGAGGCGGCCATCATAGTCCTCGGGAGTAGTAACGCATCTGTGATTGAGTTCAGATGGAACCCATGTTCCGTATGAAATTGATCAGAGATGTCCATAGGCGGCAGTGACCACTTACCATCAGGTGGACTGCATGCTCGTTTGCTACTTCAGTCAGATAAAAAAAATGCGACCCTCATAATTAGCCGGAGTAACAACATATCTGTAAATGACTTCAAATAAAATCACTGCCCTGTATGAAATTGTTATCAAACGCCCATGGGCTACTGTTACAACTTATGGTCAGGTAGAAAACATGTAACATCTTATGTAACATCTATAAGTCTTTAAAAAAACCGCTTTCTACACTCATAGCCCCGTAGTACGATTTTCTCTTGTATCGTGGGTACCATGGACACACACAAGACGAATAGACAAACACCCAGACTAAGAACATGAATCTAAACTCATCATTCAAATACCTGTCTGGTCGGTAATCGAACCCAGACACATTGCGCGTCAGAGTGGTGTGGTAACCGCTTCGCCTCGCGGGTCGTCAAAGTTTTAGAGCAGGGGTTTTTATCTGAAGTCTATCATACAAAGTACGCTGAGACGGTGATCCAATTATAAAGACGGATTGCACCTATGGCGATAAGTTGCTAATAACGATTCGCTTGGACTTGCAATCTGTATGACTAAATATAAAATTTATGAGTATGCTGCATTAAAAATAAACTAGTTTGTTAGTAGTAGTACTCCTTAAGAATCGAATTGCATATATTAGGGTCCGGTATGAGAAAAATGTGAGGAGTAAAATCTACTGACGAATGACCTCGATACGTTTTTTATTGAGTATAACGCCATCTAGTTAAAAATTTAACATTAAAAACACTCAACATCGAAACAAACAAAAAAAATACAACCAAGTTTAATGCTACAAAAATAACAAAGGATTTAAGTAAATGTGGTTTTAGAACATAGTTCTGATACCGGCGCTGAACATTATATGTTTAGCCGACAACCACACCCTTTTACGGAAACGCAACCAATACTTCACTGTAGAATTAGGGTTGGATCACCATTTACACTATTAACATTCTTTCTACCATTTCAAACATAATATACTTGTTCTTTTCAAAACTTTATATCTCGTACAAAAGTACGTAGCTTGTTAAACCAACGCCTCAGTTTAAGTGTCTAGTCGCAGTTCAGCTGAAGCAAGGTACGCTCAGGCGGAGATCCAATTATAGAGACGGATTGCACCTATGGGGATATGTTGCGAATGACAATCCGCTTTGTCTTGCAATGTTTGTGATTATGAACATAAAATGTATGTGTGACTTTGAAATAAGCTAGTTTATGAGCTCACTGACATATATTCTTACTCTAGATAGAAACAGATCTTTTTGTACAATAAATGCAACCTATTTTGATACTACAAAAATGTAACAAATTATTTATATATATGTGAGTTTATCACATATTTCTCATGTTCACTGGATCACGAGGATGTCACAGTGTTCAATATGAGTGCCGATCTATCTAATAGCGAGAGTTCACAAGTCGCTCATGCAGAATTTATTAGTAAAATATAGAAATGGGTTCTATCTGAAGTCGATCACAAATGCGTTGCTACTCCCAAGAACTAAGATAGTCATTTAAAATTAAAGTTAGCCGGCAATCACCAAAACGCAAGAACGTCTTCACGCTAGATATAGGTGTAGAGGTGTTACCTCCCCAGTCGAACTATATCTACTCGTTTTAATTTGAACAAAAACAATCCTATTCCTTTCAAAACTTTATATCTCGTACAAAAGTACGTAGCTTGTTAAACCAACGCCTCAGTTTAAGTGTCTAGTCGCAGTTCAACTGAAGCAAGGTACGCTCAGGCGGAGATCCAATTATAGAGACGGATTGCACCTATGGGGATATGTTGCGAATGACAATCCGCTTTGTCTTGCAATGTTTGTGACTATGAACATAAAATGTATGTGTAACTTCGAAATAAGCTAGTTTATGAGCTCACTGATATACATACTCTAGATAGAAACAGATGTTTTTTGTACAATAAATGCAACTGATTTTGATACTACAAAAATGTAACAAATTATTTATATATGTATATGTGAGTTTATCACATATTTTTGATGTTCGCTGGATTACGATGATATCACAGTGTTCAATATGAGCACCGATCTATCTAATAGTGAAAGTTCGCAGTCGCTCATGGAGAATTTATTAGTAAAATATAGAAATGGGTTCTATCTAAAGTCGATCACAAATGCGTTGCTACTCCCAAGAACTAAGATAGTCTTTTAAAATTAAAGTTAGCCGGCAATCACCAAAACGCAAGAACGTACGCTAGAAATAGGTGTAGCGGTGTTACCTCCCCTGTCGAACTATATCTACTCATTCTAATTTGAACAAAAACAATCCTACTATTCCTTTCAAAACTTTATATCTCGTACAAAAGTACGTAGCTTGTTAAACCAACGCCTCAGTTTAAGTGTCTAGTCGCAGTTCAGCTGAAGCAAGGTACGCTCAGACGGAGATCCAATTATAGAGACGGATTGCACCTATGGGGATATGTTGCGAATGACAATCCGCTTTGTCTTGCAATGTTTGTGACTATGAACATAAAATGTATGTGTGACTTCGAAATTATCCAGCTTGTTAGTTTACTAGCTTACCTAATTATGTTATCAATTAATATCGATACATATAAAAGATAAAAGAAATAGTTACCTCTTAAATCCTTTATAAACTTACCTCACTGTAATAATAACTTGTCACCCCTCACAACGGTTGAAATTCGACCGTTATTTAAATTAAAAAACTAATCTTCATATTGCCTAAAGTAGCACGAATATTTCTCAAATTCAAATAAATTGTAATCATTTACAAGTTATTTTGATCGCACTCGTTAATGTTATACACGTTATTGTTATAATGCATTGTTGATCGCACTCGTTAATGTTATACACGTATAATATATTACACGTTAGTCGCATCAACCCATTATTGGCCCACTGCTGGGCACGGGTCTTCTCCCAGAATGAGAGAGTTTAGGCCATAGTCCACCGCGCTGGCCAAGTGCGAATTGGATTACACGTTAGTGTTTAATGTATTTTTTTTAGTATGTCTCGTTTTATTTTTATAAAGTTATTATTGTTGTTTTACTTATGAGTTTGTTGTTGTTTTACTTTCGATAGCAGTTAAAAGATTTTTGATATCTGTAATAATTATGGAATGATCGCATGTGCGCACTTAACGATTATACCCTGTATACAAGCATACGCTCAAAAGACTTTTCCCTCCTACTAAAGAAAACAAAAAAATACTCGCACTAAACAAAAAAAAAACCAGGGCTTAGTTTCGTAACACCAAATCTATTCAAATGCAGCTTCGGAGCTTTATTTACTTTATTTAAAACTACAGCAAGAGTATCATGTTAACAAAGAAACCCTAAATGCTGTTTTATCTTTCATTATGTTAAGGTAAAATTTGTGAGCATTGCTCTCACACTAACACTATGTTTGTTAAAAAGTTAACCCACATTTTGGACGTAGAAAGGCGTATACAAACTATTTCGTACGTGCTTTATTCAGGATTCAAAGGATCTTTTCAAGGATTCTCTTTACTAAATGTAGGGGCATAATGGAGTATTTATGAGAACATGGAAATGAATGCATTCATCTGATGCTAGTTTTCTACAATGGATTACTATCTCCTAGTTTACTAATTACTTAACTGCAATCCTTTTTAAATTTGACTTCTAGCAAAAAAATATTTAGTTCTGTAATCGACGTCATACAAAACATGGGTTCCATCTATCACAGATGCGTTGCTACTGCCGAGGACTATGATGGTCGCCTCATGTGAAAGTGTGACGGCAACCACACCCTTCCATCGAAACGCAAGAAATCGGTGTGGCGGTGGTACTTCCTGGTCGAACTACACTGGTTCTACCATCTTCAAAATCTTATTCCTTGGTAGCCACGTAGATTGACTTTAGATAGAAACCCTGTTCTACATGTAGTTGCTTACATATATCAATGGACGGCAGTAAGCACTTACCATCAGGTGGACTGGATGCTCATTTGGTACTAAATTAAAAAAGGACATACTGATAAAAAATCTAAATAAAATAATCAAAATATTCTTTATCTAAATGGATTTAAATTTTAGATGAAGTACCCTGTTAATTTCGCAGAACTTGTGTTAGGGTAAAAAGGACATTAATTTCACATGGTACGAGTTAAATCTAGCCAATTATACGATTTAATGGAGGTAGAACCAGTGTAGTTCGACCGGGGAAGTACCACCGCCACACCTATTTCTAGCGTGAAGCAGTTCTTGCGTTTCGTTGCCGGCACACTTTTATATAAGGCGACCATCATAGTCCGCGAGAGTAGCAACGCATTTGTGATCGACTTCAGATAGAACCCATGTTCTCTATGCAGTTGATTACAGATGTCCATGAGCGGCAGTGCCTACTTACCATCATGTGGACTGCGTGCTCGTTTGCTACTTCAGTCAGATAAAAAATAGATTATGTTGTTGATTTTATAATTCCGATCACCATCTTGCATATCATGGTTATAAAAGCAAAATTATGATGTGCCTGCTAAACCACTTGTGAACAATAAATAATACTTACCAATGAAATGTCTCACAGAAAGTGCTTAGTGTTGTAGTAAGAGCCTAGTATGAAATTGTCTCCGGGAGTCCAACATATCCGATATTTTAAAGGTATGTTCATGTTAGCTGAAGGAAACGTTTTGAGAAATTTCATACATGTGATTTTTTTATTAATTAATCGTATGTAAAGTCTAATAATATGAAAATAATAAAGGATAATAATAAAAAAAAAATATTACCAGAAAGAGTTAACAGCATAATCGAGTTTAACAATCGATTGAAATATTTTTAGATTGTTTTTTGGAACCTTTCTCTTCATCCTTATCTAATATATAAAATTTCCATGTCACAATATTAGTTACCGTACTCCTCCGAAACGGCTTGACCGATTTTCATGAAATTTTGTGAGCATATTGAGTAGGTCTGAAAATCGGCCAACATCTATTTTTCATACCCCTTAGTGATAAAGGTTGTTCACCCTTAACATTTTTTTCTTAATTTTTATATGGCAAAACAACGTTTACCGCGTCAGCTAGTACCTCTATATATTAAAATAAACGGAAACTAATTAGTATGTTATAAATTTTGAGATTTCAATTTATGTTTGTAAAAATCAGAGGTACTAAATATATTAAAGTCTCATACTTAAGTATCACTAAACCCGAGACAGGTTTATCCGAAGACTGATGAACGACAAGGAAACGTAATATAAATTGCAATACAGTTTCACCTTTCTTTTGATTTATTCTCCCCTCGCGTTGCCAAGGTTGCAGCTTCCGAGCGATTTATCTTCCCTCCTGCACCCTCTACATCAAATTGCGGCGTAACGCCTAATGGAAAATTCCTTGAAAGATTGCATTCTAAAAATCCAATCGAACAAAGCACAAGCTGTACGGTTGCAATACTCAACAATAGCTCAGAACAGCGGTATCGGGATTTTTGAATGCCGTGAAATTGCGTTCCGACGATCGGACGGGATATTACGCGCAGAAATGATTTATATTTCAGCGGTAACTCCATGGAACGCTCTTAAATTTTAGCGAACAGTTTAAATTTCAGAGAGATATTCTACCCGAGGTAAGGACTACATGCCACATTCAGTTCATTTATACCAGGATAAGGTGGGTGAAATATTTTCATGTTAACCCCAAATTGGAATTTAAATCGCCCAGAAGCGGTTATGTAAATTATTTATTGTTATGAATTGTACTAAAAGACTACGCCTTTATTTTAAGCGTAATTGTGTAATTAGTTTTTGTTAACATTTTCACAAAGTCCTGTTTGTGAACTTTAATAGACTAATTTTAGCGCCCCGCGTACTCTAAAAACTTTAATAAGTAACTAATTAAGGTAATAATAATATTAATACGTAAAAGACGTACCCATAACAAAACCAAAACAATGTATTATTTTTTAATATAAAACATTAGATATTTTTGCCATATGATATACTTTTAGTTCATATTTTTAAGTAAAATAAATACTTATATTATAATGACCACTCTTAGTTATAAACTTATGTCACACTCATAGCCCATGATAAGACTATTAAGTACCTACTTATGATAATGTGGCAAGATGAAAAGTTACATATGTATAGGTGGTAGAACCAGTGTAGTTCCACCGGAGAAGTACCACCGCCACACCTATTTCTAGCGTGAAGCAGTTATTGCGTTTCGATGGAAGGGTGTGGTTGCCAGCACACTTATAAATGACCATCTTAGTCCTCGGGAGTAGCGACGCATCTGTGATTGACTTCAGATGGAACCCGATGTTCTGTATGAAGTTGCTTACAGATATCCATGAGCGGCAGTGACCACTTACCATCAGGTGGACTGCATGCTCGTTTGCTACTTCAGTCTTATAAAAAAAGTAATTATCTGAGAAAATTATCTAAACACGTTTTACGGCGGCTGACATTGAGATCTAAATTTGTCCAGTTTCTTACACCTTTATATGAAAGCAAACTGAAAAATAAAGCATTACCTTGACCGTTTAAATACGTCCACGTGCCGATATTTTGCTGAAAACAAAAACTCCAGCTGCTTAAACTAAATTTTGCAGTTAGGTATGTCTTTATATATTTGGAGTTACCGGAGTAATCTTCGCAGCGTTGAAGTCGGCCACCGGGGGGTTTTAGTGCGGTAAGAATCCCACATAACCCGCGTCGCTCCCACGACGTCGGGTACTGTTTGAAAGTTTCCCCCTCGAAAACAAAAAAAAAATATGTTTTT
This sequence comes from Spicauda simplicius, assembly GCA_949699795.1. Classification (NCBI taxonomy): domain Eukaryota; kingdom Metazoa; phylum Arthropoda; class Insecta; order Lepidoptera; family Hesperiidae; genus Spicauda; species Spicauda simplicius. Next base: position 6,794,297 of record OX453078.1, on the reverse strand, counting down.
ATTTAATAATTTATTCAATTTAAGCCTTTACCCTCTTTTTACCTTCCGAGTGTATTAAAGTAACTTGAACATTGATAAAAATTGAATTTAGGAAATATTTTGGACAATATCAAGTTTAGTTTTTGAATTGAATTACGGTCGAATTTCGACCGTTGCGACGGGTGACTAGTTGTTATTATAATAAAGAAATAGTCTTTCTTCTCACAATTCTCAGTGCTCGCAGGTACCATATAAAAATTATTGCCTATGTCTGCCAGCAAACTAAGTCAATACCAATGATACGTCATATGTTACAATTCGTCAATCCGTTTGGGTTGAAACGCGTGCCAAAGAAAAGGATATACATATATACATTCATACATACGACCGAAAAACTCCCCATGTAAATCATCATACTATCATAATTATCATTCTTCATACTAATATTATAAATGCGAAAGTTTGTGAGTTAGCTGACACTCTGGATTACCATATACGCTACTTTTGACTGGGTGAAATTATCTTATTCGCAATTTTTTTAACGCGGGCAGAGCTGCCGCGTTTAGGTAGTATTTAATAAGCTTCCACAATTAACATGCAATAAATTCTCAAAAAAACTAAACGACTCCTTATGGCAAACATTTGTTCAAGTATTTGGAGTGAGAATTGAATGTTGAACATAGGGACTTTCTGGCAACAAATAGATACAGTAAGCCGGCGTTGTGAAAACAGATAAAAGAAAATGGACTTAATAGAGACGTCGGTACTGTAAACCGCTCGAACTAGGTCCGGAAAGTATGGACATAAAATTTTATAAGTATCTCTTTCAACAACATAAGCCCCGGGGAGAATGTTACTGCGTTTTATTCCAACGAAAATTTTACTAAATTTGGAACATTTTTACGGTAGTACTAGAAATTGGCTGTGACGTATTTTTACGTTTTATGTTCATGGCACAGCCAATGAGACTGCAATGTTACAATATGATATTGGATGTACTACCAGATAAGGGTTCTATTCACAGGTACTACATAATTATGTATGTGACTATAGTCTATCTGGTATAAACTATAGTAACATACATAATCTAGCCTTATGCAGAATATTATCCATGGTATTTTAAAGACGAGCCACAGCCAATAATATGAGACTGCAATATTATAATATGATATTTAATGTGCTACCAGATAAGGATTCTATTCACAGGTACTACATAATTATGTATGTGACTATAGTCTATCAGGCATAAACTAAAGTAACATACATAATCTAGCCTTAAGCAGAATATTATCCATAGTATTTTAAAGACGAGAGATACGATTTTAAGTTGTATCAAATGTCTGGAGTTTTAGCGATTTAATAAAAACCAGTAAGATAATTAATTTAGGACATTTGCTAAAAATAAGTCTCTTTGAGATTCGTACAATTGATTTCTAATACCACTGAATAAAAGTTAAGTGGCTTGTCTATATTTAACTGAAAATTCGTGCTCAATAACTTAGACCGAGGGTTCACAAACAATTGAAAGTTTCACTAGCAATTTCAGTTTGTTCAATTTTATGGGCTTTTGTTTAAGACTTGTTTAATACAGCAATAACACTCGTATTTTATTGTTCACTTTTGTCGTTAGTAATAAATTAATAATCTGTCATCTGTAGAACAATCTGCAGTGAAATTAAAAGAAATGAAATAGCACGAGCCAAAAATGGGGTTTTTCGGGTTTTCGAGCGCACACCCGCTTTGTCGTTATCTTTAATAATTCGAAACAGCAACCACTAATCGTTTATTTTCATGCATTAATTGAGTTAGTGGTGCAATGTGCTATAAATTCGACGCAACGTGTTAGCAGTGGATAGATGACGGAGGGTAACTGGTCCACCACTATGAAGCAAAACCAACTAACTCGATCTAAGGTATTCAAGGGAGGGATAAGGGAGAATAAGACAAAGAGAGATAAGATTGGGAATTGAAGATGCCTTAGATGCATGTCTGCACAGATTTGTTGGGTACTCCCGAGCTGAAAAACATATCTTTTTGCTTCCACTTCAGACGTCTTTGCATCTCTTTAGTGGACCCCAGGCTTTATAAGGCCGTATACCTTTATCTGTATCAATCGTTGATGTTTTCCTTGTTAGAAAAATACAATAAATAAATAATTAGTAAACGACTCGACTTAATATTCAGCCCTTTTTTTTGTTGTCAAGGGGGAAATCTTCAAAAGGTACCCGGCGCCGTGGAGGCGACGCAGAGTTATGTGGGATTTTTACCGCATTAAAACCCCCCGGTGGATCGAGATCCCGGAAGTCTCCGGGATCTCAAAACGACTGCAAGCGGGATCCACTAATTAATTACATATTAATACTTTCCCGAAAGGTACTGCTTGAGTCTGTATTCTAGAATGACTCAGTAAATTTCCATACATGACGGAAAAATACGTAGAGTCCAATGATACGTTTTATAGACGTTATTACAGAATCATAACACTAAAGTTTCTAGTATTTTGCATGATATGACACAAGGTACATCCAATTAGATTTTACCTTAAAAGTTCATCAGGAATAAACATTCTGTCGTAAAAAATATTTTATATTGAACGTCATCGTACGTTGTGTCATATCAAAACCTCAAATTATGACGTACAATCACGTTCTGTCCGTGAAAGTGTTAACCAAATCTACTTAAAATACAGGCACTTCCTAGAAGTATTTCTCTTATATCAACAAAACATTGTCTAATAGTGCGGAATAACGTCTGAGTAGCGAATCCACATTTTATTTATAGCTTGTGCACATTTAGCCCGAGGGTCTGCTAACAATTGTACGTGCTGGAATGTTACATTTTACTGATACAGTAGAAGGTGGTTTGGATAGATATTGCTATATTACCATTCATATTTAATGACATATATTTAAGGATATGACAAAACGAAATATTTTACTTTTATTTATCTGATTGAAGTGGCAAACGAGCATGCAGTCAACCTGATGGTAAGTGGTCACTGCCGCCCATGGACATCTGTAAGCAATTTCAAATTTAACATAGGTTCTATCTGTAGTCAATCATAGATGCGTTGCCACTCCCGAAGACTATGATGGTCGCCTCATATGAAAGTGTGCGGGCAACCACGCCCTTCTATCGAAGCGCAAGAAATTCTTCACGCTAGAAATAGGCGTGGCGGTGCTACTTCGCCGGTCGAACTACTCTGGTTCTACAACCTTTTAATCTTATAAAGAATAAATAAGTTATTGTCGTACCACCCAAACAAAATAAAACTTTTTTATTTAAAACTAGCTGTACCCTGCGCGCGTTGCTACACCATAAATAAAAAAATTACACCAGATATCTTCGCGAGCTCATGAATAACAACTTTGCAAAAGATCATCACATGATCAAATGAATAGTTTACGATTTTATGACAACCATTCATTTTTATAAAGAAGATAGAAAAGGAAACAAGCATGCAGTCCACTTCTAGTGTTGTGTGTGTTGACGTGTTCTGATCTAAAGGTGGTATAGGATACTTATCCAAGACGTTACACCTTAGTCTTCAAGGCTAACAACGCACAACTTATATTTCCTGGAGTAATTCAAGATGTCCATAAGTGCAGTGACCATTTACCAGCATGGGGACTATGTACTCCTTTGCTACTTCTGTATAATAGGTCAATATAATTGTCAAGCATGATTTCCTAGAAACATTTTCCAAAACAGACATTCCTGAATGTTACCTAATAGCTCGGAACAGCGGTTGAGTGGAGAGTCCACATTTTACTTACGCTTCTTGAGCTCTAAGACCGAGAGTCCGCAAATAGCGAAATGAGCAGTTAAAGAATTCAGTACAAAATGTTGTACAACACGTTTATGTACTATGTTATTAACATTATGCGTTTTGTTATATCTTATTTATTTAATCTTTATATGCCGTACGGTATGCACTAAGGTAGAGGCGGTAATGCTTAGGGTAATGCTTTAGGTGGTAAATCCCTTAGTGATTCCATTTTGGAGGCATCACCGCCACACTCATTTCCGCCTGATAACAGCAGTGTTGAGGCCTGCCGTCTTTTGATTTGAAGGGTATGGTAAGAAAGATATACTTATCTGAGGTGCTTGAACTTATAGTGGCAACGCATCTGTGACAAACTTCAGGTAAGACATCGTATTTATCTCAAGTTGATAAGTTGGTAAGCTGCAGTGGCTACTTACCATCAGGTGGACTACATACTGGTTCAGTGCTTTCAAATTATAAAATAGGTCAAAATAATTGTTAAGCATGATTTTCTAGAAACTTTTCCTAAAACAAACATTCCTGAATGTTGCCTAATAACTCGGAACAGCGGTTGAGTGGAGAGTCCACATTTTACTTACGCTTCTTGAACTCTTAGACCGAGAGTCCGTAAATAGCGAAATGTGCAGTTAAAGGATTCAGTATAAATGTTGTACAGCACGTGTACTATATTATTAACATTTTGCGTTTTGTTATATCTTATTTATTTAATCTTTATGTGCCGTACAGTATGCACTAATGCATGACTTAGGTGGTAATACTTAGGGTAACGTTTTAGATGGTAAATCCCTTAGTGATTCCCTTTTGGAGGCATCACCGCCACACTCATTTCCGCCTGATAACAGCAGTGTTGAGGCCTGTCGTCTTTTGATTTGAAGGGTATGGTAAGAAAGATATACTTATCTGAGGCGCTTGAACTTATAGTGGCAACGCATCTGTGTCCAACTTCAGGTAAGATCGACAAGATAAGAAAAGATTAACATCGTATTTATCTCAAGTTGATAAGCTGGTAAGCTGCAGTGGATACTTACCTAAGGTGGACTACATACTGGTTCAGTGCTTTCAAATTATAAAATAGGTCAATATAGTTGTCAAGCATGATTTCCTAGAAACATTTTCCAAAACAGACATTCCTGAATGTTGCCTAATAGCTCGGAACAGCGGTTGAGTGGAGAGTCCACATATTACTTACGCTTCTTGAGCTCTTAGACCGAGAGTCCGCAAATAGCGAAAAGTGCAGTTAAAGGATTTAGTACAAAATGTTGTACAGTATGTATACTATATTATTCACATTTTGCGTTTTGTTATATCTTATTTATTTAATCTTTATATACCGTATGGTATGCACTAAAGTGGACTTAATGCTTTAGGTGGTAAAACCCTTAGTGATTCCCTTTCGGAGGCATCGCTGCCACTTTTTTAACCCTTGCTGTGTTTTGGTCTGAAGGGAGTAAAATAAACATACGTATCTGAGGCGTTCTAACTTTCCCTCAGGAGTAGCAATGCATGTAGGTCCTACCTCGAATAAGACCGAACTTATAATAGATGGGTTAAAATGGCAATTTACTATCAGGTGGTCTCAAAGCTATTTCCAAATTATAAATTATGACGTCAAAATAATTGTCAAAAATCATGTCCTAGAAAAGTTTTTCAAATCAGAAAATTCCTGAACGTTGCCTAATAGCTCGGAACAGCGGTTGAGTGGAGAGTCCACATTTACTTACGCTTCTTGAACTCTTAGACCGAGAGTCCGCAACTTGCAAAATGTGCAGTTAAAGAATTCAGTACAAAATGTTGTACAACACGTTTATGTACTATGTTATTAACATGTTTTGTTTTGATATGCGCCAAGGAGGTAGACTTAGGTGGTAATGTTTAGTGTAATGCTTTCGGTGGTAAATCCCTTAGTGATTCCCTTTTGGAGGCATCACCGCCACCCTTATTTCCGCCTGATAACAGCAGTGTTGAGGCCTGTCGTCTTTTGATTTGAAGGGTATGGTAAGAAAGATATACTTATCTGAGGTGCTTGAACTTATAGTGGCAACGCATCTGTAGCCAACTTCAGGTAAGACATCGTATTTATCTCAAGTTGATAAGTTGGTAAACTCAAGTTGATTATAGATGTCCGTAAGCTGCGGTGGCTACTTACCATCAGGTGGACTACATATACTGGTTCAGTGCTTTCAAATTATAAAATAGGTCAAAATAATTGTTAAGCATGATTTTCTAGAAACTTTTCCAAAAACAAACATTCCTGAATGTTGCCTAATAGCTTGGAACCGCGGTTGAGTGGAGAGTCCACATTTTACTTACGCTTCTTGAGCTCTTAGACCGAGAGTCCGCAAATAGCGAAAAGTGCAGTTAAAGGATGCAGTACAAAATGTTGTACAGCATGTGCACTATATTATTAACGTTTTGCGTTTTGGTATACGTTATTTATTCAATCTTTATGTACCGTAAGGTATGCACTAAGGTGGATTTAATGCTATAAGATGATAGAATCTTTCTGATTGCCATTCAGAGGCATTACCGCCACACTAATTTCTCCTTAATAGCAGCAGGATTAAGACCTGCTTTGTTTTGGTCTGAAGTATGGTAAAGAAGACATGGTAAAGCTGAGAATCCTGAGAACCAAGCTAGAACCGATCAGAATCTTAACATTGATCTAAAACGGCTTAATACTGATGTACATATGTAGCAGTGACCAATCGCCATCAGATGAACTGCATGCTCGTTTGCAACACAATCTTATATCAAAAGTACTTCAACTATTATAACGATTAATATAATAATTCCGGCGAGGATAATCCCCACCTGCTTGCGAGCCGCAGCAGCGTAATTCCTTATTCCGGGAACCCTCGGGAACGCTCAGTTTCAATAAACGAGCTAAACTGTAAAGTCACTGAGAGATTTACGAATAGTATGTAAAAATAAAATGACCTTTCATTTTGTAGACCGTCCATCTGGTAGGGGGGCGATCGGTACTCCTTTTGCCTAAACATGGTCGCCACTCGAGGACCTTTCTTCCCCATCGGTTATCGGTCCTACGAGCGATGTGGCGGCCCATTGCCACTTCAGCCTGCTAATTTTGAGAGCTATGTCGGTAAGCTTCGTTCGTCTACGGATTTAATCGTTGCGAATCATGTCTCGTAGCGAAATTCCGAGCATATCCCTCTCCATAGCACGCTGAGCGACCCTGAGCCTCCGAAAAAAATATTTTTTTATGATACAGGTTACTTTGAACCGTTCAAAGTTACCCATATTACATCCAATTTCGACGTCATCAAAAGTTTAACAGTTTTACGCAATATTCAACATGGGATACGGATAGTACAGTTTCAAAATAATAATATACAATATACATTTTAAAGATAAACTTCACTACGGAAAAGGCGGTATTTTTTAAAATTATGACATTGACAGGTACCTTTTTTTACTTTCATTGCTATTACAACATTTTGGCAAACCATTTTACGCAGGTAGGTACGATATTGAAACAACAAGAAGTTTCCATGTAATAAATTAATATATTTTTTTCACAACTTTGTTCAAAGTTACACCGCTGTTCAATGTTACCTAAATTGAATGTTCAATTTAAAATATTTATTTACTATTATTTTCTATATAGGCGATAAATAAGTAATATAATCTGGATTGTCTCCACAAATTAATAATCGCGGAAGTTGATAAAAGATGGCGCTACTGGTATTTCTGAATCACGCTATCAACATTTTTTCTATATTTTGCATACCAATAAGCTTTGATCTGAGCTTGTCGGAGCATCGCCTCTCGCGAGGCATAATTACCTAGTCAAATAAAAGATTTTTACTTTTATGTCACAATTTTCATGATAACTCATACAAAGCATGAAATTAAATATGTTATACCAAAAAAAACACTGCTATTTTCTGTTTTAACTGTCGGGTCATATAACATAATAATTTCTTGTATAACAGTATACAAGATTTGTTTTATTTCGTTTTCTTGGCGAGTCCTGAATTCTAACTTTTGACTTTTAATAAAAAAAATATTTTACCTACTCACAAACATAATTTATGAAGATCCCTGACACCCTAGCTCTCTCGGGAATGTGTTTGTTGCAAGGGAATATAATAGAATAAGGGAAATAAACAGAGGGTCCTTTGAGACCAAAGTGCAGGGGAAAGTTTTGTGGTCAAATTCGGGTATCATTTTTAACTTATTACTTTTAGCGTAGTATGAAAGGTTATTATTCAGATATTTTATATATTAAAATATACTAAGCATACCTTTATAAGTTCATTAAATAATATGCTTAAGCTTTGTATTTTATTATTTCACTCTGTCAAGGAGAATTTACTTTTTAAAGCATTTTGAAGTATTACATTATATTTTGCAGGTATGTAGAAAACAAACGATAAACAATTTATAATCATTTAATCTTGATATTTTAAGTTTTTTTATCTGATTGAAGTAGTAAACGAGCATGCAATCCACCTGATGGTAAGTCACTTTACTGATTTACACATGGACTTGGACTTGGGTTGCTTACAGATGGACAATCTGTAAGCAACTTCAAATAGAACATGGGTTCCATCTGAAGTCAATCACAGATGCGTTGCTATTCCCGAGAACTACGATGGTCGCCCCATATAAAAGTGTGCCGGCAACCACACCCTTCCATCGAAACGCAAGAAATGCTTTATGCAAGAAACGCTTTATGCTAGGTAGTACTTACCGCTACACCTACGCCACCTACACCACGCTCGACAAACTCTACCCTCTTTCTGACGCAGTCGAATAAGAAGCATTTTTATTCATATAACTATTGACTTTAAAGTACTGGAAACATATTATCAACGTATTTAAATTTATCTGCTCAATCAAAATGTACAACAAAATGTACGTTACATTTTTTGAACGCAGGAGAAACCGCTAGTACGACATATTTTAATAAAACTATGACTTATATTTCATTGAAGTTAAGCAAGTACAATTCCATGTTTTGATTGGTTCCGTTGCAAATAAATGTGACATTCATTTTACCAATGGCTTCTTAATTCGAAAAACGTGTTTTCTGGAATGCTACTAAGCAATAAGTCGCACGCCATAAAATTTTATTACGACATTTAACAATAGCCCCTATGAAATATTTAAGTAATCATATATATTATATTTAACTTCGTGTTCTGTTGAATTAACTCAAATATTTAATATTTTTAGATCATAAAGTAACAATAAAAGGCTATGTATGAACATTTATTTATTGTATCCAAACTCATACCTAACATTACATTACCTAACATATCTGAGAGTTCTTAAAAAGTCCTCCAAATGTCTGTAAGGTCCACGAATTAGCACTTGGCTAGCGCTGTGGACTATGGCCCACTTCATTATAGGCCCAGAGGTAGGACAGTAATTTATTGGTGAAAAAATCACACTTAACAAATACTTAAACAAAGTTTTTGTAAAAATCCCATAGACCTCATATAGATAAAAAAGTTGCAATATTTTTAGCTCAACAAAAATATTTGAAGTATAAAATTTGTAATAAATCTTATACTTGATCATTTATTAGAAAGATCGACGAGCGAGTCGTTGGATCAGCAAGGCCTAATTTGAAGGCTTTTTAGCTAAAATGTATGTAATTTTACATCATCTATAATTGAGATAAAAAGGCATTTTTAGGCTGAATTTTGCAAGTAAGATTCTAATTATGTGCCATATGTCACATTCCGTCTAACAATGTAGAGCCTGCTAAAGAAATAGACGTATATACCTAGTGTAGTGTAGTGCAGGAGTGCGCACTTTTTACTTACTACTGACAAAAAAAATACAGATGCTATGTATAATATTAAGCGTTTTTATTTGCTCTTGTTATTAAATCAATAAAATCAGTTCTAAAAATGGGGGTTTTGGTATTTATTTAGTAATTATTCGGAAAAAGTCCCAGTCAAAACACTTTTCCTTAACTAAGTCTTCAAAAAACGAACCAAGTTCATTTATTTTTTCACACCGACCAACTTTAAGTGCGCATTGACATTTGACATTTGAAATTCGCGGGAAACCTTGCGTTGCGACTGGAAAATGTAAGATACTCTTGTTCACCGCGCACTCTTTCACTACCCTACCCTATATAAACGTGTAAAACTACCCTCTCGACCCTCTTTCTGACGCAGTCGAGTTAATAAAATATTGTATATAGTGTTGATAACAATGACAATAAGTTCTTGCACGAGTTTTCTAGCAACTTCGAACGTATCATTTATGTTTATGCCATGTTGAAATTGAGAACAATGTGCGAAGTTAAATTTAATGTATTTAAGAAATTGATTTTCTTAATTTATAGCCGGTATTTTTGTATTTTCGCCAAAATACGTTAATGTTTTTTTATTTACATTACAATTGTGTTTTAGACAGAAACAAAATCATACTTTGAATTATTTCTTTAAAACTAAAATAATATAAAAATGGTATATATTTTTTATATTATTTTAGTTTTACAACAACAATAAAAAAAACAAGCTTTTCAATGGAAGAAAAAAAGAAAAACTTTTTTTTTTTCATCGAAATGGGTTTCATTACTACAAATTTTACATTAAAAGTAAAATTTGTTTACATTTAATGTAAAATTTGTTTACATTAAATGTAATTTGTAGTAATGAAATCCATCATTTTGTTGCATCGTACAATTTTCTACATACTTGCAACCCGCGTGGCGGAGCAGTTGCCATACCGGTCTGACGCGCATTGGCTCCTGGGTTCGATTCCCGGCCCGACAGGTATCTGAATAATGAGTTTAGATTCATGTTCTAAGTCTGGGTGTTTGTGTATTCGTCTTGTGTGTGTGTCCATGGTACCCACGACATAGGAGAAAATCCTAGTGTGGGGCTATGAGTGTAGAAAGCGTATTTGTGTAACTTATCCTCAAACATTGCATGTTAAATAAAAGGTCTTAAAACAAGCAAAATAACTATAATCAGACGTAATTTTTAATCATACAATAAACAATACTTTAAACACTGTATCCAATTAACAAAAACCAATCAACTACTATAGATAATATTGGCTTACAATAGAAATATGATCTCTGAAGCAATCAAGGGCCGAGTTTTGATAATTACGGTCGTAATTCAGAGATAGAATTTCAATCGTGATGGCTTAATTAAATCTTTGGGCCAGCGATCTGGATTGAATATCGCCGGGTTGGAAAATTAAAAGAAATTAAGCAATTGAAACATTTACCCCGATATTATCTCGGTTCATTGAACAAATCATTAGACGTAAATGTATTAAGTAAATCGTTTTATGAAGTGGCTAACAGCATCGAAAGTTTTTTTGTCCATTATTCGGTGCATCTGTACCTAATAGTGAGCAATGATTGCTGTTAGAGATTTTTTTTTATAGATGGGCCTAACGATAAAGCAGACGGGATGGAAAGCAGTCACCGTCGCCTATGGACATTTGCAACACCAGGGGAGTCGCCAATGCATCGCCGGCTATGAAGGAGAGCTCTTTTCACACCTTTCTTGAAGAGCCCCCTGTGTTAGCGCTCCGGGAATACCTCAGGAGGAAGCTCATTCTTCTTGCACGTCCGCGGCAGGAAGAAGCGCGAACCGAACCATGGAGGATATATGTTATCAAGTCCAAAGGATTGAGGTACAAACTAAAACTGGCTGCAGAGGTATTGCTACCGTTGCTTAGAAAGAATTTGTATGCTTTGTAAATACCTTTACAAAGCGCCTTTACTTCAATACCTTGGTAAGGTACTGCACTTTAAGTAAGAATAACTCAGAGCTTAACACAATTGACATAAGACGCTGAGGCACGTAATGTATTTTAAATTCAATTTACAAAAATAATCAACTTAAAGGCCACTTCTGACAATAGTGTGTGTGTGAGAGAGTGTGTGTCAGTGTATGTAAGTGAATTGCAAGCAAAATCTACCGAAGCAAGGGTCAACCGTCCCCTAAAATGTATTATTTAGACACTAGTTGAATCCCGCAGCTTCGCCCGTGTTAACAAAAATCGTTTGTGCCGTGGGAATAAGATATTTTCTCACAGTAAGAAGCAGCTATCCAGAATGTAATTTAATGAAAATCGCTCCATCCGTTGAGACGTGAAGAAGTAACAAACATACACACTCACAAACTTTCGCCTTTATAATATCAGTATTATATGATGATGTTCTTTATGGTGTAGGGGACGCACAGCAAAATTCCCTAACATAAATTGTGTATTCTTAATATGTACCAATAAACTTAATTTTACCATATCGTACTTATAATTATATAAATAATATAATTTTATCATAACATTTTCAACTAAATCAAATAAACTTACCTAAAACCAATCCAACAAGCCCTACGTAATCGTAAATTGCTCGATATGGCAGCACCGATAGAGGATCCCGTATAAATTTATTAGCACCCTGCCCAGAGTTATGTTAGGCGGTTGATCTAAGTTATTGCAGTTAGACATCGGGAAGCGGTCTTATTGATTCCGTTTGCTTGAGTCTTTATTGATCTAATTTGAACACCTTGTCGTTAGACTCTGGAAGAGCTGGATGTCTGCTGGATGAATACTGATGTGTTAAGCGCTGTGTGCTAGTCTGAAAGGCGGGGTAAGGATACTTAACCGAGGCTTTCTTACTTAGTCTTCAAGAATAGCAACACATCTGTGACTGACCTTATGTAAGCGTTCCTATGCACTAGCGGTTGGCCGCCCAGGCGGTTCGTTTAAGCGGTTCATCCGCTTAACCCGGTTTCTTTGCGATTGGCCGCCATAGCCGTCTGCCGCGATGAAACCACGCTAAGCGGGTGGACATGTGACCTATAAATCAAATGGACGTCATATAATAGCTTATATTATTAACTTTTACTCCCAAAAATAACAAAATAATAAAAATAAAAAATTACTGAATTCATCCGTTACTAGAAACGCGCAAAGAATTTAGCCATGTCAATTCCTCGGCGGTTTGCCGCAAACTAAACGGCCCATGAGTCGCTGGTAAAACAAGACAGCCGCATCTCTCCATTCAACCGCCGCGGTTGAAATTTTCTGGCGCTTGCCGCCCCTGCGGATAACCGCTAGTGCATAGGAGGGCTAAGACTCATATCTTATCTAGGATTGATTATGGTCTATAGCCAACAATGGCCACTTACCAACAGATTATATATTTCTTCGTTTACTACTTCTATATTACAAAAGGACAAATCTATCACTTTTACTCGACAATGACTATTGATGAGAATTAAAGCGTATTTCAGCAAAAGTAAAGTAATATTCACTTCACACGCAAACTGAAAGTTCTTAGAAACTTTTGCAGTTCGACTGCGGATGCACCACTATCTCATCTATTTCTGTCTACTCAGTGTTAATCATTGCGTTCTAATAGTCTGATCGGTTATTTTTATGTGCCGGTCTGATTGTAAAAGGTACTCGACGCCGTGGGAGCGACGCAGGGTTATGTGGGATTTTTACCGCACTAAAACCCCCCCGGTGGCCGTCCTCGGCGCTGAAAAGGAGGACTCCGGGATCTCGAAATGACTTCAACCGGAATCCTCCGAGCGCGTTGTCCCATCGGGCTCCTCCCAGATGGGCGGCTGGGCCCACCGTTCCGTCTAGTCTTTACGACGGTATGCGACCACACATACCGCCGTCCTTCCCGGGATTGCCTGACCGAACGGTTCGAGCTCCCACTTTAGCCGTCTGCAACCCCGGAAGCCCCTTTTAGTCGCCTCTTACGACAGGCAGGAGATGCCGTAGCCCTATTCTGATCCCGGAACTACAGGGCGTGCATTGATAGCCTAATGGTTGAAACGTTGTGAGGAAATCTACATACACGAGAGTTCTTTAAAAAAATTTCGGAGGTGTGTGAAGTCCACCAATTCGCACTTAGCTAGCGCGGTGGACTATGGCCTATAATTCTCTCATTCTGAAAGAAGACAACCAGCAGTGGGACAATATTGGGTTGACGACGGTCTGATTGTTGTAGTGAGCAAGATATACTTCTGCGATATCAAGGGGAGAGAAGCATCAGGGGTCCACTGCAAATTAGACATATAATTTGTTTACAGTTTTTTATAGGTGGCAGTGGCTATTTGCCATTGAGTGGGTGCGCTCATTTGCTACTTCCATATTATAATAACCACCTAAGTATGAGTAAGAAATCACGTTTGTTGTCCTCTGGATATTTGTTTTATTTTGTTTTTAATACTTGTTGTTGTAGAAGCAAAAGGAATGTATCATCTGTGAACTTCAACTGTCTTTTTTTTTGTTTTCGAGGGGAACTTTCAAAAAGTACCCAACGTCGCGGGAGCGACGCGGGTTATGTGGGATTCTTACCGCACTAAAACCGCCCCGGTGGCCGACCTCGACGCTGCTAAGAGGACTCCGGGAACTCCAATTGACCGCCGCTGGTGTCCTCAGCGTGTGCCCCACCGGTATTTTCTCTGGTGGGCGTGAACTGCTCACCGCACCTTCTGGTTTTTACGGCAACATGCAACCACACATGCCGCCGTCCTTCCCGGGGTCACTTGACCGGACGGTTCGAGCTCCCACTCTTCCCGCCCGCAACCCTAGAAACCTATTCTGGTCCCGGAACTACAGGGACACGAACTTCAACTATCTAGTTAACATGATGAAATACAGCCTGGTGACAGATTTTTTTATAATAATGAAGTAGCAAACGAGCACGCAATCCACCTGATGGTAAGTGGTCACTGCCGCCCATAGACATCTGTAAGCAATTTCACATAGAACATAGGTTCTTTCTGAAGTCAATCACAGATGCGTTGCTATTCCCGAGGACCATGATGGTCGCCTCATGTGAAAGCGTGCCGGATACCACACCGTTCTATCGAAATGCAGCCAGCCATGCGAGCCAGCACACACATCAACCCATTATTGTCCAACTGCTGGGCACGGGTCTTCTCTCAGAATGAGAGAGTTTAGCATAGTCCACCGCGCTGGCCAAGGACGAATTGGTGGACTTCACACACCTCCGAGAACTTTTTTTTTATGAATTCTCGGGTGTGTAGGCTTTCTCACGATGTTTTCCTTCACCGAAAAGCAGTGATAATTAATTTATAATACGCACATAAATCAGTGGTGCGTGCCTGGGTTTGAACCTCGGACCTCCCGATCGAGAGGGCAAGTTTCAACCATTAGGCTATCACTGCTCCCAGCTGGTGAGCCAGCAATTACACCATTCCACCGAAACGCAAGACCTGCATCATGCTAGAAACAGATGCGGCGGTGGTACTCCCCGGTCAAACTTTATACGTTCACCTTTGAAAATCAAAATTATGTTATATAAGCAAGATTAATATCACTCACTCAATGATACCTTAACTTTATTATTAAATAAAAATCCCTTTTGAAATGCCTCACAATTTATGTAACCGCATCGTGCAGATTTAAATACCAATTTGCAGTTAACATGAAATATTTCGTCCAAGTTGGGTGTAGTCTAGTCCATTATATGCATAGATAATGTAGATAAGGAATTTGAAAGAATGAAATCTGAATAAGAAAATAGTAATCTCGTCAACCCAATATTGTCACACATTTGGGCACCGGTCTTCTCTCAGAGTAAGACTGGTTTTAGGCCATAACTTTTTTTATATTTCTTTCATTTTCTTTTCTTTTTGCCTCTTTATGTGTTTGTTTTTTTCTTCATTTACCATTTTTTTTTCTTTAGTTTTAATCATTTATTTTATGCATTTTTGCGGTGCCCTTTGGAATAAATGTTTCTTTCTTTCTTTCTCTCTAATTTACCGTGCGAGCCAATTGCGGATAGATAGACGTTACACACCTCGTCCCTGTAGTTCCGGGATTAGAATAGGGCTACGGTATCCTCTGCCTGTCGTAAGAGGTGACTAAAAGGGGCTTCCGGAGTTGCAGAGTGGGAGCTCGAACCGTTCGGCCAGGCGATCCCGGGAAGGACGGCGGTATATGTGGTCGCATACCGTCGTAAAGACTAGACGAAGCGGTGGGCCCAGCCGACCATCTGGGAGACGCCTTTTTTAAGGTTTTCCCGTCGAAAACAAAAAAAGACATCACACACCTTTGAGAACTTTTTTTAAAGAACTTTCAAGTGTGTAGTTTTCCTCACGACGGTTTCCTTCACCGTAAAGCAGTGATAATTAATTTATAATACGCACATAACTTTGGAAAAATCAATTGGAAATATCAATCATCAGCCTGGGATTTGAAGCTCGGAGAAAATGTTACAAAGTAATAACTCATACTAATTAATAAGACATTTTACAGACTCTAAAATAATAATTAAATCACAGGTGCGTTACTACTCTCGAGGACTATGACGGTCGCCTCATATAAAAGTGTGCCGGCAACCACACCCTTCCCTTGAAACGCAAGAACCGCTTCCCGCTGGAAATAGGTGTGGCCATAGTACTTACCCGGTCGAACTACACTGGATCTACCACCTGTAAATATATTCCATCTTACGGAAGCTGTAATTTTTTCCGGGATAAATAGTTAAACTATTTGCTTTTTTAAGTATTATCTACGAATACCAAATCTAACACGTTCATCCAGATGTGTTTGGAATTTTTGCGCGATTTGAGATTAAGCATCCTTGCATTCAAACATTTGCATTTATAATTGATACATTTAATACAAGAAGGTAGAATATATTTAAAATCACCTATACGAATTAATATTATAAATAAGAAATTAAACATAACTATAATTTATTTCAAAAGTTGCTATATTACACGCTTTCTACACTCATTGCCCCACACTAGGATTTTCTCCTGAGTCGTGTGTGTCATGAACACACACAAGATGAACACACAAACACCCAGACCCAGGACATGAATCTAAACTGATCAATCAGATACCTGTCTGGCCGGGAATCGAACCCGGGACCCATTGCGCGTCAGACCGGTGTGGTAACCGCTGGTGTATTCATATCTCTATGAATGAACTAAATGTAACTTATAATGATTACTTCCGGAGAATATCTCACATTGTGAAATTGAAACTATTCGCTTAAATTTAGAGCGTTCCATAGTCTTAAATCCATGGAACTAGCTTTAAAGTATAAATCTCTCGTTTATCGTAATAACCCGTAAGAACGTAATTTTACGGCACTCACAATGTCCGATACTGATGTTCTGAGCTGTTGAGTGTTGCAACCGTATTGCTTGAGCTTTAATGGATAGAATTTGTAGAATACAATCTTTTGAAAATTTCTTTCGAGGCGTAACGATGTCACTTAGTGGCGGCGCAAGGCTTAAACTTATTGTGGGCAAGATACAACTCGCGAGACACTCTGATTAAAGTCGAAGTTAAGGTTGATCTGAAATTTAACGACCAAACAAATAAGGTCGCCAAATCTAGATTCTCTGGCTTTTTTTTTTTGGTCTCGAGTGGGAGCGACAAAGGGTTATGTGGGGTTTTTAACGCACTTACCCCCCCCCCCCCCCCCATCTACCCACCCTCCCGCTCGTCCTCGGCGCTATAAAGAGGACTCCGGGATCTTGAAACGACCGCAACCGGAATCCTCTGAGCGCGTTGCCCCATCGGGCATCGGGCTGCTCCCAGATGGGCGGCTGGACGCACCATTCCATCTAGTCTTTACGATGGTATGCGACCACACATATCGCCGTCCTTCCCGGGATCGCCTGACCGAACGGTTCGAGCTCAGACTCTAACCGCCTGTAACCCTGGAAGCAGATTCTCCGGCCTGCAACACCAAGTCTTGTGAGGCTCTGTGTCTGTGAGGCACGAGGCCCTAAGTGGAGACCCACACTGGCAAAGCCTTACGCCGCCACTGATATCATTTTACGCAGAGTCTTATGCGTAAAACTTAGTACGTAATTCTAAAGTCGGCACTCATATAAGACATAGTGTCGTCGCCGTCATCCAGCGAAATATGTCCAGCGCCGACTTCGGGACTAAGGCCTGAGTATGTTCTAAACCGACATATATTTAAATTATATTTAACTTTTTTGTGACATGGAAGTCGGTAGATATTTTTTGTTAAAAAGTTTTTATTAATGTAGTTGTTGGCAAACAAATTAGTAAATTTTAAAAGATGTAGATAAAACTTTACTTATTTTGTTATTCCATTATCCTTCTAATACAATTGTAGTCAATCATAAACGGAGTTATTTTCTTGGAAAAAAAACACAACAGAGGGGTGAATAAAAAAATCTTATAACATTTTATTAACCCTTTACTTAATAGAAACATTTTTAATTTGCTTCTGTCTCATTACTCACAAAAATAATTTAGTCTTGCGAGGAAACGTAGCTATTATATCTCAAATCGTTGACTCGGTAAAAGTAATCCAGGTTATCCTTGGGATAAAAATAGAATGGAAAAGATAAATGTACCATTGTTAACAAGGTATAAGCGTAAAGCGTTTTGCTTAATTTTTTTTTATTACTGTCCTATTATTAGGCAGAATTTCAAATGAAAAAGGTACTGATCATAGAAATGAGCTAGCATCTATTTAATTATTAACTATTTTCACGAAAGTTTGACGAAATTGTAAAAATCTCTCAAACGCATCTCTAAGCTTTTCCGAAACGTTTTCCTATATTTTGAAAGCAAATAGTAATTAATTGAAATTTTACAGAATTATTTTGCAATTGTTTAAATACACATTTAGGACAAAATATCGCACCTCAGTGCGAAAACTGATATCCGGTAATATCTCTTTCATATATTGATTTGGTTTCTACCGCTACTTCATCCGCTTCATCCACGTGTATCAAATGTCTTACGTCTTCTAACGTGTATGCCAATATTCCGCAAAATTCGATCGATAGCCTTTACGTGAAATAATAACTAACATACATACTCCCTCACGAAATCGCATTTATTATACTAAAAATATGTTTATTTTAAAATTCATTGTAACGTTTGATATTTATAAAAATCCTACAGTGAATACGCATCGAACCAGCAGAAATAACATTCATGCCAATGCGCACAATTCTATGACTTGGACCACCCTACGAAAGATAAGCTATTCGTCCATTGCATGATTTACATCCTCATGGAAAATTTGCCACTAATTAAGCTTCCGAGACTTCAGGCGCAGTTTAGGTTTTCATATGCGAGTCCTTTATACCTTTGTACAGCAGCTAAGTATTCTCTTTAGCTCCGTGTTTCAATGGCTGCAACGGATTTTAACTTATAATTCATGCAGTTCAAATGTAGGCTTTTGAACTTTTGCGTACATTCTAAAGGATGTAATGCTTCATTAAGAAATCTAGGCTCTTGCATTAACATTGTGACCTGGATTTGCATCTAAATGTTGGGAATGTATGATATTTAGCTTTTAACTGTAGCAATGGAGATAGCGAGTCTTTGAAGTGTTCGTCGGACTCAAAAACATAGATATTCTGGCTTATATCAAAACGTTAGCAAATGTTCATTATGTTAAGGCAGAAAGTGGGTAGACATACATTTGAATTGACAACGTTTTCAATTTACATAAACGTTTAAGTCTGCTTTTTTTTTTTCCAAATTACTAGAATGGATTTTTTTAGCAGGTGGTAAAACCAGTGTAGTTCAATCGGGGAAGTACATTAACCACACCTATTTCTAGTGTGAAGCATTTTTTGCGTTTCGATGGAAGGGTATGCCGGCACACTTTTATATGAGGCGACCATCATAGTCGTCGGGAGTAGCAACTCATCTGTGATTGACTTCAGGTAAAACCCATGTTTTATTTGAAGTTGTTTACAGGTGTCCATGGGTGGCAGTGCCCACTTACTTGATAATAACCAAGTAGTCCACCTGATGGTGGACTGCATGCTCGTTTGCTACTTAAATCACACAAAAAAATGGAGATGATGTCATTAGTCACATCATCCCCATTCTTGGATGACTCCCGTGAATATCATGCCTGCTTTAGAAGAAGGGTAATTATTGACATCGTTTCAGTATATAATTTTACAATATTGTAATTCGAGTACAACCCATTATTATCCCACTGCTGGGCATGGGTCTTCTCTCGGAATGAGAGAGTTTTAGGGCATAGTCCACTGCGCTGGCCAAGTGCGAATTGGTGGACTTCACCCACCTCAGAGAATTTTTTTTAAGAACTCTCGGGTTGTGTAGGTTTCCTCACGATGTTTTCCTTTACCGAAAAGCAGTGATAATTCATTTCTAATACACACATAAATCAGTGGTGCGGTTGAACTTCGGACCTCCCGATAGAGAGGGCAAGTAAACCACTGGGCTATCACTGCTCTAGTAACATTAAAGTGTCACAATATACATATTCCTGTAGTCCTATCTATTTGTAAGCGCGGTGGACTAAGGCCTAAAAACTCTCTCGTTCTGAGAGAAGACCCGTGCCCAGCAGTGGGACAATAATGGGTTGGCACCAATGTTACTATTTACGAAAAATCAAAAAAGCGTTAAATTTAAACAGACTTAGGAGTTTGCGTAATAATATATTATAAAATGTGTGTAATGTTTAATAATTATTTATTTTAACCAACATTACGAGTTGGAGTGGCGTCATTTAGGAGAGGCCTATGTCCAGCAGTGGACCTCAAAGGGCTGATGGATGGATGGATGGAAACAACATTACAATATATGTAAAAACTAAATATTGAAAAATATGTATTAAAATATGTTGAGTAATTCATTTTTAATTAATTTAGCTACAACTAGCCCAATTTGATTACTCGTAGATATCAAAGCCAGAATGTTTCAAAACCAAATCTACACTGTAACTTGGTAAAGTTTCAAAGGTCCCCGAATCACAGGAATTGACCAACAGTGGAGTCCAAATGGATTGCACAAAATATATCTGTTTCGCTAGTGAAAACAGCTATAAGTCTATTTTTTACCAATTTGAGGATTAGTTCTAAACTGACTTCTACTAACATAGTTTGAAAATGGAGATCTCTCGTTATATTCCCAATTTTTCTGTTCGAAGAAGCTGTATCGATAAATCTCGTTTTAGAATAACGTTTAGAATGACACCTTTATATTATTAGATCTCCATTTAACTAACAATTTTGGTATAAAAAGCATTCAAAAAAAAAATGTGTGCGTGTACTAGCGTACACTCGTAAGAAGTGAAACTTCTTTATGACGTTATTTTTCAAAAAATAATTTACTTTATGCAACTTTACAGAAATTGGTTAAATAAAGTTAAATTAGATAAAGTTTAATAAAAGGCTTTTATTAAACTTTATCTAATAATCTAATCTATAATAATCTATCTAATATCACGCGTGGTAGGGATAAGAAAAAGATGGCGCGTAACGGAAAAAAAAGATGGCGTGTAACAGAAAAAGATGGCGCGTAACGAAAAAAAAAAAAGATGCCGCGTAACAGAAAAAGATGGCGCGTAACGAAAAAATGTTACACAATTTTTTTTTCCAACCCCGATAAAGAAGTTTCATTTAACTTCAACAACCCCGATAAAGAAGTTTCACTTCAATTAGACTTTAATCCGTTTTCACTGGGAGCATAGCTATACCTGTACTGGGTAGATTGAAGTTAATAGCTATCGACCACTCCACTAACGAAGAGGGCGCCACGATAAAGCAGACTGGCCATATGGTGGAAAGTGGTCGCCGTCGCCTATTGACATACACAACACCAGAAGTGTCGAGAATGCATTGCTGGCTTTGAAAGAGAGCTCTTTTTGTACATTTTTTGAAGAGAACCTAACAGATATTGGTCTTAGCAACCAAGGTTAATAAGAAATGACTAACACATTACATTAATTGACAATGTAATGATACAATTCTAATTGGATATATTAATAGTAATGTATACGAATAATTATATAAAATTGAATATGACGACATGATTTTAATGACATGTATGCATGTATGTAACGAATTTATTATTATATTTGTAATTGACATTCCCTTTTTAATACAATTAATTATAATAATATTTGTATGTCATAATATGACTAGATACGATGGAAGTGTCTATTTTTATGTGAACCACCTTGATTGTACCCGTATCTAATGACAAATAAACGATTTGAATTTGAATTTGAATTTGAAGGTTTTGCTACCAGAAGACTAATTTGTAAAGTTTCGGGTAAGACTTAGTTTCTTTTATCTCTCTTTACCAGGAACACAAAAATGTTTAACATTGCTGTTATTAGACAGAAATTTACCTTTAATATAACATCCTTCAAACATTTAATATTATAAATATATATTAAGCTGTTATTCAAAATAATGCTACTATGAGAAAATCTGAGGTTTCCAATTAATGTTAGCACAAAGTTACTAGTTTGGTAGATAGATAGTTATATATAGTTCAGTACACTACAATTATTAGTTTCAATTCAATTTAATATAATATAATATGTAGCACACAGTTATATTAAATCTTAGTACACTTGTATCAAATAATATTATATATATATAAATATAATATCATACCTTCATAATAACTAAATATTGTTATTGTAACGTAACGATTCAGCGTAACATTACGTTACATTAACGTAACGTCAATCCTTCCTAAGTTTCACTTTGATGGTTCAAAAACAAGTGATTTGCGGCTCAAAATCTCTATTTCAATTTTTTAACCTGGATTCATTCAATTCCAATCTCAAATCCAATACCTATTTTAACAAATCGACCGGAAAAATTCATTATGAGTATCCACTTTCAAGTATTTCTCCAGCTGCAAACAAAAGACTCTAAAGGAACAATTGCATTGTACTTTAAACAAAAGTCAATTTCGCGTTGAAATATTTCCACATTTCCAATTTATTAACCGGTCCTATCACGAAAGATAAGCGATGAACGATTCTTTGACAGGCATTTACCGTACAATAGAGGTAGATCGAGTATGATGCAACACGGTTCCATCCACTCCACATCATTCCACGCTGTTTTCTCTAAACACAAAAACCTCTTTGCGCTAAAATAGAATAGTGAAGGTGGTTCCCGGATTGATCCATATACGTCTTACCACCTTGAAGATGCTCGCCATTCTTGATTGACCTATTAACTACTATTTACTACATTTTCGAACCATCAGTAAAAATATAAAATGCGATTATTTCTCGGGAGATGCGATGCTTTTTGCCAGCGTCAAGTTGAAAATAAATTTTGTAATCATAACCCATATTTCATGTTTCATTATCGGTACTCTTAATTAGTGAAACACACGCCTTATCCCGATTAAACTGAGAGCTTGATAAATCACTGCATCGGATATATATTTTGCGTTCCGTTTATTGCAATTTTATAAATACTGGACGTGTTTAACGAATGCCAATGATTTTGATCGCTTTATAGGTATTGGTCGTGCCATTTTATTTTTGTATTAGCAATCAAATGTAGGATTTTTGGTAGTATGTGAAAACTCGACATGAAATAAAATGTCTTTATTTTGTATAGGCCTTTTTTTTTGTTTTCGAGGGGGAAACCTTCCAAAGGTACCCAACGCCGTGGGAGCGACGCAGGGTTATGTGGGATTTTTACCGCACTAAAACCCCCCCGGTGGCCGTCCTCGGCGCTGAAAAGGAGGACTCCGGGATCTCGAAACGACTTCAACCGGAATCCTCCGAGCGCGCTGCCCCATCGGGCAGATGGGCGGCTGGGCCCACCGTTCCGTCTAGTCTTTACGACGGTATGCGACCACACATACCGCCGTCCTTCCCGGGATTGCCTGACCGAACGGTTCGAGCTCCCACTCTAGCCGTCTGCAACCCCGGAAGCCCCACTTTAGTCGCCTCTTACGACAGGCAGGGGATACCGTAGCCCTATTCTGACCCCGAGGCTACAGGGATGATTTTGTATAGGCCTACGGGGGCACTTAAAAATTGACAGTTACATTTTTTTCTTACACTACCACTGGATCGGACACGACCTCAACTGAGAAAATCCGGCAAGAAACTCAGATGGTTTGTCTTTTGTTATTTATATCATTTTTTTAAATATAATTAAAATCAAGTTTTCTTACATGGCAATAAATGTTAGATCCAGTACTGTTAGTGAGTCATAAGTATCCGGTGCAAAAGAGCCCTGTTTGGCAAGATACGCTATCGAATGCTGGCTAGAGTTTTAACAAACTAACAAAACATTTGACGAAATAGCAAACGAGCATGCAGTAAGGTGAACTGCATCTCTATCTTCAATCGTTGTGACGAATAACCGACTGTTCTAATTCTCTGTAATCTGTTATTTAACGATAAATTAAGATAATGAACTCGTAGCATTCTATTATTGCATCCTAATTATTTGTGTTATCAATAATAATATGAATGGTTGATTTTCATGAAATGTAGTAAATCTATATAGAGATATATTTAATTAAATTATTAAAAATAGTTATATTATCTGCAACTTGAGGCAAAATGATGTATTTATTTCATGAAAATTCACGTCTATCCATAGTTATTAAACTTTAATGTTACATTTTGTTCGTTGGTATTGAAATAAATATCTCTAAAAACGTACATCAAAATTTAGGAAGAGTAATAAATACAATATGAATTATTGTAATATTGTTATATAACTATCCAGACATCTAATTTTATCTGATTAGCTACGAAGTTCACATACACTGTGGGATTTCTCTCAAGCTAAAAGATACTGTATTATTTGAGTCCTACAGGTATATATTAACTAATAATGCTTTAAATTTAATTAGCAAAATGAGTACAATGTTTGCAACGCGTGACGATGTCATAATTTATAAGCAAGAATATTAGATTTCCAGGAAAATTCGGTTCGAGGGTTCGGGAAAATTTATTGCTTGGGAAAACGATCCCGATTTTATTTCCGTGAAAAGTCAATTAGGTCATATTGAATTTCCTGATCAGCGCGATGCGGGATTAATAATGTTAATGAAAATCTTAAAGGATATGTGAAAGTTAGAGGATATATAAGATTCAAAGATGAAGGATGTTAGAGTATCTTTTGACTTTTCCGTCAGTGTTGCTAAGTTTTGCGGTAACTAAGCAAGCACATAAGGCTTTCCTGACTCAGTTTAATATATATTTTTGTGGGTAAGTATGTAAGGATTTAAGTATGTATGTGTGTTTAGGTCAAAACTTGCAATCTGAATTTGACCCACTTCTTAGTGTCCGATTGAACTGAAATTTGGAATACAAGTATAGTTCTGTTGATATAATTTTAAGTAAAATTAATTTGAATATGACAAAATATTAAATTATTACAATTAAATTAATATGATATAAATCAACATATATACAAAATAATAACTTAATTTAAAAAGAAACAAAATGCCAAATTAAAAATAAAAATCTGCATCTAAATTACTGTCCATAGGATGAGTTTCCAGAATGCTGGCAACATTACCTCGTTGAATAGCAAGGCTTATTCGTTGACCGAGGTATGTGCCAGCTTTCTGATCATTCGTTGACTCTATCAAACGTTTGGACAGATGTTTACAAAATAATTTTGCATTTAATCCCCACGGTCCCATGGATTCCACGCCAAATACCAGAAATAAGTAATCTTTAATTATATCTCCATATTTCTGTTGATTATATATAATCAATATAGTATCAATATCCTTTAAGTAAAGGACATATTGAAGGTATTTTACGATTAAGCAATCTTGATTTTCTGAAAACGAAGACCTGCGCCTAGCGTGTTTAAGTTTTGCAGCAGAATGAGTGAGTTTTTGGGAGTGAGAAGAGAGAAGAAGAGAAGCGTGAGAGAGTTTTTTTCATTACGTTTTGCATGTTTTTTTAAGATTGAAATGCTTTTAACTTGATGGTAAGTGATGATAAGAGCAACTATTCTAGATTCTTCCTGCAGTCAATCATAGATAAATTGATTCTCGGCGAAGAAGAATAAACATATTTGAAATTACATCTTTCTTGACAATATAAAGTTAGGCATACCTAATACTAAAACTGTTTACATCGGAACGCATGTGTTATCGAATTTATTTATATTCAATCTAATCTGAAATTGATTACAGATTCGTAGGCAGCTGTTACTTCTTACCATTTCATGCGTATTTGGTACTTCAATTTCATTACATACGAATATCTCACGTAATACAGAATTGTTAAGAAACAGGGCATGGAAAGTTTCATCAGGTTTTTATCTTGCATCAAATTTCGTCATAACGCAAACAACATAATGTCCACGAAGATATTACTGTGTTAGCGTGACGTATTTCTAATGTGAAGCATTCCTTGCGTTTCGATGGAAGGGTGTGGTTGCCGGCACATTTTTATATGAGGCGACCATCTTAGCCCTCGGGAGTAGCAATGCATTTGTGATTGACTTCAGATAAAACCTATGTTCTTTATGAAGTTGCTTACAAATGTCCATGGGCGGGAGTGACCACTTACCATCACGTGGACTGTTTGCTTGTTTGCTACTTCATTATTACTCAACTCATTAGTGCTCCACTGCAAAGCAAGGGTTTTCTTTCTTTTTTTCTTTCATTGTGACAATATGAAGTTTTACGCCATAGAACATGCGAATTGGTAATCACATACCTTTGAAATGAAATGAAATGAAATCTTTCTCTCTTACGATTTTTTATTCACCATAAAGCTTTATTACATTACATTACACTTTACACTAATATTATAAAGGCGAAAGTTTATGAGTGTGTGTGTTTGTTACTTCTTCTCGTCTAAACGGCTGGAGCGATTTTCATAAAATTTAGTAGGTAGTTAGCTGACTTTCTGGATTAACATATAAACTATCTTTTATTGTGGGAAAATATCTTATTCTTACGGGACGATCGATACATCAATTTTTTTACGCGGCCAAAACTGCAGGGTTCAGCTATTAAGTAATAAATATATACGCACATCATTTTAGAAAATTATTGGAAACTACTTCAAAGAACAATAAATTAGTACCCAGATTCACTAACTGCATTAAAAATAATTCTATGTCGAAAAATCGATTACATATGTATTAATATACTTTTATATGAGGCGACCATCTCAGTCCTTGAAAGTAGCATCGCACCTGTGATTGACTTCTATGATTTTGATTGATTCTTCTTATATGAAGTTGCCTACAGATGTCCATGGGCGGCAGTGACCACTTACCATCAGGTGGACTGCATGCTCGTTTGCTACTTCAGTCATATAAAAAAATAACCTAGTATTTTGGTTCAATCTTAGGTCCTTATTACCTACACTAATTCAAAAATTACAAAATTCAATACACTTACTCTCTGGACAAGCCTCATATATACTCGAAAAAAATCCCCTCTTTCTTACGCAGTCACGAAAACTAACGCCATCAACAACAAAAGTACATGTAGGTAATAAGAAACAGTTAGGAAACTACAATCTTAGTAGCCTAAGTGTAATAAGTGAGGTAACACCTAACTCCGACGTAGTCCAACTGACAAACTTGACTTCATACTCAAATTTATGAAGCAACTTGCAACATAACGATGTTTGGTAAATGCATTTTGTTGCGAATTTGGAGCGTTTTAAAAATGCGCAAGGATTTTGTAAATACAAAATTTGAACTGTGTAGTGAAATTTTGCGTTGCGAAATGATCTGATGAAGGTAATCTTTTGGGAGTTATTTTTAAATAAATACATGAAATTACAGTACACATGATGGTAATTAATCTCATTATGGATATCTTATTAAACACAAAATATTATTCTAAAGAATCTAAATACTGCATATCGTGAGTACTCGTAATACAAAATAAAAAGGTATTATAAAAGGATTGGTTTTCCATCCGAGATCCGTCATAGATGTACTACAAATTCTAAGGACTACGTTCCAACACGTTCTTAGTAGTGTTAACCGCTGCAGAGGTGCTGAAAAGTATGGTGGGGGAGACATATTTAGGCGAGGTGAGGCATTCCATCTTATTTTTTTTTTATCTAAAATTGAAGTAGCAAACGAGCATGCAGTCCACTTTATGGTTAGTGGTCACTGTCACCTACGGACATCTGTGAGAAACTTCACACAGAACATGGGGTTCTATCTGAAGTCGATTACAGAAGCGTCGCTACTCCCGAGGACTAAGATGATCGCCTCCTATAAAATTGAGTCAATCACCACACCTTGCCAGCAAAATGTAAGGACTGCTTCACATTAGAAATAGGTGTTATATCTCCCCAATCGAACTATACTTGTTCTCCCTTAGAAATTATTATTTTCTGATTTAAACTCGAAAATTCCTTGGTAGTAATTCGATCAGTTATAAAGTCAATATTTCCTTGTATCCGTATATTTCCCATCACACTACAGCTTACGGAAATCCCTCACGAATTTCCTGAATGTAAACCGCTGTAACACAGAGGCGCCGTATGTACGATTTTTCTCCGAGAAGGTAATATAATTTAAAATCTACTGCAAACAGTAGAACGACTGTCGAAAACATCGCGATTCGAAACGAAATATATTACCGTACCGCGAATTCCATCAGAATCGAAACTATAGACTTAGCGGTGAATAGAAATGGCATGTGAGTGCTACGCGAGTGTCGTACTTAGCGTTTTGACTCTTTGTTAAATTTGTGCCATGGCAGACAAAATTGTACTCATCTATACAATATGTATTACACTTATGTTTTTACATGACTGCGTTAGGCAATGTTTTTCGAGAATATGTACGTTTGTTTGTTTGTATGTATATATGAATGCACGTATATTTCATTGGGATGCGCTAAAGATACAAGTCATAGATTACGTGCACCCTCACTTCATAGTGTCTATAAAACATTTAATCATCGGTCCAGCGGTGTAGTCATGAAGATGAAGCCGACTGAGACAAATTAGATATGGATTAATTTTTTTATTTCCGAACTGATTTTGATTAACATAAATACACGTATATTAGCATAAATTAATAATATTTAAAACATCACTATCTAATCATTTTTCCAATTACAGTTATTTATATACGTTATATGATGTATAAAAAAATAGTTTTGATTGTGTATTTTTATCAACGTAGAGACGTATTTCTTATCGATACAATAACGCCTGTAATGACTCCTCTAACAAGTTTACTCCGTGTCTAGAATATTTTTAAATCGGCACAATGATAGAAAGTATTTTTATCTGTCATACGTATCTGATTTCTGGTGTTCTCACTTATCTCTCCCTAATATCGCAATGACTATGCATATGTACTCTACTCATATGCCGCATGTCTAATTGTTGTCCAGCGTATTGTCCGTAATATTGTATTTATTGATTCTATGAGCTTTCTGTGTAATAAAATTATAAATATAAACATTTAATATGCCTTGCCATGTATAAAACACCTATAGAAATCTAATTATAAGCTTCATTATATTTTCAACATAATATAATAAAATTTAATACGTCATTTCTACGTGCCACTTGCTCTATGCACGGAACCCATTCAAATAGGGTCGCCGAACTTTTCCATGAAGCTTCATTTACATACGTATAATAAAATCGTTACTGACTCCTATTTGTACCTTGAATATGCCTTGACGATTCCACTATTGCGAATTGGCACATTTCTAAATACTAAAGGGTTGAACAAAAAGGTTCGGTACATTTTTTATAATACTATGAATGCGAAAGTTTGTTAGATGTTTGTGTGTTTGTCACTCTTTCAGGGAAAAGCGAGCAGTCGGTTTCCCTGAAATTTGGCACACACGCTTTTTAAACTCATAATCCCAAAGTAGGATTTTCTTCTGTGTCGTGGGTACCATAGACACACACAAGACGAATATACAAACACCCAGACCCAGAACAGGAATTTAAATTCATCATTCAGATACCTGTCTGGCCGGAAATCGAACCCGGGACCCATTGCGCGTCAGACCGGTATGGTAACCGCTGCGGCTCGCGGGTCATAGTAGTTTATGATGTTCATAAATAGATAGGAAAACGGTTGTGTTCCGTTGGTGATCCCGGAGTCCTCCACGTAGCGCTGAGGACAGCCACCGGGGTGGTTTTACTGCGGTAAAGATCCCACATAACCTTGCGTCGCTCCCACGATGGCGGGTATCTATTGAAAGTTTCCCCCTCGAAAAAAAAAGCATCATAGCATTAAGCTTTTACTCTTGTATGCCTCGTAATATGCAAGATTACAAGCGGAATTATATTGTATAGTTAGGAAGATTTTGGTAGTACTGTATCAAGCGCAGTCCCATATGCAACAACAACCTGATGTAGAGCATAACTCTATACCCCCAAAGAAACAAAAAATTGAGTTTAAAAGAATCTATTATCGGGGGATTCCCCCTACCATAGACATTTAATTATGGCGGCATGACTTTACCATCGGAGTGGTTTGGATGATTGCTAGTAAATTAGATAGGATGCGTTCAAAAAAGATTATTATATTTTGTAAACTTTAAAATTACCGAATAGAAAATCAAATACTAACTAGTAACTTGAAGTTAGACGTTAAGATTATAAACTTAAATGATAAGTTATAATGGTGATCGAATCATTCAAATTATTTATATAAATTGACAATGATCGTCGTTCGTACAAAGAGAATAGTTTAATGCGACTAACCATAATATTTTGATATTAAATATGAGATATATTGTCGGTCCTTCGGGGCCCTTTGAGGATGGGGGCACTGGGTACTGGCCCTGAGTGCATTTATGGTAAAGACGGCATTACACTTAGGAGAGGTATTTCACCATCAGATAGACATTCTTACTTTTTTTATCTGACTAAAGTAGCAACCGAGCATGAAGTCCACCTGATAGTAAGTGGTCACTGCCTCCCAAGGACATGTGTAATTAACTACATACAGAACATGGGTTTCACCTTAAATCAATCACAGATGCGTTGCTACTCCCGAGGACTATGATGGTCGCCTCATGTGAAAGTGTGCCGGCAACCACACCCTTCTATCGAAACGCAAGAAATGCTACTGCTAATCGTCCACCAATTCGCACTTGGCCAGCGCGGTGGACTATGGCCTAAACTCTCTCATTCTGAGAGAAGACCCGTGCCCAGCAGTGGGACAATTATGGGTTGACGAGAAGCTACTGCTAATGCTACAAGCTGTGGTACTTCCTCGGTCGAACTACACTGGTTCTACCACCTTGACTGTACTTGAAGAATACATCCAATTGTACGAGTATGTCTACGGGTGGTAATAGTCTTTTCCCATGAGGTAGATTGCATTCTCGTTTGCCAAAACATCAAAATTTAGGTACTCGAATTGTGCTTGTAGGTAGTAGTTTTATCTAACGCGAAAACATTTCAGACACGAAGGCTTTTAACGACGGAACTCAGTAATTAACTTATTACTTAGTTCGCGAATAGGCTAGGTTGGAGAATGTTTTAGATTCTAATCTAGGTATGCTAAGTTGTGTAAATGCGAGGCTAATTTGCTTTATCGGCTCAAGATCCCATTAATACTGTACTAAGGATGCTCTACTTTTTCTATATTACATTAAGTAGAGCATCCTTACACTACTACTTTTCACAAAGGCTCATTTTTTATCTGACTGAAGTAGCAAAGGAACATGCAGTCCACCTTATGGTAAGTGGCCACTGCCGCCCATGGACATCAGTAAGCAACTTCATATAGAACATTGGTTCCATGTGAAGTCAATCACAGATGCGTTGCTACTTCTGAGGACCAAGATGGTTGCCTCATATAAAAGTATGCCGGTAACCACACCCACTTCAATATAATACACTTTTTTACAGAACTATGTTGGAGTAGCAACCGATCAGATCGTGGTCATGGTGTCACTTATATGTGAGACAACTAGTTTAGGCTAGTCGCTATAAGTGAGCCGAGCTTAGTGAAACATTGCACCTCCCCGAGATTATGCTTGGAAGGAAGAAGCGCTGTGATAGATTTCAGATACAACTACTGTTATATATGAAGTATATAATAAGCTTTTATTGATCTTTAACTTAAATTAACAAAGAAAATATAGAAAAATTGATCATAAAGTTCTATATTAAGGGGCTTATAAATATCTCCGGACGACAATAGCCACTTTATGTCAGGTAGACCGCTTGCTCATTTCAACCTATTAAAAAACATTTTTAATAAATACAAATTCACTTTTCCCAGGGCGGTAGAACCAGTGTAGTTCGTCCGTGGAAGTACCACCGCCACACCTATTTCTAGCGTGAAGCAGTGCTTGCATTTCGATAGAAGGGTGTGGTTACTGGCACACTTTCACATGAGGCTGCCATCATAGTCCTCGGGACGCAACGCATCCGTGATTGACTTCAGATGGAACCCATGTTCTGTATGAAGTTGATTACAGATGTCCATGGGCGGCAGTGGCCACTTACCATCTGGTGGACTGCATGCTCGTTTGCTACTTCAGTCAGATAAAAAAAACTTTATATTTGAACTAGCTGTGACCGCGGTTTCACCCGCGCTTATAAACAAAATTAGGTACCGAAATTATACCTTTAACAATTGGTAGCGTGAATTAGAACTCGAACTACTGAATATCTAGTAACTATCAAACCATCGATATTCTCATGGGAATGATAGAGCGCGGTAAAAAATAGCCTACGTCACTCTCCACCCTGATTACTATCTCGCAGCATATAAACCATATCATATAGCGATGTGGCGGCGTGAGAGAGGAACAAACAAACACACATTCACATTTATAATATTAGTACGGATAGCAATATATTTCACTTTCAAACAACCCGAAAAACTACGGTGCGGAATTAAAGTGCCTAATATAAATAGACGTTTTATTTGCGAATATTTTCGAGAGTTTCAGTGGCTTTGCGGATTCTCTGAGCTCCGTGTTGAATTGATTTCGTTTTGACAGCTAAGAAGTTTTAAGTCTTTTAGTAGAGGTACTCGGATACGCTTCAAGAATTCCAATAGATTATAATCCGTTCTTTTGATAACCTTAAGTAGCCAACAATGCAGTCCACCTAATGAAAAGTGGTCACTGCCGCCCATGGACATCTTTAAGCAACTTCATTTAAAACATAGGTTCTATCTGAAGTCAAACACAGATGCGTTGCTACTGCTGGGGACTGAGATGATCACCTCATGTAAAGTATGCTGGCAACCACACCCTTCCATCGAAACGCAAGAAATTCTTCACGCTAGAAATAAGTGTGGCGGTGGTACTTCCGCGGTTCAACTATACTTGTTCTACCTATAACTTTCATATTTGCTACATCAACAATTAATATAAAAAAAGTTAGAAAGATGGTAGAACGTAAATTTGTCGACCGGTTGCCGGCTTAATTTTTTTGTAGCCATGTGCATCCTTGGGAGCAATCACCTCAGATTAACTTCAGAGAAACCTTGTTCTACCTTAATTTGTATCTAGTGGACTGGATGACTCCACGCTTGTTTGCTGCTGTAGTTAAAAAAAATAACATTGAATTAAGAAACGTATGTCATTCAATTACGCCAAAATGGCGGACTGGGTCTGAATAAAAGTTTGCACTGACATAGTCTATAGTCTGGAACATAGACTAATTCTGTAAATAAACGGTTCCCGTGAGATAGACAAACTCGGTTGAAACAGCAAGCATAATCTTTTATAATCAAACAATAAATCCGCCAATCCACGTACAAACCCGAAACCAAGACGTGTTCAAAGTAGGTAAATATAAAAAAGGGTACGCACGCGTGGCGTAATAAATCCTATTTCCTGTAGCAAATTGCTGGATCCGAAATGGCGGCTACAGTCGACTTAATTCAATCGCCGTATCACACCCAAATTGATGGAATGTGTCCTACGAGGGGACATTTGTATGTACTAAAGATTGAAGATGCTGATTGCAAAGTGAAGATGGTGTTGGCATCTGCTTGATTTAAAAAAAAATTAAGTTGAGACATGTTTGTTATTCAATAACGCCAAAATGGCGAATTGATCTTTAAAAAGTTTAGCACTAACATAGACTATAATATGAGATACAACATAGGCTAATTCCGGGAAATAAACGGTTCCCGTGGCGTAGATAATGTCGGTTAAATTAGCACAGCTAGTCTTTTATAAACAAACAATAAATCCGCCAATCCACGTACAAACCCAAAGCCAAGACGTGTTCAAAGTAGGTAAATATAAAAAGGGTACGCACGCGTGGCGTAACAAATCCTATTTCCTGTAGCAAATTGCTGGATCCGAAATGGCGGCTACAGTCGATTTAATTCAATCGCCGTATCACACCCAAATTGATGGAACGTGTCCTACGAGGAGACATTTGTATGTACGAAACATTGAAGATGCTGATTGCAAAGTAAAGATGGGTTGACAACTGCTTAATTTAATAAAGTTTAAATTCCGAAATGTTTGTTATTCAATAACGCCAAAATGGTAAATGAATATAAATAAAGTTTAGCACTAACATAGTCTATAATATGAAATAGAACATAAGCTAATTCCAGGAAATAAACGGTTCCCGTGGGATAGACAAAGTCGGTTAAAACAGCACAGCTAGTCTTATAATCAAACAATAAATCCGCCAATCCACGTACAAACCCAAAGCCAAGACGTGTTCAAAGTAGGTAAATATAAAAAGGGTACGCACGTGTGACGTAACAAATCCTATTTCCTGTAGCAAATTGCTGAATCCGAAATGGCGGCTACAGTCGACTTAATTCAATCGCCGTATCACACCCAAATTGATGGAACGTGTCCTACGAGGGGACATTTGTATGTATGAAACATTGAAGATGCTGATTGCTAAGTAAAGATGGTGTTGACAACTGCTTAATTTAAAAAAGTTTAAGTTGAGAAATGTTTGTTATTCAGTAACGCCAAAATGGTAAATGAATATAAATAAAGTTAAGCACTAACATAGTCTGTAATATGAAATAGAACATAAGCTAATCCCAGGAAATAAATGGTTCCCGTGGGATAGACAAAGTCGGTTAAAACAGCACAGCTAGTCTTATAATCAAACAATAAATCCGCCAATCCACGTACAAACCCAAAACCAAGACGTGTTCAAAGTAGGTAAATATAAAAAGGGTACGCACGCGTGGCGTAACAAATCCTATTTCCTGTAGCAAATTGCTGGATCCGAAATGGCGGCTACAGTCGACTTAATTCAATCGCCGTATCACACCCAAATTGATGGAACGTGTCCTACGAAGGGACATTTGTATGTACGAAACATTGAAGATGCTGATTGCAAAGTGAAGATGGTGTTGGCAGCTATTTATAAACAACTAGCATTTGCCCGCGGCTTCGCTCGCGTGGAATTTAGTCTGCCACATAAAGTTTGCAAGGTGGTAGAGCAATGGTTCAACCAGGGAGGCATCATCGCCGCACCTATTTCTACCGTGAAGCAGTTCTTGTGTTTCATTTGAAGGGTGTGCCTGCCGGCTCACTTTTGTATGAGGCGATCATCATAGTCCTCGGGAGTAGCAACGCATCTGTGATTTACTTCAGATTGAACCCTTGCCCTACTTCCTAAGGCGATTAACATACGGTACCGCTCACTGCCACGGTAGGCGGTGAAGCGGATCTCATGTTGTATTGTGTCTAATAAATCCGTTGATGCCTCACAAACGTACACCGACTGGCCGCGCGGTCCAGCGGTGTTCTCATCACCACCGTGTCTCCGCGCGAACGACAGTGCGGGGGGTCGGCGCCTTACACACGGGCTGGCGCCTAAGCGCGCGGATCATCGTTGAAGCAAAAATGCATTTCGATGTCGAAAAGTTTATTTTGATGATCGGTCCATCCGCGCGTACAGGTGCGTAATCCGCCTTAGCGCGCGGGACACCGCTATTCGCGGCGGTGCGCGGTGCCGTGTGTTAGGCTACGTACTCACGGAGCGGTTTTCACCCGCGGCCGCCGCGGTTGCGGGCCCGCAGCTTCTGTAGGATGCAGATATAAGTGTAAAAAATTAAAGCAATACTCACGACGCGTTTTTCGCCCGCAAGGCGCGCGGTTGTTTGCGGCTCCCGCTGCACCGGCGGGCAATCTGTAGAACCGCGCGGGCCGCGGTCAGCCGCAGCCGCGGCGGTTTGCGCCCGTGCGCTCTGCGGTCAGTTGGCGGGCGAGTGCAGTAGTCAAGACCTCAACAGATGGTAAACCACCCGTCTTGCGGTTTTGGCCCGCCACGTTTGCGGTCGATAATTGCAACCGCGACGGCAGCGGAACCGCAAAAATAGGCGGTCTCGTGAGTTTCGCACAGAAGCTGCGGGCCCGCAACCGCGGCGGCCGCGGGTGAAAACCGCGCCGTGAGTACGTAGCCTTAATCGCCTAAATCAGTGTGTTCAAATTTCAAATCACAGGCACGTATATTAATTTGAATTAGTTTTGTCGGCAACAGATATTAATGCTTACTCTGAAATTAAAAGTTTTAAGAAAGGGTCTCAAAACCCGTGACGGTTACCAACGCGCAGTTGGCTAGCGTGGTCAACTACGACCTAAACTACTGCTAATCTGATATATGTGCCGAGTTGTGTTACATTAAAAGGTCAATGGCGATTGAATAACATATTTAACCTTTCCGCTGTTTCATTCTCATTGACTTTTTTTCTTTTTTGTCGAGGGAGAGACGCATGGTTATCTGGGATTCTTAAAGCACCAGGACTCCGGGATCTTCAAAGGAACGCAACTGGAGTCCTCTGAGTGCATTGCCCCATCGGGCTCCTCCAGAGTGAGCGACTGGGCCCACCACTCCATCTGGTCTTTACCACGACATGCGACCACACGTATGCCACCGTCCTTCCCGGGATCGCCTGGCTGGACGGTTCAAGCTCCGTCCATCCTGGCTCTCACGATAGCATGCGACCACACATGCTGACATCTTTCCCGAAGTTGCTGACTGGGTGTTTGGAGCTCTCCGTCTAGCCGCCCGCAACCCCGAAAGCTCCCTTTTAGTTGCCTCTTACCACAGACAGGGGATACCGTAGCCTTATTCCCGGAACTACAGAGACGTCATTGACCTTTCACATTTTGCTCCGTGTTTTATAACCATTCAAATATTAATATCATACAACTTCGTTGTATACGGCGGCGGCGCATGGCGCTTACTGCCGGTCAATCAATTGACTACGCAATATGTTATACTCGTAATATCTTCTAAACTACTTATCCAATTTATATGATGTACAGGGCAGATTCAATCTTTATTAGATGCTTGATTTTTTGAAATCATTTATTTTGATAAGGATTAATATTTAGTTTGTATAAAACTCATGGAAACATCAACTTGATATTTTTAAAATTTTCAAAGTATAAAAAGAGTTATTGTGGGTTATACATAAAATATAGACATATGCTGTCGCGGACTTTTATTTAGATCTATGTGAGACAAACAATCCCATGGTACATTATATTTGGATATCTCCAACGGTTTAGGCAGCGTACGCGAAGATAGCTCTCAGAGCACAACTTTTTTTCCGACTAACCTGATATTTCTCGTTATATTATAACCTTATAAAAAAAAAATCATTACAAATTATAGCCCATGTGTTATTCTGATGTATAACCTATACTACTGTAAAGTTTCAACTTAATCCGTTGAGTAGTTTTTGCGTGAAAGAATAACAAATACACATACATCCTCACAAACTTTCGCATTTATAATATTAGTAGGATAGCCGTCGCAATGGTCGAAATTCGGCCGTAATTTAAATTTAACAAACTAAATTTCATATTGTCCAAAGTAGCACCAATATTTCTCTAATTGAAATAAATTGTAAGCATTTTCAAGTTATTTTGAACGCACCTGTTAAACGTAAAAAAAGGTTTATTAACTAAGCTGCATTTAAAAGCAGTAGCGGGTATTTTGAAAAAGACGTCTGAAATTTTTGACGTTATGTGTTTTCATAGTAAGACATTTAATGTTCTA
This sequence comes from Spicauda simplicius, assembly GCA_949699795.1. Taxonomy (NCBI): domain Eukaryota; kingdom Metazoa; phylum Arthropoda; class Insecta; order Lepidoptera; family Hesperiidae; genus Spicauda; species Spicauda simplicius. Next base: position 6,756,831 of record OX453078.1, on the reverse strand, counting down.
TTTCGTTTATTATGTGTTTGTGTCAAATACAAGATAGTGAGTGTAATGTCTTTTTAGTCGACTTTATGCTTGTTTTAGGCATTATTTGAAAAAAATATTAGCATTGCAATCCTTCTTTACATCAACTATAACCGTACGTAATTTCAAACTCCTCCGTCCGTGGCAAGTATGTTAGAAATGGTCGTAAGTTTTTGCTTCCCTATAAAATTATTGTATGAACCCCTAAATTTAGAGATTATGGCACTCTAAATTCGATTCGGTTGCGAAAACGACAAAGAACCAAGACATAATGTGGTGACTATGTTCCTTTGGAGTTCCTATGTTTCCTATGTTCCTTTCTCAATAAATTTAGGGGGAATATATTTTCCCCCTAAATTTCCCTGGACTTGGCAACGCTTATTGAATATTAGTATTGGCTGTCATAAAAACTTTGACAACCTTGTTCACATTTACCTTTGTGACCCATTTTTGAATTTACTCAGTAACCTCATAATTTTCTAGGAATTGTCATTATTAACTTTCAAGTCATATACTTGTTGTTAGGATATCGCAAATGATACAGGTAGTGAAATTGATGTCCAAATCGATTGAATTGTTTTTGTTTTCCTTAAGTTGTAGTACCAAGAAAGGTGGTAGAACAATGGTTCGACCGGGGAAGTGCCACCGCCACACCTATTTCCAGTGTGAAGCATTCTTGCGTTTTGGTTTAAGGGTGTGGTTGCCGGCACACTTTTATATGAGTATCGACCATCGTGGTCAACGTATTTGTATTTAACTTCAGATAGAACCCATGTTCTATTTGAAGTTGATTGCAGATGTCAATGGGCGGCAGTGACCACTTACCATCGGGTGGACTGCATGCTCGTTTGCTACTTCAATCAGATATAAAAAAAATGATGTCCAAATCGATTGAATTGTTTTTGTCTTCCTTCGGTTGAAGTAGCAAACGAGCATGCCCATGTGACGATAAATGACCACTGCTGCCCAAAGACATCTGTGAGCAACGTCATATAGAACGAAGGTTTTAACTGAAATAGAACACCGACGTCGCTATTCATGTGGATTAAGATATACGGATATAAATGAGCCGTCAACTACACCTTTTCACCGAAACGCAGGAGCCGCTTCAAGCTATAACTACATAGATTTGGCAATGGTAGCTCAACAGTCCGTGCACTGGTTCTACCATCTCGTTTATACCTATAGTTATAGATAAACACCTAATGCTTAGTAACAAAAGTGATAAGGACAGTTGGTTTTTGGTTCAGAGAATATGGTAAGGCTAATCTCGTTTAGGGGATGGTGACAGAATTATATAGATGGCAGAGAACAGTCACCATCAGATGGTACACGCTCGCTTGAAATCTCTATCTTAATTTGTAATTTTTTTGCTGCCACACCCGTTTCTGGAAAATAACAGATATATTGATCGATGTGGAAAAGTGTATCAAGGGATACTATTCCAAGGAATTACAACTTAAATCGATGTAGCAATGTATCTGTAGCCAGGTAAAATGCTTTGCAGGGTTGATTTCAGACGTCCATAAGCGGCAGTAGACACTTTTTGAAAATTTTACTTCTTTTGGCGCGTTAAGAAAAAATGATTAGAGTATTTTATACGATGCGCATGCACATTATCCCGAAAAGAAAAACCGACACCCTAAAATTAGCTATAGCCAATACTTTAGTTTCACAATGCACGCGCACACCGTCACGAAAAACCGACACCCTGAAATTAGCTATAGTCAACATTGTAGTTATTTCAAATAGACGACATACTCGTTTGCTACGACATAGTAAAAAAGTCGTTTTCATAAAAAGTATATGCGTAAATGCTTCAGGAGTCCTGAAATTTCTAACACCGAAATCTATGGCCAGATTTCGTCCTACTTAGATCACCAATAACGGCCGAAGCTTCATACATAAACATGTATGCTAACAGTGTATTTGACCTTATCGACGGTACTTAGCCGAATTAACTTGCGCCGCCCTTTCTTCATTTCGCGAGGTATTGGCTGCGTAGGGCTGTCACAACCTTCAAATACATGTTAGCTTAAGTACAGTTTAATTAAACTTTGAAATAAATGATAGAGCAGTGAGAGCCTAATGGTTGAAACTTGCCCTCTCAATCGGGGGGTCCGAGGTTCAAACCCAGGCACGTACCACTGATTTATGTGCGTATTAGAAATTAATTATCATTACTTTTCAGTGAAGGAAAACATCGTGAGGTAACCTACGCACCCGAGAGTTCTGTAAAAAAAAATATCTCGGAGGTGTGTGAAGTCGCTAATTCGCACTTGGCCAGCGCGGTGCACTATGGCCTAAAACTCTCTCATTCCGAGAGAAGACCCGTGCCCAGCAGTGGGACAATAGTGGGTTGACGATGAATAAACACACATGTATGTATGCACTCATGGTCAAACGCACACAATTCATCAAGTACCAAAAATGCTGATGTTCAACTGTTTTGTACCCAAAAGGTAAAAACAGAAACCTATTACTAAGTCTCCGCTGTCCGTCTCTCCGTCTGTCTGTCACCACGCCGTATCTCATGGAACTTGAAAGTTAGACTTGATCAACAGTTGCAATTTTCACATATGATGTATTTATGTTGCTGCTACATATAATGCATGTAATTCTACCTACTAGTCACCCGTCGCAACGGTCGAAATGCGACCTTAATTTAATTTAAAAAACTGTCTTGTCCAAAGTAGTACGAATATTTCTCAAATTCAAATAAAATGTAATAAATTTCAAGTAATTTTGAACGCACTGGTTAAATATAAATAAAAAGAGGTTTAATTAGGTAAACCGCATTTAAAAGCAATAACGGGTATTTTGACAAAGACACTGACATTTCTGACGTTATGTGTTTTCATAGTAAAATATTGAATGTTCTATTTCGTTTATTATTTATGTGTTTGTGATAAATGTACGGTAGCGTATGTAATGTGTTTTTAGTTGATTTTATGTATGTTTTAAGCATTATTTGACAAAAATATTCGCATTCTGCACTCCTTCTCTACGTTCACTATAAACGTGCAAAGTTTCATACTAATCCTAAACAAGTTTTTGCTTCACGTATTAATATATAGATTTATTATCCCCCATCAGAAAAAAGAGTAATGTTATGCTTTTAAGGCATATCGTTAGGAATATTACAGTATTTTTTGTTCATAAATAAACAATTTGGAGCGTTCATTAAAATAATGCACGAGTTTCAAGATAAGTAACAAAACTCCCCTAGCGAGTTATAACCGGTGCCGTGCAATTTTGCGAAACATCTAAACAGTTTAAGCCGGAGCTTAAACTAAGTACGTGCGATGTCGCTTAAGAGTAGAGTTTAGACTGGATTAAAATTCACCACATAAAATTCCTAAAAACAATTTTAGTTAAAATTATTAGAATACTTGTAAAAAAAATTAAACGTATTTTTCGTGCTAGGTTATTTCCGCGGCTCTGCTCGCTTCGAACATGTTTGCCATGGTAATCAAAAACATCTGACATTTTTGACGTAATGTGTTTTCATAGTAAGACATTGAATGTTCTATTTCATTTATTATTTAGGTGTTCGTGACATATGCAGAGTAGTATGTCTAATGTGTTTTAGTTGATTTTATGTATGTTATATGCATTATTTGAAAAAAATATTAACATTCTGCACTCCTTCTCTACGTCCACTATAACCGTGCAAAATTTCATACTAATCCGTCCGCGGCATATTGCTTAAAAATGCACCACAAGTTTTTGCTTCTTCACGTATTAATATTTAAATTCGTTAACAAAGGAACGGCAGTTAGAATTTTTTTAAAGTAGTTTATCAAAACTTTTACGATTTGTTACATTTTAAATAAGTACATAACAATAGGACAAGTAAATATCATTTAGAATTCACGTAACTTCATATCAGTTGTCCATTATTTTAACGGATGCAAAAAATATTTCCAATCCCTTATTGTTTGCTTTTAAATAGAGACAAATTTACAAATCTGTATACTATCTGACTAAAATTCAATATAAAAGCGAAACATTGGTTCTAAAAATAACAAGTACAGTCACGAGCAATAAGATGTGACTACGAACAGATTAGCAAAAGTATCTGACCCAAGAAGGAGTTCAATAATATCTGACTACACGAACGCAGCAAAAATATCTGACATTGAAAGGCAGCATAATGCAGTAACGTCAAAACTATGTAGATGAACGTCAAATCACATATTTTTGACGCTACTGCATTATGCTGCCTTTTATTGTCAGATATTTTTGCTGCGTTCGTGTAGTCAGATATTATTGAACTCCTTCTTGGGTCAGATACTTTTGCCAATCTTCCCCACTCACAACTTATTGCTCGTGACTGTACATTCGATGAAAACGTTCCAATATTTAATGAACGGAAAAATATTTTCACCAACCCTAGAGCCAGTAACGAGAGGTTCAATAAAATAACGGAAGAGGGGGAGTGAAAAAAGTAATCTACTCACTCATCTCTATACAAACAGCCGGTCCTTATAAATATAAGGACCGGGAGCCGTAAATACGCATTCCCTTAGTATTGACGGGATAACGAATGTTCGGGAATGGTTCGTAGCAATTAATGATTGGGAAGTGCGATTCGTTCGTGTTTTGAGTGTGGAGCAACTGTCTAGCGAATTTTTTTTTATGTAAAGTCATCAATTATATTATATGTTACTGTTTATCATTATGTTACTGGCACAGTTAATTTTAGTAAGAAACCTGTTGAGTATCAGACAGCCCTTTAAAAAATTAGGAGTTAAAATACTTAGTAGTATAATTGCATAACAGTTACCCAATATTTCGATGGCTAAAAAAAGTTTCCAATCCATCCTTTTGATGAAAAAACCAAATCTGTATAGAACCGTCTGAATATAACAGAATAAAAAAGCGAAACAGTTCTTCTAAAAAAAACAGGTACATTCGACGAAAACATTTTAAAATTTAATGAACGGAAAAATATTTTCGTCAACCCTAGAGCCAGTAACGAGAGGTTCAATAAAATAACGGAAGAGGGGGAGTGAAAAAAGTAATCTACTCACTCATCTCTATACAAACAGCCGGTCCTTATAAATATAAGGACCGGGAGCCGTAAATACGCATTCCCTTAGTATTGACGGGATAACGAATGTTCGGGAATGGTTCGTAGCAATTAATGATTGGGAAGTGCGATTCGTTCGTGTTTTGAGTGTGAAGTAACTTATAAGCGCATTTTTTTTAAATTGTAAAGTGATCAATTATATTACATGTTACTGTTTTTTAATTATGTTACCTACTGCTACAGTTAGTTTTTGTAAGAAAATTGTTGAATTACAGACAGCCCTTTGAAAAGTCTCAGTAAACAATATTTAGTAGTATAATTGCTTAACAGTTATCTTAATATTTCAATGGATGGAAAAATTGGTTTCCAATCCATCCTTTTTTTAGAAAAAAAAAATCTGTATAGTAACGTCTAACTATAACTGAATAAAAAAGCGAAACAGTTCATCTAAAAATAACAGGTACATTCGACGAAAACGTTCTAAAATTTAATGAACGGAATAATATTTTCGCCAACCCTAGAGCCAGTAACGAGAGGTTCAATAAAATAACGGAAGAGGGGGAGTGAAAAAAGTAATCTACTCACTCATCTCTATACAAACAGCCGGTCCTTATAAATATAAGGACCGGGAGCCGTAAATACGCATTCCCTAAGTATTGACGGGATAACGAATGTTCGGGAATGGTTCGTAGCAATTAATGATTGGGAAGTGCGATTCGTTCGTGTTTTGAGTGTGAAGTAACTTTTAAGCGCATTTTTTTAAATTGTAAAGTTATCAATCATATTACATGTTACTGTTTTTTAATTTTGTTACTGGCACAGTTAGTTTTTGTAAGAAAACTGTTGAATATCAGACAGACTTTAGAAAAGTTTTAGTAAAAAAATATATAGTAGTATAATTGCATAACAGTTACCCTATATTTCAATGGATTAAAAAAAGGTTTCCGATCCATCATTTGTTAGAAAAAAAACAAATCTGTATAGTACCGTCTGAATATAACTGAATAAAAAAGCGAAACAGTTCTTCTAAAAATAACAGGTACATTCGACGAAAACGTTCTAAAATTTAATGAACGGAAAAATATTTTCGCCAACCCTAGAACCAGTAACGAGAGGTTCCATAAAATAACGGAAGAGGGGGAGTGAAAAAAGTAATCTACTCACTCATCTCTATACAAACAGCCGGTCCTTATAAATATAAGGACCGGGAGCCGTAAATACGCATTCCCTTAGAATTGACGGGATAACGAATGTTCGGGAATGGTTCGTAGCAATTAATGATTGGGAAGTGCGATTCGTTCGTGTTTTGAGTGTGAAGTAACTTTTCAACGACATTTTTTTTGAATTCAAAATACATGTTACGTATGAAAAGGCAAAGAGACTTTGTGAGAAAGTACATCATAGTGTGCAATAAAATATGTCGGCACATCGATTTTATTCTTAGTTAATCTACAACTACCCTACATAATAGAGTTTTCACTCTGACGTAACGCCGAGCACTGGAGAGGCGGCCATCTTGCACATTGATCATTCGATCGAAGATAGTCGTCGAGAGCGCACGCATCCACGTGCTCGGCGGACGTTAAAGTTCTATTTAAGATTATTTAAAACACACAAACAAAAACACAGTTGCTTAAAATAAAATTAGGAAATATTACTAAAATCAGAAATAGGTATATTAAAATATATATTATCATCTTATTTATTATCTTATTAATATTATACCTGTGATAGTTTGGAAGTTTCACGCAAAACTACTACTCGGTTTTTGCTGCTATTTATTTCGCAGTACATATATAGTTTAGTTTGGATACTCTTTCATGTAGTAAACTTGACCTAAGCGGAATTATTTTTCGGTACAACCCATTATTGTCCCACTCCTGGGCACGGGTCTTCTCTCAGAATGAGAGACTTTAGGCCATAATCCACCGTGCTGGCCAAGTGCGAATTAGCGGACTTCACATACCTCCGAGAGAACCTTTTAGAACTCTTGGGTGTGTAGGTTTCCTCACGCTGTTTTCCTTCACCGAAAAGCAGTGATTTAATTAATTTCTAATACGCACATAATTTTAAAACAATCAGTGGTGCGTGCCAGTGGTTTGAACCTCGGATCGATCGAGAGTGCAAGTTTCAACCATTAGGCTATCACTGCTGTATACACATATAGTTTATGACCTAGAATAATATATAGGATACTCTTTAACGTGGTAAACGTGACCTAAGCGTGACCTCACCTTTTTTTTTGCTCTCGAGGGGGAAACCTTCAAAAGGTACCCGACGCCGTGGGAGCAACGCAGGGTTATGTGGAATTTTTACCGCACTAAAACTCCTCCGGTGGCCGTCCTCGGCGCTAATAAGGAGGACTCCGGGATCTCGAAACGACTTCAACCGGAATCCTCCGAGCGCGTTGCCCTTTCGAGCTCCTCCCAGATGGGCGGCTGAGCCCACCGCTCCGTCTAGTCTTTACGACGGTATGCGAAGCGTGACCTGAGCTAAGACCTAACCTAACTTTGTATATGGAAATGAAATCCGTGACTTTCTGGAGTTTCCTTATTTACTTATTTACATTCACGGAGTAAAAACACAATGACAGCCACTTCACGGTACGGTAACATTATTTTTATTGACATAATCGATTATAAGAAAACGGCAAATAAGGATTTCTGCAGCGCGCAAACAAAATCAGAACGGCCTTAGTTTTTCCATTACAAGTTCAGCGTTTCTAAAATAACATTGCAATATTCTCCCCATTTCCCCATTACAAAGTTATTTCATATCGATGGGGGTTTTAATCGTTGATATTTTTCAGATGAAAAAATATCTCTCGTCAACCCATTATTGTCCCACAGCTGGGCACGGGTCTTCTCTCAGAATGAGAGAGTTTAGGACATAGTCCATCGCGCTGGCCAAGTGCGAATTGGTGGACATGTAATGTGTATGTGGGGAGTCAGCTTCTTTGAGGGAAGCCAGTCGCCAACCTGGTCTAATTTGGCACCCATTCAGATGCAGATCCTTGGGTCTGATAAACTCTCAGACGATTCCTGGTAGCGTCCTGCACCAATGTGAAAATATATACTGTATTTACTACCTTCGTATACGTACACAACGGTAACGAGAATTCTATGTCCAGATCACAAACTATCAGTATGCTTAACTTAAGCTGAATCCGACCAGTATTTTTTGCGTGGAAGAGTAACAAACATATACACAACCCTAAAAATTTTTGGCTTTAAAACCGACCGCTAGCCGACCCGGTAATCTTGTTCGAAAATCGAAAATTATCAGTGTTTCTCAACTATATTAAGCATGTATCTATATATATAAAAGCGAAAGGTCACTTACTCATCACGAAGTCTTCGAAACTACAAGTGCTAGTTTCAAATTTTGCACGCGGGTTCTTTTAAGGACATAAGTGCTCACTAAGAACGGATTTTGGAAAAAACTTTGTGATACATTGATTTGAACTTGGGCGGACCCGTGGGAACAGCTAGTTATACATAAAAAACTTCCTCTTGAATTACTCTATCTATTAAAAAAAGTTGTATTAAAATCCGTAGCGTAGTTTTAAAGATCTAAGCATACATAGGGACAGATTGCGGTAAGCGACTTTGTTTTGTGCTATGTAGTATTGAGAGCAGTGATAGCCTAATGGTTGAAACTTGCCCTCTCGATCGGGAGGTCCGAGGTTCAAACCCAGGCACGCACCACTGATTTATGTGCGTATTATAAATTAATTATCACTGCTTTTCGGTGAAGGAAAACATCGTGAGGAAACCTACACACCCGAGAGTTCTTAAAAAAAAGTTCTCAAAGGTGTGTGAAGTCCACCAATTCGTCCTTGGCCAGCGCGGTGGACTATGGCCTAAACTCTCTCATTCTGAGAAGACCCGTGCCCAGCAGTGGGACAATAATGGGTTGACGTGATGTAGATTTATCACCGAAACAATTACTTAATATTCCTATTATTTCTCTGTGTGGTTGTTGATTTCAACATAGTTTTAAATAACTATTCCATCGAATAAATTCAATTTTGCTCACAATCTTGAACGCGTTGTGCAATTCAGTGAACATAAAAGTGTAAAAGCAAAATTCCAATAATCCTGCCGGATTCACTACAACAATGAAGGACACAAAGGTTATTCGCACTTTTGTAAATATCAATTGAAGTTCTCGTAGGCAATGACATTCCATTATTTGCAATCCGTCAGATGGACAGTCAAAATATTTCGTCAAATATTTTTGAAGTGAAACTTCTTTATCAGGGTTGTTGAAGTGAAACTTTTGAAGTGAAACTTCTTTATCGGGGTTGGAAAAAAATTTAGTGTAACATTTTTTCGTTACGCGCCATCTTTTTCTGTTACGCGCCATCTTTTTCTTTTCCCTACCACGCGTGATATTAGATAGATTATTATAGATTAGATTATTAGATAAAGTTTAATAAAAGCCTTTTATAAAACTTTATCTAATTTAACTTTATTTAACCAATTTCTGTAAAGTTGCATATAGTAAATTATTTTTTGAAAAATAACGTCGTGAAGAAGTTTCACTTCTTACGAGTTTACGCTAGTACACGCACACATTTTATTTTATAGATATGATATATGATTTAATACAAAATGACTCACTACAGCTATTTAGTATTGTAATTAAAGTGCTAAACGCAGCAGAGTTCTGGTGTGAAGAGTGCATGAAGGGAAAACATTTACAGGTGGCTAACAAATTTACTTTAAGAGTGGCAACGTTCAAATCTAAAAGCTGGCAGATTATTTTTAGTTTGAGCGAAGAGGTACCACCGCCATACCTATAGCTAACGTGAAGAAGTTCTTGCGTTTTGGTGAAAGGAAAAATCAATATTTAAGGGAGGCCCCTGATTTTACTCTGTTTTTAGCATTCTGTCAAGGTATCACGGTCATGAGATACAGTCTGGTGACAGAGAAATGGACATACGGAGAGTGAAGTCTTATTAATGTTTAATATTGCGAACTGTAAAATTGATTCTCCTGATCTCCTAAGTCATATCCACTTTCGTATCCCAAGATCCATCACAGTACCCGTCCCTCTATACGTTCCCCTTGTGAAAACCAACTACAGGCAAAACTCATTCTTCATAAGAGCAAGCAGATCGCTAAATGTTGCGTCAATGGATACTGATTTCGATATTTTCAATACCAGCATCACTGATTTGAGGCGTAAGCTAAGCCAGAGATTCTTTAATAATGTATCTATACCTTAACAAATAATAATATTCGTAATTTCAATATAAGCTAATCACATTAGTGAGTACTAGTATATGTATACCATGTAACTATTTGTGAAAACTTGTAAGTGGCCTTCCATCTCATAATATGAATAATAATTTAATTTTCTAGCTGTAAGTTTTCCGAAGATTTAAATAAATAAATAAATAAATAAATTATTATAGCTCTTTTACCATTTGCGGAACCATAAAAATAACTTTTTAGGAACCTCCATTCAGCATATAGCAATTTATAGCTATATATATAACGTGTAATATTACCCTGTGCAAGCTATTCCAACCCTTTCAACGTCCAACGTTAAAGGTTCCTATAATATCCCGTCACTAACCCTCAATAGGTTATCGGGTAACCCGAATGAGTTTGCTGATTCGATAGCAGATTGTAATAGATGTAACTAACCAAAGGTGTAGATTGGCGGGTCGATGATAGGGAGTAATTTAGGTGATTTGCCGAAAACTCCCATACAATTTCGTTCCTAAATAATAGTAGGAACGTAATAAAGCAAACAGTACCTACTATGAAAATAAATATATAATATGGAGAGGTAAATAATACAGAATAAAATAGTACAACGGAGTTTGTCCACCAATTTGCACTTGGCCAGCGCGGTGGACTATGGCCTGAATCTCTCTCATTCTGAGAGAAGACCCGTGCCCAGCATTGGGACAATAATTAGTTGGCACTTCTACAACGAAGTTTATCTCCTGTTAAGGTTAAACAAGAAATGGAGGCTAAAGTTAATTATATCTTGACTAATTAGTGATATTTTCCGTCTGCTTATCATCTTATGCCTTGTGGAGCTTGTATATAGGTATATGGATTAACTCTTATAAAACAGATAAGTACTTTGAAAAGGTGGACAATTTATTAATATTTTGACTCCTACAATTCTAAACAATCTTTATGCCTATCTAGAAATAGGTGTGGCGGTGATACCTTCTCGATTGGACATTTTTTATCTGATTGAAGTAACAAACGAGCAGTCCACCTGATGGTAAGTGGTCACTGCCGCCCATGGACATCTGTAAGCAACTTCAACTTCATAAGCAATATGAGTTCTATCTAAAGTCAATAACAGATGCGTTGCTACTCCTGAGGACTATGATGGTCGCCTCATATGAAAGTGTGCCGGCAATCACATCCTTCCATCGAAACGCAAAAACTGCTTCACGCTAGAAATAAATTTGGCGGTGGTACTTCTCCGGCCAACTACATTTGTTCTACCACCCTTTTTTTGCCGATGTCGACTATCCTCGAATGAAATAATGATCGAGTATATTTGTAGTTACATGTTGATGAATAAATCAGACATTATATATTTTTGCACTTTTTCACCTTATTTAAGCAGCTTTCATATATGTTTACTTCTGCTAAATCCCTACCTTCCTGTATTATGCTCCAAAATAATCCAACATTTAAACGTACTGGACCCTCTTCAACAAACCGTCCAAAAAACTTCTTGAAAATATCTCAAGCACCACAACTTTCAAAGGAATCTCCAACTGTATTTAATTCACTACTGAGTCTAAAATCCAGCAAAAACATCGTAAAGATATCCGTAAACCATATTAAGTTGTATGTGTGTACGACAGACGCAATTTTCGACGTTAAGAAGAAAGGAATAGGGGTGTAAATCCTTTGATTTGTATCAAAGAATCCAGCAGACTATGTGAGGTAATGAAAAAGACCGCCCGCTGCGAGGCAAATTGCTTTCAGACGAGACATTGCATTAGGATACAAGCTTTTATACATTATCTAATAGAGTTATGTAAAAATGGAAAACCTGTAGATGCCAGACTATGGACTGTTTGGACGGGAATAACAAAAACTATAAGAAATCTTAGTAGTCTAAGATCCGACAGCGTGATTTTTATGTTCTATTTTTAGAATTACTTTAATTTTATAGAGATTTGTTTTATAATTTTAAGCTGTAAAGTGCAGTCCAACTGATACCAGTGCCAGTGGTTACTGCTGCTCATGTATAGGTGTCAGTAACTATCACTACATAGTATAAAATAATATATATATATATATATATATATATATATATATATATATATACGTGACGAATAGATAACCTCTTTCCTTTGGGAAGTCGGTTAGAAACAAAGTCACTTCTCGCTGTCTGTCCCTATGTATGCATAGATCTTTAAAACTACGCTACGGATTTTAATGCAGTTTTTTTAATAGATAGAGTGATTCAAGTGGAAGGCTCCTATGTATATGGCTACATGTTTAATATCAGACAAAACAATGATAATTTCAGATTTTTTACTTTTAGACGGAACGAAGTTCGCCGGGTTGACTAGTTTAATATATTATGTATATATTAATATCTATATATAATATATACATAATATATTATATCATCATCTACACATCGGTATAATCATCTACATATAGCTTGTTTTAAAAAAATATTTTTAAAATGATTTTACTTTGAAACTAGCTATTTCTATTTCTCGTGAATTGATTCTTATGTGTTTGCATGTCACACAATATGATCAAGAAAATTCTAGTGTGGGGTTAAGTATGCAATTAATGTAGTCACTTTTTCTTTAGTGTCTGAAAATTCAAACGATTAGGCACTTTTACCTGGAATTATCAAAGTTTTATCATCTCAAACAAGACATCTTAAATCATATTTCCTTTCAGCCTTTCGGTAACTTAATAAAAATTCAAATTAACTACTTGCCTTAGGGAGTGAAGAATTGCTAAAAAACGACACTAAGGCAATTTTAAGGAAAATGATTCAGGTAAATTTAATTAAAGAGCCCTCTCGGGTCTAAACTTAGGCTTAATCGCTAAACCTTTGTAGTTTGAACCTGTCTAAGCCGTAAATAGATTCTTGACCTATTAAACTGGGTTAAATAATATTTTATGAGTCTCTCCTTGTGTTTTATACTAGCTGAGTCCTGACTTACCCGCTTTGATTATGTTTACCATGGTAATGAGTGGGGCACAACCCATTATTGTCCCACTGCTGGGCACGGGTCTTGTCTCATAATGAGAGAGTTTTTAGGCCATAGTCCACCGCGCTGGGCAAGCGCGATTTGGTGGACTATAAGTATCCCGTGTAAAAACAAAATGACAAAAAAGATATACAAAGAACAAAAAAACCGACCGAGTTTCTTGCCGGGTCTTCTCAGTTGAGGTCGTGTACCCGTCCGGTTGTAGTGTAAGAAAAAAATATGTAACTGGCAATTTGTAAGTGCCCCCGTAGGCCTATGCAAAATAAAAAAGTTTAGATTTCATTATATTTCATTTCATTTCATTGCATTATATTTCACTTAATTTCATTTCACATATTAATCCAATTCATAAACTATACCGGTCTGACAGCGGTGGGTTCTGAATTCCTGGCTAGAATGGTATCTGAATGATGAATTGAGATTTCTGTTCTGGGCTTAGGTGGTTGTGTAATCGTCTTTGTTTGTCCATGACATCCACGACACAGGAGAAAATCCTACTTTAGAGCTGTGAGTGTAGAGCGTATTATGCAGTTCTGAGCTGGGGGTGATGTGGCGCCCTCCCGCAACTCATCAAGAGATGGCGCTACTAGTATTCTAAATCACGCTAACGAAGTATTCTTAGAATCCTGCATATATACAAGTTCCGAACAAAGACTGTCGGAGCACGGCCGCTCCACAGGCATGATCACCTACCCTAGCAGGTCTTAATAATATAATCTAAAAATAATAATAATGTTTCAAATGAGGACGATGTGTATGGCAAAATAACAAATAAATGTAATCTGTAATTTTGTATGAAAGAGTTCAAAGTTCAAACACACATACATCCTCACAAACTTTTGCAATTACAATGTTAATAAGATTTAGCTTACTATTTCCTGCTGTTCTGGCGTAAACGCATTTTATAGACATAGAGTAGCAAACAGCTTGCATGCGACCTGATACCAAGTTATTCCCGAAATTAGGCCAAAAGCGGTATACATTTATGAGAAAAATAGGTAAGCAAAACATTTTATATCCTCACTTTAAACAATATTACGTGAGATCAAGGTAAATCACTGCACATACTATTAAAGCAAATCCACTATATTGCAAGTACAGTCAGCGTCAAATAGGGATACTCAGGGTATTATTATATTAATACGTGAAGCAAAAATTTGTGACAGATTTTTAAGTAATATGCCGCGGACGGATTAGTATGAAATTTTGCACGGTTATAGTGGACGTAGAGAAGGAGTGCAGAATGTTAATATTTTTTCAAATAATGCATTTTTCATACATAAAATCAACTAAAAACACATTACACACACTGCCTTGCATTTGTCACAAACACATATGTACTTAGTAAATGAAAATGAAAAGACACAACGTCAAGAATGTCAGATGACATTTGATTTTTAATTTAAATTAAGGTCGAATTTCGGCCGATGCTACGGGTGACTAGTTCAAATAAATAGACGCAACCAAAAAGTCAATAATATCGGTACATAACAAAGTTTCCTTATTGTTGTCAACAATATAGTTGCTCAAAACGCGAAGACGTTTAAAATGTCATATAAATCGATTCAGTCAAATGGCAAAAATATGGAAACTTTGTTTGTACCGATATTATTGACTTTTTGGTTGCGTCCATTTATTTGAATACCCTGAGTGTCCCTAACAATTTGACGCTGACTGTACCATCACCACAACTATTTCTGGCGTGAAGTAGTTTTTGTATTTTGATAAAAGCGTGTCGTTGCTTACTCACTTTTGTATAAGGCGACCATCTTAGTCTTCGGAAATAGCAAAGCATCTATAATTGACTTCAGAGAAAACCCATGTTCTGTATGAAGTTGCTTACAGATGTCCATGGGCGGTTGTGTCTACTTTCCATCAAGTGAAATGCATGCTCGTTTGCTACTTTAATCTTTTACATACAAATCATACTCATACTAATATTATAAAGGCAAAAGTTTGTATGTGTGTATGTTTGTTACTTCTTCACGTCTAGGGTTAGAGCGATTTTCGTAAAATTTCGTAGGGAGTTAGCTGACACTCCGGATTTACATGTAGGCTTTTTTTACTCTAGGAAAATATCTTATTCCCACGGGACAATCGATACATCGATTTATGTTAACACGAGCGAAGCTGTGAGGTTCAGCTAGTAATAAATATATCTCAGCTATTAAACGTTATTCCAATCCATCTCGTCGGCACCCGACTTTGCTTAACTTTGATATTTCGGTCACGAACTACAGTTTCATTTGCATGTGTATATGGCACCATAAATATCTTACACAGCTTTAGTATGACCATTTTATGGGTGTCATTTGTTTATAAATATCAGGAAACTACGTTCGGAGCGAGATATCAGATTGCAATAAATATTGCGAAGAGCCATAAAATTTACAACTGTACACTGTTATTGTAATAAAAATTTAATTTTCGAAAGTTGAAATTTATTCGGCAAAGGTTTTTCAACACGAATAGCTTTTCAATCTCACTTTATACGGCTTTGCAGCTTCAGTTACTGTCAGTGTTTTATAGGAATGGGTAGACGTGACGTCGATGTCAGATCTGATCTCTCTGACCTTTCGAAGTAACGACTCAAGGCTGTTCTCACCGCTATGTCAATGTTCACATAACCATAGGTGATCGGGTTTTTTTTTTTTCAAGGGGGAAACCTTCCAAAGGTACCCGACGGCATGGGAGCGACGCAGGGTTATGTGGGATTTTTACCGCACTAAAAACCCCCTGGCGGCCGTCCTCGGCGGAACGGAAAAGGAGGACTCCGGGATCTCGAAATGACTTCAACCGGAATCCTCCGAGCGCGCTGCCCCATCGGGCTCCTCCCAGATGGGCGGCTGGGCCCACCGCTCCGTCTAGTCTTTACGACGGTATGCAACCACACATACCGCCGTTCTTCCTGGGATTGCCAGACCGAACGGTTCGAGCTTCCACTCTAGCCGTCTGCAACCCCGGAAGCCCCTTTTAGTCGCCTCTTACGACAGGCAGGGGATACCGTAGCCCTATTGTGAGCCCGAGGCTACACGGAAGAAGTCTTCATCCATCCGTAATATTATAGATGTTGGAAACCCTCATCCTTAATATTGAGTACTTGAAAAACATCTATGCAAAATCATACATCCATACAAATACATGCTTGAAGGTTTCGTTATTACTTAGGATTTCTCAGTTCTAGGAAGAAGACTGTGCCCAGCAGTGGAACATACATAAAAAGACTTGCAGCTATGTATGGTTTAACAACTGTTTAATAATATAATATTATAATATATTTAATATTATAAAGGCTATAGTTTGTGATATTAGATTTGAAGAAGTATCAAACATACACAATGTTTGATACTTCTTCAAATCTAAACAGCTGGAGCGATTTTCATAAAATTTGGTAGAGAGTTAGCTGACACTCTGGATTAACGTATAGGCTACTTTTACTGTGGGAAAATGTCTTACTTCCACGGGACAATCGATACATTTTTTTTAACGCGGGCGAAGCTGCGGGGTTTTGCTAGTGAAAAATAAATATAAAAAAAACGTTTATTAAAATTGAAGAAATATTTTTACATGTCATAATGTCATAGGTATCGGATAGCGTTTCTCGACTGGCATTTTTAACTTTAGTTTTTCTTATATTTTTAATACAGGTATTGTGTGTGAATCGTGTGTTTTGAGAGAAAATCCAAGATTTTTCTAAATAATAACTAAAAGAGGCCAACAATTTAAATAAGAAATTTACGCGGCACAAAATCTCTTCGTCAAAATAATCAGTAACCCTCCGTTGACAAGCGTAACAAGAAACAAAAATAATTACAGAGGGCACATTTCTCAACCCTATAAAATCAAAGGCAATTTAATATTCAATAGATGTAAACATATATTACAAACAGAATCAATACCCTTAAAAAGAAAAACCCTTAAATAAGAAAACAGGTATTTATTCATCTAAGATCAAAAAAAGTTTGACGGTAAGTGGGAAGCGTTCCATTGCTTGCGTCTTCTTTATCCCACTGTGGTCCCACTGCTGGGAACGGGTCTCTTCTTGAAATGAGAGTTTTATATCAGTCGACCGCGCAGGTCAAGTGCAAATCCGACCTCTTCCATCTAAGTGGCACTACAATAATTTTATAAGCTATATTGTTTTTTTTATCTACCTAATATTTTCTTTTATACATTGTTTTGTAAGCTTATTGTAAGCAGTGGTAGCCTAATGGTTGAAACTTGCCCTCTCGATCGTGAGGTCTGAGGTTCAAACCCCGGCACGCACTACTGATTTTTCTAAAAATTATGTGCGTATTAGAAATTAATTACTGTTTTTCGGTGAAGGAAAACATCGTAAGGAGACCTACACACCCGAGAGTTCTTTAAAAAAAAGTTCTCGGAGGTGTGTGAAGTCCACCAATTCGCACTTGGCCAGCGTGGTGGACTATGGCCTAAAACTCTCTCATGAGAGAAGACCCGTGCCCAGCAGTGGGACAATAATGGGTTGATGACGACATTGTTTTGGCTGCAGTCTCATATGGAATAAATGTTTCTTTCTTTCTTTCAAACTGAAAGAATTAAGTCACCTTCGGGATTTTTTTACGACATGTCGCAATGTGTAGATTTTGCAAGCAGTGATATATAATTTCTAATATGCACATTAATTAAAAAAGATCATTGGTGCAGTGATTTTAAAGGCGTGCATTTTATACTTCTTACTAAGTTTTTTTATCTGATTGTAGTAGCATACAAGCAAGCAGTCTGCCGGACGGTAAGTGGTCACTTACCATCAGGATAAAATAAAACATAGGTTCTATGTAAATTCAATCACAGATGCGTTGCTACTCCAGAGGACTATGATGGTCGCCTCATATAAAACTGTACCGGCAACCACACCCTTCCATCGAAAAGCAAGAAATGCTACACGGTAGAAATAGACGTGGACGTTCCCTGGTCGAACTTCACCGATTCTACCACCTGTAACCAATGTTAATGAAAT
This sequence comes from Spicauda simplicius, assembly GCA_949699795.1. Classification (NCBI taxonomy): domain Eukaryota; kingdom Metazoa; phylum Arthropoda; class Insecta; order Lepidoptera; family Hesperiidae; genus Spicauda; species Spicauda simplicius. The sequence goes on along the minus strand of OX453078.1, from coordinate 6,738,567 downwards.
CATACTAATATTATAAAGGCGAAAGTTTGTGAGTGTGTATGTTTGTTACTTCTTCACGAGTAAACGGCTGGAGCGATTTTCATAAAATTTGGTATGGAGTTAGCTGACATTCTGTATTAACATATAGGCTACATTTTACTGTGGAAAAATATCTTACTCCCACGGGACAATCGATACATCGATTTTAACGCGGGCGATGCTGCGGGTTTCAGCTGGTAAGAAAATAAATTTACTTAATATTTCGCGAAGCCCTATCTTTCTTTTTTACTCTCTAAGACTACAAGAAACAGGATTAATTACCAAAGGGCGCTCTTCCAATCCCTTCAAGGGAAACAAGCGGTGTGTACTGACGGCGACAGACAAATGACTTTAAATACATTGGCAAGTTCACCCCTCTTTAATTATTTTCGCAAATATTTCATAAACATAATTATAAGACATGTTTATGAGAAACTTACTGTGTGTATTTATGAAATATTATTACTTTAAATACAATATAAATGACATTCATTTTTATATGATTGTAGTAGCAAACGAGCATGCAGTCCACCTGATGGTAAGTGGCCACTGCCGCCCATGGACATCTGTAAGCAACCCCATATAGAACATAGGTTCTATCTGAAGTCAATCACAGATGCGTTGCTACTCCCGAGGACTATGATGGTCGCCTCATATAGAAGTGTGCCGGCAACCACACCCTTCTATCGAAACGCAAGAAATGCTTCACGCTAGAAATAGGTGTGGCGGTGGTACTTCCCCGGTCGAACTACACTGGTTCTACCACCTTGAAAAATATCCAGACTATCCCTGTACCAAATATCATTTAGATCCGTTTTCCCATTCAGATGCTGTAAAATAATAATATCTAACCATCCTTTATTGGTGATTTGATGGCTATTGGTTGACTAATGGTTGAAACTTGCCTTCGCGATCGGAAGGTCCGAGGTTCAAACCCCATACACTACGGATTTTTTTCCACAAATATGTGCTCTAATACATTGTTTATCAAAGTTCCAAGAAGTGTATTAAGTTTACCAATCCGCATTTGACCAGCGCGGCGGACTATGGCCTAAAACTCTCTCATTTTTTTATAATATTTAAGTAGCAAACGAGCATGCGGTTTACCTTATGGTAAGTGGTCACTACCGCCCATGGACACTTCATATAGAACATAGGTTCTATCTAAATTCAATCATAGATGCGTTGCTGCTCCCGGGGACTAGGATGTTCGCCTCGTGTGAAAGTGTGCCGGCAACCACACCATTCCATCGAAACACAAGGAAGCTTCACATTAGAAATAGGTGTGGCGGTGGTACCTCCCCAGTCGAACTACAATGTTCTACCACTTATCTGAGAGAACATTCTACCACCATTCTGAGAGAAGACCCGTGACCCATGCCCAGCAGAGTGATAAGAATCGGTTGACAACGACGATAACTCATGATTTTATGCTTGTTATAGTAGAGCGTGGTTTCGATCCACGGACCTCTGGGTTATGGGCCCAGCACGCTTCCGGCAACGGGGACCAAAACCATCCGTCCCTTCCAGCCCACAGTCTTCTTGTCCCGGCTTGAGCTTTAGGATCGCCATAACAAACCCGGTGAAGCTGTAAAGGCCATTAGGACCAACGGCAACTACACAATTGCCAAAAAAAAACGATAACTCATGTATTACTGCCGTTTAATTTACAGTAGGTATACAAACGTAAAATATATATTTACTCAGCAGTTGCTTGCACAGTTTTCACCCGTGATTTCGTGTAACATTCACTCAATCTCATTAACACGGCGCAAATACAATTACCGCTGATTTGCGTCGAATGTAGCGTGGAATGAGTCGACGTAAACTCTCACCTTGCATACAGTTTAAATCAAGAGTAATAGCTTAACATTTTTAAAGCTTTTATTTAACTTCCAATGTTTTTTTTTTATCTGACTGAAGTAGCAAACGAGCATGCAGTCCACCTGATGGTAAGTGGTCACTGCCGCCTATTCACATCTGTAACCAACTACATACAGAACATGGGTTCCATCTGAAGACAATCACAGATGCCTTCTATCCCTTCAATCACACACTTCTATCGAAACGCAAGAAATGCTTCACGCTAGAAATAGGTGTGGCGGTGGTACTTCCCCGGTCGAACTACGCTGGTTCTACCAATGTACGGTCAAAATGTAGGGTCAAATCTTGCAAGCTTAATGTAATCCATTTCTCAGTGTCCGATAAAGTTTTATTATAGACAAATTTAAAAACACCTTTAGTTCTGACGACAATTCGCGAGAATAAATCTAGAAATCAAAGACCTGAAAATCTCGATAGTTTTTATACAATAAAAGTTGTACAATGAAAAATTATACGTTTAACCACGAACAAATTTTTTTTCCGAGTATTGAAACAAAGATAATTAAAAAAAAACCATTTTAATATTAAATTATTGCTTCCTTTTTGCTTAATTACCGAAATCTGTGTAATGTATGCGACCAATATGTATAACGTAACACATGAAGCGACCATAGTATTGTCAATTCTCGGAAAACGCATCTGCGATTGGCTGTAGGTAGAACCACCATTCTACATGACGTTTACCTGAAAAGCAGTGACAACTTACCATCAGGTGATCATGCTCGTTTATTGCTTCAATGTTATATTTTTTATTATTTTTTTATTTGACTGAAGTAGCAAACGAGCATGCATCCACCGGATGGTAAGTGGTTTCTGCCGCCCATGGACATTTGTAATCAACTTCATACAGAACGTGGGTTCTATCTGAAGTCAATCATATATGCGTTGCTACTCCCGAGGACTATGAAGGCGCCTCATGTGAAAATGTACCGACAACCAACCGGTTGCGGGAGGATATAAACTTGGCGGCATTTTTTTATTGGAAGGAAGGAGGTTGGTGAATTGCAGTTTGAATTAAATTTGTAAAGATTTGGCAACCTTTTTTGCAAATCGCTGCAATTCAATATTCGTAAAATATTCGCACAATTCTTGCAAATATAGCATGCGAACGCGAATGCGCATATTCGTTACATTATAAAATAATAAATATGGTAACTACAATTTTTACAACAGTTTTTGGAAGATACCTAAATATTTTTAGATTTCAACGCAAAATATTTATTTTAGGCGAATCAAAACACTTCGAAGAACAGCTTGCAATCAGTAAATAAACGAAAAATTGTATCGCAAACTGAAATAAACCAAACCAAACCGATAAAACAAAACTTCAAATAACTGTAGCACTTGGGAATTTCAAAAGTTTAGTTATAAATGTAGTGGATTACTTAAAAGGTAAATTGCGAAGTTTCCGAGCGCAAAACAAGGTAAAGTTTCAATTATTTAAATTAAGGCATTAAAACTTGAAAGTGGCGCCTGAGGGTGACCCATTGTGCTACCGAAGTGCTGAACCAGAAGAATCTAGGCATTTCGTGACAATTAAGATTTTAAAGTCGGCTTAAGGCTTTGTCTTGTTCTGGTAGAAAATGGAGTGTTTATTATCTGATCTATTCTGGCTGTCTATGTATATATCTTTGTCCGCTTACACATCTGTCTATTGATATGTCTGTGTGTTGTTCTATCCAAAAACATACAATTCAAAAGTAACTTTAATCACTTAAAACTGCTGCCATTGGATATAAATATTTGGAGCGGTAGTGATCTGGTGTCAACCAACAAATTATTCCCCTACTTTTTTTACTGATTGAAAGAGCAAAGTTGCATGTCATATAAGTAAATAAACGAGAAATCGTAACACAAACTGAAATAAATCAAACCAGACCAATAAAAGAAAACTTTAAATATACAGCGCTTGGGAATTTCAAAAGTTTAGTAATAAATGTAGTGGATTACTTAAAAGGTAAATTGCGAAGTTTCCGAGCGCAAAACAAGGTAAAGTTTCAATTATTTAAATTAAGGCATTAAAACTTGAAAGTGGCGCCTGAGGGTGACCCATTGTGCTACCGAAGTGCTGAACCAGAAGAATCTAGACGTTTCGTGACAATTAAGATTTTGAACTCCACTTAGGGTTTTATCGCGTTCTACTACTACTAACTAACTAATACTATAATTTAAATTCATTATTTTGGTCCCTTTAAGCTTTCATTTAGTCTCTTGTTTAAATACTTCCCATAATGAATAAACATAAATATAACATAAATATAGAAAATCTAGTATCTAGAATTTATTACTGTGGTTTGATAGGTACCTATTACATGCTACATATTTTTAGATTTCAAACTAAAATATTTATTTTAGTCAAACTAAATCACACTTCGAAGATTGGCTTTATAAATAAACGAGAAATTGTATCGCAAACTGAAATAAACCAAACCAAACCAATAAAACAAAACTTCAAATAACTGTAGCACTTGGGAATTTCAAAAGTTTAGTTATAAATGTAGTGGATTACTTAAAAGGTAAATTGCGAAGTTTCCGAGCGCAAAACAAGGTAAAGTTTCAATTATTTAAATTAAGGCATTAAAACTTGAAAGTGGCGCCTGAGGGTGACCCATTGTGCTACCGAAGTGCTGAACCAGAAGAATCTAGGCATTTCGTGACAATTAAGATTTTAAACTCGGCTTAGGGTTTTGGAGCGTTCTCGTAGAAAACGGAGTGCTTATTATCTTGTTTAGCCGTTTAGCTTACTGTGTAAACGTTTTCTACACTCGAGGCCTCACAGTACGATTCTCGTAGTTGTTATGGACACACAAAGTCGAATATACAAACACCCAGACCTAAAACAAGAATCTAAACTTATCATTCAGATACCTGTCTGGCTGGAAATCGAACCCGCGACCCACTGCTATGGGAAATGACTGTGTCAGACTGGTATAGTAAAGGCCACGCGTGTCGACAATATCGGGCATATATTTTTTAACCGACTTCCTAAAGAGAAAGAGGTTATCTATTCGTTTATGAGCAAAAAAGAAAATACCTAATATTTTCTTTTTTGCTCATATAGGACACCTGTAGTTTCGTCGTGATCGTCGAAATATGATGAGCACCGACTTCGGAACTAAGTTCTGTGTACGCTCTAAACCAATATGTATTTAAAATATTTTTTTACTTTTTTGTGGCATGAAAGTCGATTGTATTTTTTGTTTGATTTTTTTTTCTCTCTATCCTTTTTTTCATCCATCTATTTGAATGTCTATATTTTTGTCTTTCCACGTACATTTTAGTGCATGATACATACAATATAGAGGTAAGAAATGAGCATACAGTAAAAGCTCTACAATTTTCTGCTCCAGAATTTCCATTTGGAATGGTATAGAATATATGTATGTATATGGAAGGGAGACTATTAAAAAAGGTATTTAGAAGGACCTTCTTGCTTTTTTAATGGCGAAGTGGGCTTTCGCCTGTTATTTGAGAAATTGTGCCATTTGACGAATAAACTTAGGTACTTCTATTAAGATTTCATAGAAGAGTTTGATCTTCATAATGTGGATCTGCCAGAATCTGCCTTTGTACCCCTCATGTTAAAGCTGAAATGCCTTCCGACAAACCTTAATACAGAAACGGTTAAAAATGTTATCACAAAACGTTGCTCCCGATGACGCAATGTCGCAAAAATGCATGCAGTTCAATTGATTGTAGTAGGCCAGGGCCATCTATAGATGTTTTTTTTTATGACTGAAGTAGCAAACGAGCTTGCAGTCCACATGGTGGTAAATGATCACTGCCGCCCATGGACATCTTTAATCAACTTCAAACGAAACATGGGCTCCATCTGAAGTCAATCTCAGATGCATGGCTACTTCCGAGTACTATGATAGTCGCCTCATGTGAAAGTGTGCCGGCAACCACACACTTCTATCGAAACGCAAGAAATGCTTCACGCTAGCTAGTTGGTACCCCCCCTAGTCGAACCATAATCGTTCGACCACTATGCACCTTTGGAAAACATATTCAAATCACTGTTATGACCAAAAAAAAACGTACGGTACTCGGGGACTGCCGCGGCAATGCTGTTACATTTTTATCAACTTATGCAATTATAATTACTAGTCACCCGTAGCATCGGCCGAAATTCGACCGTAATTTAAATTAAAAAACTAAACTTCATATTGTCCAAATTAGTACGAATATTTCTCTAATTCAAATCAAATGTCATCTGACATTCTTGACGTTGTGTCTTTTCATAGTAAGACATTGAATGTTCTATTTCATTTACTAAGTACATATGTGTTTGTGACAAATGCAAGGCAGTGTGTGTAATGTGTTTTTAGTTGATTTTATGTATGAAAAATGCATTATTTGAAAAAAATATTAACATTCTGCACTCCTTCTCTACGTCCACTATAACCGTGCAAAATTTCATACTAATCCGTCCGCGGCATATTACTTAAAAATCCGTCACAAATTTTTGCTTCACGTATTAATATAATAATTTATTTATGCAGTATTTTTTCTTTGATATTAATTCAAGTTTTTTCTTTGATATTATATACTTTATCACAAACAGCTGCTTACATATTTGTCCGATTTCCGAGCAGCTCGTCTCGATCGGTGCGAGCTTCGTAGTGTTGTACCATATACACACACGTTAAGCGAACGCTCGGTCGCGCTACATGGTGTGCAGAGTGGGGAGTGTTAGGTTTCTTCGTTACGGAATTTCTAGGTTCGGTCGCCGCGCTCAAAGCGATAAAAACTATGCAATAGTTAAAAAAACACTATTTTGTTAAATTTCCTTACGCTTAAACTCGTTAGCCTGGCGCGAATACAATTACTGTTGATTCGTCCATTGATGCCAAATCATTCGAAGTATTTGGACTTTACCTGTTTTCGCTTAGCACGCACTGGATAATTCACTTAAAATACATGTAAACTGTTTTGCACCGTGTGGTATTAAATGTCATTGACAAAGATTAGAAGACAAAATTCAGGAAATAGGAAGCAATGTCTTTAATGCACCTAAAACTATATTTAGCTTTACGGTACGCCACTTGAAACTTTTTCATGTGTATTAGAGATTATTCTTCGTGCACAAACGATGGAGAATTATCCATAGTTATATAACCATGTTAAGTTGAATAATGCATGAAGATGGTAGGGAAATACTGGAAAATAATCTGTTATCTGGTAGGATCAGTGTTATCTTAATTTATTAAATAAATAATAATAATAATCTGAAGTCTGCTCACGGTAAAGGTGACTTCTCAGCCGTGCCAGCAGTAGAACAATAAATATATAAGGGTTACCAAACATACTTTTTACATAATTTCCCTTGACATGACGATTGCGTAGAGACCTAAGTACTAAACTACATGCTATCAGATTCAACTTCATAGCAACCGTATGAGGCTAGCCTCTTATCCAGGTCAAGTGTAATGAGGTCATAGTAATTTAACACTTATTGCAGGCTGTAAAAAGAAGCAGTTCACTTGCACGAAATATGGGTATTACTAAGGTGACCACGTTTTCTCATCTGAATGAGATGGTATAAGAATTGTGAAAAAGGTATGAGGAAAAATTATGTTATTGTAACCGATTTTTTTATAATTTTACGAGCTCTTACAAATATTCTAAAGATAGTATGCGAGGTTTTATGTTACGCAATTTGAACAAATATGGTTAACATTTGGCACAGAAATAAATCTCAGTCTGAATCATTCAAGACATAAGCACGTCATTTTTATCCCAAATGAATTGTTGGTTCCTATGTGATTTCATAACAATTCTATCCTGGAAAAATCATGACAACTCGTTTCTTCACGAAGTGAAATTTTAGCGCATTTTAAACGGTGGTAGAATCAGTGTAGTTCAACCGGGGAAGTACCACCGCCACATCTATTTCTGGCGTGAAGCATTTTTTGCGTTTCGATGGAAGGATGTGGTTGCCGGCACATTTTTATAGGCGACCATCATAGTCCTCGGGAGAAGCGACGCATCTGTGATTGACTTCAGATAGAACAATCTTCTATATGAAGTTGCTTACAGATGTCCATGGGCGGCAATCACCACTTAACATCAGGTGCTCGCTGGTTTGCTACTTGAATTACATATAAAAAACTACAAATTAAAATAAATTAAATACTACGAATACGTGCTCGTTGCTCTAAACTCGATATACGCTTTGCATCTATCGCATAGCAAGTACACATACATACATCCACTCGTATCTTTTCCTCACTCTAAAATAAAAAATATGCGCACAGATTAAGTGCATTGACTATATTCCAAAATTGGTAAATTTTTACCTTAGGACATTAGGACAGGTACATTTTAATAATTAACGGGTACTCACGATATGCAACACGATATGCTCACGATATTTAAAAACCGCATATCGTGAGTACCCGTTAATTATTAAAATGTATCAATTCCGCGATAATACTAGTCTAAAATCATTAGGACAGGTAGCCTAAAATAGAGACTATCCTTCTAAAACTAGACATATTGTCACGTTTGGTATTACACAGACTCGTAAAAACCCAGGTTGGTTGGCCGTCAACCAGAAATATTCATGGAGGCTATGACTCATAAAAGCAGCTAGTTTTCCCGGGGGATTTTATTTTTGTTTTAGTGGACTGTCTACGAAAGTGTTGGTCTGCGAAAATGCGTAATAATAATTAAGTAGTGCGAGTGTGTCTTATCATTAATACTTGTAACTATATTTTATGTAATGTAACCTTTTCTTGTCCTTAAGGGAGAAATTCCAAAAAGTACCTTACGCCGTGAAAGCGACGCTGGGTTATATGAATTTTTTACCGCATTAACCTCCTCCCCGCTTGGCCGTGATCAGCGCTGCGTGGGGAACTCCTGGATCTTCACCGGAATACAACCGAAATCCTAGGAGCGCGATGCTCCTTTCGGGCTTTTCCCTGGTGAGCGAACACGCTCACCGCACCTTCTGTTCCTTACGATGGTATGCGACGCTTGGCTGGACGGTTCGGGCTCCCACTATAGCCACCCGCAATCCCGGAAGCCCCTTATAGTTCCCTCTTACGACAGGCAAGGAATGCGGTAGCCCTATTCTGGTCCTGGAACTACAGAGACGAAGCCACTTATGCCTTGCCACCCTTGAGAACTAAGTTAAATACCTGGGATATGTAGGTATGTCCCCTAACTTATACAGATCAGAACAGAATAGCTCTTAACACAACATAATAGGTGTTTGGTTACAGATGTCAACGGGTGGCAGAGGCCACTTACCATCAAGTAGACTCCTTCCCCGTTTACTACAAAAACACCTCTCTGAGAGAAATCATCCCCAGTAGTGGGACTGGATAAGAGGTTAGCGACAACAATTTCAAAAACGTTTCAAAAAGAAAATGGCAGTGTAAACTGAGCAACTACAACTGCTTAAAAATACAAAAGTGAGGATTCTCGGCGTCGTATAATGGAAGTGGTCAGCGAGATAAATTTATTTTCTGTATAAAAATGGAGTTCAGAATTTTTCCCCGTTTCCTAAATTTTATTGTCCTTTTTGAAAGTTCTCAAAGTATGAGAGTAGTTACTGTTTGTTTTAAAAATGAGTTATTTTAGTCATGATTTTATGGTCTACATAAATTTTGAAGGAAGATACTACTAGCTGTATTTGGATGAAATATTCATCTAATTGACGACCCGTGTGCTGGAGCGATCACCATACCGGTCTGACGCGCAATGGGTTCCGGGTTCGATTCCCGGCCAGACAGTTATGTAAATGATGAATTTAGATTTCTGTTCTTGGTCAGGGTGTTTGTGGATTCATATACGTGTATCTTTATGACACCCACAACACAGGAGAATATCCTAGTGTGGATCTAAGAGTGTAAAAAAAGTGCGGCGCTCGGGGACTGCCGTGATAAAGGTATTGAATAGCATTTTTATAAACGTATGCAATTATAATTATTTATTTATTTATGCAGTATTTTTTTCATTTCATTCATTTCATTTCGATCCGTGCGAGCTTCGTACTGTCGTATCATATACACACACGTTAAACAAACACTCGGCCGCGTTACATGGTAGGCGGAGTCACTCCTGTGTTAGGGTTTTTCGTTACGGAATTTCTTGATTCGGTCACTACGCTCAAAGCCCGCGATAAGCTATACAGTAGCTTAAAAACGTTATCCATCAGCCTTTTGAAGTCTACTACTGGACATAGGCAGCATATTATGATGTTTGTTAATGGTTCTTGCTTCTGGCATGCGTATTGATTACTATAGTGGGTGTCTATACTAGAGAGGATGACTCTAGTGCCCATCACCTAGATTTAGTCTCTAGTCGCCTCTCACAACATGAAGTAAGAAAGGGACTTATGCTTATATAGTTTGACACCACTCGGCAAGCATCGACTTTACTTGTGCGATATTATGCATCTTCTGTTGAATACAATGTGCTATTCGGTGTCATTCTTATATAATGTCAAAGAAAAAAAAATCTGCATAAATAGATAAATAATTATAATTGCATAAGTTGATAAAAAAATGCTATGCAATAGCTTTACCGCGGCAGTCCCCGAGTGCCGCACGTTTTTTTTTTATTTATGAACACAAAATGAACAAACATACGTAGAATTATATAATTAAAGTAAATTAAAGTTATAATTAAAGTTAAATACAAAGTTACTGTGTATACATATGTGGACAAGAGTATTTGTAAATTATTCTAATATAAAACTTACAATAGATATGACTGAGAAACAGTTTAGGGTACAACCCATTATTGTCCCACTGCTGGGCACGGGTATTCTCTCGGAATGAGAGAGTTTTAGGCCATAGTCCACCGCGCTAGCCAAGTGCGAATTGGTGGACTTAACACACCTCCGAAAACTTTTTCTTAAAAAACTCTCGGCTGTGTAGGTTTCCTCACGATGTTTTCCTTCACCGAAAAGAAGTGATAATTAATTTCTAATACGCACATAAATCAGGGGTGCGTGCCTAGGTTTGAACCTCGGACCTCCCGATTGAGAGGGCAAGTTAACATTAGGGTATCACTGCTCCGTTATGAAAAATAGTATAATTAATTATAATAACACAACATAGAAAATAATAGCAGACAGTCCAAAATAGAAAAACTGCAAAGTAATTCATCTGAATAATTACTCCTCTAATATTAAAAAGAATACCAGCTGTTTCCATTTCAAGAAATGAACACCTTTTCATACCAATTCCCCAAAGTAATGTCAACATCAAATGCTTGTGCTCATTTTAAAGGTAATACGGTAGCAAGCAGACGGTGCTATTTAAAGCCCTTGATTAAATTTTTTCAAATGTTTTAAAGTAATAAAATTTACAAATTTTTCTGATCATTTAATTTTGAATATTTATGAAGTGAAACTTCTTTATCCGGGTTGGTTGAAGTGAAACTTCTTTATCGGGGTTAGAAAAAAAATTAGTGTAACATTTTTTCGTTACGCGCCATCTTTTTCTGTTACGCGCCATCTTTTTCTGTTATGTGCCATCTTTTTTTTCCGTTACGCGCCATCTTTTTCTTATCCCTACCACGCGTGATATTAGATAGATTATTATAGATTATATTATTAGATAAAGTTTAATAAAAGCCTTTTATTAAACTTTATCTAATTTAACTTTATTTAACCAATTTCTGTAAAGTTACATATAGTATTTTTTTTTTGAAAAATGACGTCATAAAGAAGTTTCACTTCTAACGAGTGTACGCTAGTACACGCACACATTTTTTTATCTATAGTGTTATCTATATATTAATACGTGAAGCAAAAATTTGTGATTCGTTTCTAAGATACTTGCCGCAGGCGGAGGTGTATGTAATTACACACGGTTATATTTGATGTAGAGAAGTATTTCGCAGTGCTAATATTTTTAACAAATAATGCGTGCAACACACATAAAATCAACTAAAAACACATTACACACACTACCTTGCATTTGACACAAACACATACATAATAAACGAAATAAAACATTCAATGTCTTACTATGAAAACCCACGTCAAAAATGTCAGATGTCTTTGTTAAGAAATTTTGTAATGCCAAAGCACTATCATATCAGTCAGTTACGTCATAGTGTCCGTGAATGTGTTTCCCCTTTATACCTTTATTTTAAACGCCGGGTGCGTTTAAAATAACCTAAAAGTTATAAGATTTATTTACTTGAGAAATATTCGTGCTACTTTGGATAATATCAAGTTTAGATTTTTTATTGAAATTACGGTAGAATTTTGACCGTTGCGACGGGTGATTAGTACATTTAATGGCATTGCATTATGTATAACAGTTATAAGCAATTCTTATACGAGGTACCCTAAACATTCGTTAGGCGCTGCAAACGGTAACGGGAAGAAAATTTCACCAATTTTCAAAGAAACGTTGCCGTATAAGATCGTATGAAGGTGAGCAGTAAGCCTCATCAAACTTTCAACTAATTGAAAAGGCTGTTAAGGCTGGATATCAAGGAGTACAGGTATCAGTATGCTAAGGAATACAAGTCGCCCTCTACCAGGTGGACCGACGACCTGAAGAAGCCAGCGGGAAACCGTTCTATTTAAAGGGCACAGGACCGGTTGGAGTGGCGCCATTCAGGTGAGGCCAATGTTCAGTGGTCATCAAAAGGCTGATGGATGGATTCCGATATATAGGCGAAATTCCGAGCATAACCCGCTCCATAGCACGCTGAGCGACCCTGAGCCTCCGAATGAGGCTTACAGTGAAGAACCATGTTTCGGCGCCGTAGGTTATCTGGTTGGTCACTAGGAACACACATTGCTCGAATAATTTCGACTTCAGGCACTGGCCCACATCAGACAACCCCAAAAAGCTAAAATGGGGATGCTTGATGATTCTACAATGCAGGGATGTTGCGAATATTCGCATCCGCATCCGCAAATGCGGAGCTTCCGCATAGATTTCGACATCTGCATCCGCATCTGTATCCGCAAGTAATCTATGCGAATATTCATGCGGATGCGAATGTAAGTGCTAAAAAAATCGGGAGGGGGTGGCGAAGAACGCGTACTGTACGCATGTGATAATAACAAATGCTAGCAAAAAAATTGATGACGAGATCCGACGCGTTTGTTGTGGTGCATGATTCGTTTTTTGTAAATAATTTATTACGAGTTTTTTTCTGCAGTGGATGACTTATGGTTTAGATGGATATCTCGAGCGCTTTGATAATGTGATCATTTTATTCACTCTACCAAGCGTCTGTCTGTGTACCTACGTAGCGGACAATTATTTGGAAGCGCGGGTTTAATTTACAAACCTCTGCGCAACCGCCCTGAATCAGAGGGTTATTCAGTGCAATGCTCCTATCCTAACTCTACATACTTCTATGAAAATTATTTTCAGTAATATAAATGTCAATAATTGCTTTATCTTTGTTTTAATTCATTTATGAAGAATTAAATTAATAACTACTATTTTTAGATGAGATCATGAAGTTCCGTATTTTTTGTATCTATCAGACATCTATCTGTAAGCAACTTCAAATAGAACATGGGTTTTATGTGAAGTCAATCATAGATGCGTTGCTACTCCCGAGGACTATTGTGGTCGCCTCATATAAAAGTGTGCCGGCAACCATATCCTTCCATCAAAACGCAAGATGTGCTTCACGCTAGAAATAGGTTTGGTATATGTTTTTATTCAAAATCTCTGAGTATGTCATATTCGTATCCGCATCCGCAAATGCGGAGCTTCCGTATAAATTTAAACATCTGCATCCGCATTCGCATCCGCGAATGTGAGCCCTCAAAAATCCGCATCCGTATTCACATCCGCGGATGTGTAAAAATTGGCATCCGTAACATCCCTGCTACAATGCAGTACTTTTTTTTTTATAAGAGGGAAGGAACAAACAAGTGTGCAGTACACTCGATGGTAAGTGGTCAATACCTCCTACAATAATCCCTCTTATGTAGAATAAGGGTTCTGAAGCGAATTACAGTTGTCATCTAAGATGTTCATTGTTATCAATTAAGATGGTCTTCTCATATCTCGTCAACTCATTATTGTCCCACAGCTGGGCACGGGTTTTCACACGGACACGGGATTGGTGGACTTCACACACCTCCGAGAACTTCTATTTTCTAAGAACTCTCGGGTGTGTAGGTTTCCTCACGATGTTTTCCTTCACCGAAAAGCAGTGATAATTAATTTCTAACACGCACATAATTTTAGAAAAATCTGTGGCAAGTTTCAACCATTAGGCTATCACTGCTCTATCATCACGTATAACAGTTACAAACAGACTCTTCCACTTAATCAGAATGGCTACTTTTCGCTAGAAATAGGCGGTAATACCTCTACAGTCAAATCATATAGGTAGGATGGTGCTTACCCTGCCACGGGTAAGAATGTATACTCTTGACTCAATTTATTATTAGACAAGCGCCTTATGTCTCGATCAAGCAAACTCAGACATAAAAGCAAATGTAGTAACTGTACGTTTGGTCGTAAACCGTGAAACAACTTTTAGTTCATTAAGCTACTAATAAAACAACCGGAAGTTTTTATGGAATGTATAAGACGTGTGCATGTAATTTGTTAATCCAATAGTTCAGTGGTTCCTAACTTGTTCCATTGCTGTACCACTGTTGGGCACGGGTCTTGGTTTCCCGGGGACTATGATGGTCGCCTCTTGTGAAAGTATGCCGCCAACCGCAACCTTCTATCAAAACGCAAGAAATGCTTCACGCTACAAATAGGAATTATCATTAAAACCCAAAAACCCCATGTTTGACCTCTTCAGTGCTTGTTCTTACGTTATATTTAATAAAACAGAACCAATAATAGTGTCTAGCCAATTTTCTTTATATGCCGATAAATATATATTAACTTTAAATACGCTTGAGCTGAAGAACTATAATACTCAGTTACAATTTAATTATATTCAAATTCGTTAGACCGCTCTAGGCATATTACTTTTATAAAAATATGAAGAAACTTCGCGCCTTCATAAAAAAACTTATTAGCAACCAATCTGACTTTTAATAAAAGATAGAAATGAAGAAAACTAATTTGAAAATAATATTTCAGCTCTGAATAGGGTTGTCCAATTTTTAAAGTGTTAATTTTTTTTACTGGGAATGTGTGCTTTTAATGATATTTAGTTTCTTTTTCATTTTGTTTTTAACACTCTTAGTTAAAGTATATTTTATAATGTCACTAGTATAAAATTAAATATAATATTTAAAATTCAAAGAGTTAACGTTGTTTCAATATAAATGGAAAGGAAGAAAAGTGATATAGTCAATTGAAATGTTACATTAGCTTTGCATTTTTAGAGGACGCAATTTTATTTTTGGAACATGTGTGGGAGTCCATAGAAACTTAACCTCAAGTTTGTGGAGTCGCCGCCCTTGTGCCTCGGCCGCCATCTTGAAAACATGTTTTTGTAAGAAGTTGTTAAGCCATAATTTGTAGTAAATTGTTTTGCCTACAAATAATAATATGTTTTTGCCCTAAGTAAAAAAATTACAGAACCTGTAAGCAAAAAAGTAAGAAAAAATTTATATTTTCTTTTTTGGTCTACAACTTTTTTTATACATTTTACAAACAAATACCTCAAAATAATCTTGTAGATGATCTTTTGAGGAAACTTTTTCCATTTTTTTAATTCATACATTTAAAACGCTGTTACAGCACTTCAAAGTTGACCGGGTTCGTCAATGGACTTGAAAATCCGGTCGAACCTACATGTTTAACTTATTTTTGATATTTTTTTTACTGTAAATATATTCTTAAATTTTTTTTTGTTAAATTCATACAACTTTACTTATTCATTCCCAACTCTTTTCCCCGCTACCTTTGAAGTAGAGTCTGTAGGCGTGTTTTTTTTTAACGCAGAGGACAGGGAGGACAGCAACGACACACCGCATCGCCTCTTCCGCTGCGGCCCCATCGCCAACGCATCTGACGATGCGCCTCCGTTCGGTCACGGGAGACATGGTGTACGGCAACGACATACCGAGACATCTCTCCTCCCGCGACCTCTCCTGGCTGCAGAGGCCAAAAAACACTGGTCCACGCAGCCCCCTTGGATGCATCCAGAGCGGGCATAAGTCCACTCCTTGGAATCCCTCGTGGCTTCACCGTGATGCTTCAAGCCACGGTTACTAAGCCCCCTCACCACGGCAAGGTGGAGATCCTTTCGAGAGGCTATTGGTCCCCCTAGAAGGAATGACCTTGACCACAGTGACCTATATTAACACATACATTTTTTATTACCGTGATAGCTTCGTTCGATCAAAGCGTGCGAAGCTGCGGGAATAAAGTAGTGATATTTATTTTACAAAGATGCTGGTGTAACATTCGCTCTTTTCTACTTTCTTAGTAAATAATTAAACTGTTTTATTATAAGCCCTGTGTTTTTTAGTTTTCTTCATTAAGTATATTGGCAATACGTAGAGTTGGAAAAAGTTTGAATATTTTAGTTTATTTCTTATAAAATAAATCCTTAATTTATTTTAAGTGCGTTGTTATGAAAGTTTTAACAATTTTTTGGAGGAGATATTTAATGTTGGTCCATGACGGCATGACGATTATATTTACTTACTAGCTCTTACCCGCGGCTTCGCCCGCACGGTCAAAAGGAATAACATTAGCATTTGACAGCGTGATTCAGAACTTGCAAATGAATTTTACTAACGCCATCTATTAACAACGTCTGAAGCCATTAAATATGTATCAACTAACAAAACATCGATCTCATGGGAATGAGAGAGCGAGGTAAAAAGTAGCCTAGGTCACTCTCCGCCCTCCTAACTATCTCCCAGCATATAAACCATATCATACAATAGCTATGTGGCGACGTGAAAGATTAACAAACAAACATTTATAATATTAGAATGAATAGTATGGATTGTAAATTGAAATTGAAATTGTTGTTTCAGCTTTGAGTGTTTGTTTTAGTGATGTAACAAATCTTATTTGCACATTTGCGAATGAGAATATCCCTTACCGACATTTGCTAACGCGAATTTGAATGATAATTTTTCTAGTGTTTGGTGAAGGGGGCTGGAGGACCAAGATTTGACGATCTTTTTTTAGTTCGTCAAACTGCTGTTCGATTTCAATTTGGATAGGTTTGGCGACCATTTTTATGAAAGATTGCAATTATAGTAGAAGTACAGATCGCCCTGCCGCCAAGAGCAGTGATATCCTAATGGTTGAAACTTGCCCTCTCGATCGGGAGGTCCGAGGTTCAAACCCAGGCACGCACCACTGATTCATGTGCGTATTAGAAATTAATTATCACTGCTTTTCGGTGAAGGAAAACATCGTGAGGAAACCTACACACCCGAGAGTTCTTTAAAAAAAAAAAGTTCTCGGAGGTGTGTCAAGTTCACCAATTCGCACTTGGCCAGCGCGGTGGACTATAGCCTAAACTCTCTCATTCTGAGAGAAGACCTGTGCCCAGCAGTGGGACAATGATGGGTTGACGAGACAGGTAGCCCCCCCTACCAGGTGGACCGATGACCTGAAGAAGACAGCGGGAAACCGTTGGATTCAGAGGGCACAGGACCGGTTGGAGTGGCGCCATTTAGGGGAGGCCTATGTCCAGCAGTGGACATCAAAAGGCTGATGGATGGATGGATGAATGGATTGCAATTCAAGTAAGTATCTAAGACACTTACGCAGAGAATCTGCGACTAGCATTAAATATTCTTTATAAAAATGAATGTTTTTCTCTGTGTCCTCTATAGAATCGTGAACTGTTAATTTGATCATGTGATGATCTTTAGCAAAGTTGTTATACATGAGCTCGCGAAGGTTTCTGGTGTATTTTTTTTTTGTGATGGCGTAGCAACGCGCGAAGGATACAGCTAGCCTAGCAATAAACATTACATCAATGTACATAAGAGGCATTGAAATATAATAAGTCTAAAATGCCAACAAACCTTTTCTTCCAGTATATGTAATAAGTATCGTCTAAAGCATTAAGTACAGGAGATAGAAAACGTGTTCCTGCTAAGTTTTATTCTACGAGCACCACGCGAAACTACATCTACGCTGTCTTTTTTGTTTTTTTTGTTCTCGAGGGGGAAACCTTCAAAAAGTACCCAACGCCGTGGGAGCTACGCAGGGTTATGTGGGATTTTTACCACACTAAACCCCCCCCCCCCCTCCCCAGTGGCCGTCCTTGGCGCTAAAAAGGAGGACTCCGGGATCTCCAAACGACTTAAACCGGAATCCTCCGAGCGCGTTGTCCCGTCGGGCTCCTCCCAGATGGGCGGCTGGGCCCACCGCTCCGTTTAGTCGTTACGACGGTATGCGACCACACATACCGCCGTCCTTCCCGGGATCACCTGACTGAACGGTTCAAGCTCCCGCTATGTCTAGCGTGAAGCGGGTCTTGTGTTTTGGTCTACAATTCAGTCTTTAGGAATGGCAACGCACCTGTGACCTGCTTCAAGTAGAAACCATTTTTTTATATGACTGAAGTAACGAACAAGCATGCAGTCCACCTGATGGTAAGTGGTCCTTGCCGCCAATGGACATCTGTAATCAAATTCATATAATGTTCTATAGGGTTCTATCTGAAGTCAATCTCAGATGCCTTGCTACTTCCGAGGAATAAGATGGTCGCCTCATGTGAAAGTGCGCCGACAACCACACCTTTCCATCGAAACGCAAGAAATGCTTCAAGCTGCAAATAAGTGTAGCAGTGGTACTTCCCCGGTCGAACTACACTGATTTACCACTTTAAATGATTTATATGGAGATCCTTAGTGATGCCCATGGGCGGCTGCCACTTACTAAAAAAACAATAAAATTAAATGAGTATGCATTTCACCTACGTAAAACGCATACTCATTTCTTACGTAGAAAACTCAATAAGTATTATTTTGTAGAAAAGTATCTATAGAAATAAATAAGTAAATAACAATTAGGTACCCTTTTATGTCCCACTGTCGGGCATGGGTGTCTATCCCACAATTATAATACTGGTGTATATCTATATACAAATGTATATAATAGCGAGAGATCACTCACTTCTGACGAATCATCCCCGAACCTGAGCCACTGAGGCTAGAAACACGAAAATTGGACAATAGATTCACTTTACGATGTAAACGCCCACTAAGGATTAATTTATATTCCAACCCAAAAGGGGTTCAATGTTTGGATTATTTTGTATTATATGCCCGTACGGTCGCGGGCAAGTATTAATAGAACCGGCTAAGTGCGAGTTGGATCGCGCAGGAAGGGTTCCGTACTATCTTTAAAAAGCAGATAAGGATCACGTTTGGTGTATGGGAGCCACTTAAAGATTTATTTTATTATGTTTTATTGTTTTATAGTGGCATCTGAAATACATTATCTGTGAAAATTTCAACGGTTTAGCCTTAACGGTGTATGTGATACAGCATGATGACAGATATACAGACGGACAACAAAGTCTTAGTAATAGGTTTCTGTTATTTACCATTGGGCATGGAACCTTAATAAAACCGACTAAGTTTAAGTCGGACTCGCGCACAAAGGGTTCCATACTATTCTTAAAAAAGCGTCAAACAGTCACGTTTGCTGTATGGAAGACCCTTAAACATTTTTTTTATTATTTAAAAAAAAAACACGCATAGCCCCAAACTATGATTTTCTCCTGTGTACCATCGACACACACAAGACGAATACACAAACACCCAGAACCAGAACATGAATCTAGACTCATTATTCAGATACCTGTCCGCCTGTACCTAATTTCCGCAGATGATGTATTTATTTGCGGAACCTTACGTGCGCCACTTCAACTGGCACTTATTCTGTTATTTAGTTCTCTTTGCTTACGGAACCCTAATAGAACAGGTTAAACCAATTTACGAGCACTATTTCCAATACTTGAATAGAGAGCTACTTTTAACTTTACTTACGCCACGCGCAGTGCTGCCCTCTTGTGCCCGTATTCGTGACTGGAATTCACCTTTTAAAAAATATTACCGTTATTTTGCAGTAAACACGTCACGTTTTTAAAGATGTTGGAAAATCCTGGAGTTTATAGTGTTGGTTTTATTTATTTTTCTAGAATATACTTTTGTTGTGTGTTTCAAGTAGCTAAATCAACAAACACGCTTTCTACGCTTTCTACACTCATAGCCCCACACTAGGATTTTCTCTTGTGTCGTGGGTACCTTGGACACACACAAGACAAATACACAAACACCCAGACCCAGAACATGAAACTAAATTCATTATTCAAATACCTGTCTGGCCGGGAATCGAACCCGGAACCCATTGCACTTCAGACCGATATGGTAACCGCTCCGCCACGCGGATCGTCGTACAATAAAAATGTTACCCTACGATCCGATGACGCGGGCACCATGCTAGTCTGGCACAGAGTAGGTACCGGGATCGGACGGGAGCAAACGGGCATGCAGTCCAACTGATGGTAAGTGGTAACTGTCGCCTATGGACATCTGTAAGTTACTTCATACAGAACAAGGTTTCTATCTGAAGTCAATGACATGCGTGGCATCTCCTGAGGACTAAGATGTTCGCCTCATATTAAAGTTTGTCGGCAACCACACCACCCACCACACCACACGGCTTCATGCTAGAAATAGGTGCGGCGGGGGTACCTCCCAGGTCGAACAACACGGGTTCTACAGCCCGACAAGTATCAATTTACGAGCACTATTTCCAATACTTGAATAGAGAGCTACTTTTAACTTTACTTACGCCACGCGCAGTGCTGCCCTCTTGTGCCCGTATTCGTGACTGGAATTCACCTTTTAAAAAATATTACCGTTATTTTGCAGTAAACACGTCACGTTTTTAAAGATGTTGGAAATCCTTGAGTTTATAGTGTTGGTTTTATTTATTTACTAGAATATACTTTTGTTGCGTTTTCAAGTATCCAAAACAACAATAAAAATGGCCCTGGCGATCTATTGACCTGAATGGCAGAGCGGATAGAACACCAGTTTGGTACGCAGTGAGTTCTGGGTTCAATTGCTGCCAAGCAAAAGTCAAAATTGTCGATTTGAATTTGTGTTATGATGAAACACTAATTATATATTTCCCGGGACCAGAATAAGGCTACGGTATCTCCTGCTTGTCGTAAAAGGCGACTAAAAGGGGCTTTCGGGGGCGCGGGCGGCTAGAGTGGGAGCTCGAACTCGAACAGCCAAGCGTCTTCGAAAAGGACGGTGATCTCATGCCGCCGTAAATAACAGAAGGTGCGACGAGCGTATTTGGTCACCAGGGAAGAGCCTGAAATAGGCATCGCGCTCGGAGGATTCCGATTGTATTCCGTTGGAGATCTCGGTGTCCCTCACGCAGCGGTGAGGACGGCCATAGGAAGATTTTAGTGCGGTAAGAATCCCACATAATCTGCGTCGCTCCCGTGGCGTCGGATACCTTTAGAAGGTTGCCCTCGTAAAAAAAATAAAAAATAATCGAACTACGTAACACGGATTTGCACTGTCTCCAAAAGGTATTCACGGTTCTGTGTTATCTCCATTTAGGTTTAAATGTATTCAATTAAATCTTATTGTCTAATTAAATTCCAGATACGTCTATATCACTGCCTACAAACCGCACATAGGGCTACGATGTCACTAATAAGTTTTCCGCTAAATACATCAAATTGTCAAACAACGTTCACGTAACTAAAACGCCATATACCTACTATATTCCCTCGTGTGCGATACGTATTCTGTCGAGCCATAGAGCGTATGACGTAGATATACCTTTTTTGTCGATGAGAGAAAAACCTACAAATGCTTAGAAGGAAAAACTCCATTTTTGACGTGACAACGTCTTATAATTCAATGGAACCGGCTGCACCAAAAACATAACTCATGCGGCGTTACCTCGCTCTGAGGCGTTCTATTTAAGGCTTGAAGTGCAAGCGAGAGCGCGGAACGAGCCATTTTCATTTACCTCCTTCTCTATATCAATAAAAAATACCTATCAAACAAATAAAAATGTTTTTTTCTTTTGAAAAATGCAACCGTTTCATCAGTATTTTCTTATGACGTTGTCATGTTTAACTATCGTCAGTTAACCGAACAGACATCCGTTACAGACATCTATTTTTTTTAGGTAAGGTATTTCTCCTATTAACCTTTTATATTGCACCCAAGATATTGTAGCCAAAGGTGCTGTAACTTAAGAAAAACATATATTTATGAGGTATTATTTTCGCATTACAATCTTTTCTTTGGCCTTAATTTAATCAGCGATACGTACAGGTCTCCGGAATTCCCAACGGAGCGCAATTGGAGTCTGAGCGCATTGCCCCAGTGGGACACTGCCCCGATGAGCAATTATGCTCTTCCTGACCTTAATGTGTTTGCGACATTTAGCGACCATACAAACCCTCTTCCTTCCCAGAATCATTGGCGGGACGATTACGGTTAAATAAACCTAGCTTTCTATGACTTTTAAAAAAATGTATTTTTCTATTCTATTTTATATAGGAAGTATTATGGTATCCATGGGCAAGTTTTATCCGATGTTAGGTACTGAGGACGAATATTGAAATAATCAGATAGAAAACATTTAATTTCAGTTAATTTATTTTCGTTTCGTATCATATCGTCAAGTTTCATCTAATCCGGTTACGTTTTGTTTAGTTTTTGTTTTGTTACAAATTCATTTATCATTATTACATCATCAAGTTGTACAAATGACGTACAAATGTCAAATATGACATAAATGACGTTCGACACGTAAATTGCCTGCATGCCATTTCTACGCAACTTACACTCTATGGCCGTAATAAATGGATTGATAGCGACACGCGTTCCCGGGTTGACTGAACACTATTGTTGGAGCTAGTTAGCGATTTGCCGTGACTTTCAGTTTGCAGGTCATGGGGCTATGACCTGAATGACGTATTCTTTCTGCAACTTTCCTAATGCTGTGGCCATTAATTGTCTTTCAACTTGTTTGTGTGGAGTCAGTAGTTGATATCGAAGTATGTGGTTGAAAAGATTGGATTCATCCGATTGGATTCATTCGTCTGCTTACTATAACGCAAGAGCATACAAGAAATATAAATTTGAGAAATATACTTCAGTAACAGACTCAATTTTTTTTGTCGTCAACCAATTACTGTCCCACTGCTGGGCACGGGTCTTCTCTCGGAATGAGAGAGTTTAGGCTATACTCCACCGCGCTGGCCAAGTGCGAATTGGTGGACAGACTCTACTATGGTTTACAATATAGAGGCTGGAAAGCTTTTCCAGTTTAAATAATAAACTCAAAATCCTTGCTATAACAGAATTAAGTTTTTATCTTTAGCTTTTGACTTATATGAGTAAATATTATCACTCTAATATAATGTTATTCTATTATATTATTTTCTTTCCTAATGTAACACGTATTCATAAATACCTCAAATCTGAAAAATAATAACGCATTTATTATGTGAAAATATTCCCAATTTGATAATGCTCTTTTTATATTCTCGTTAGGAACTCGGAAGCTATAATCTTCCTATAACTCGTACTCCTATGATTATATCTAACTGGTTTCACTCGAACTATACCTCAATAGCAATAAACATTGAGCTCTATCAATATTTACTATTTTCCGTACATAAATTCAGGATGCGTCGACGGGAATATTTGAGTCAAACTAAAATGAACAATAGTCCCCGTCGGCGTCACCCCGCTATGGGGTCTGCGAGTATCAATCGATTTATTACGTGCCTAATACGTATTGTTCTCTTGAGAATGCGGCTACGCAACCCCGTTTCTAAAGCTATTGTTTGCAAAACATTCTCGTGAAAGCAGCAACCCTTATTGTATAAGTAATTTCATAACCAGATCGGTGACTAATCAACTGATTTAGCTTGATATGTGAATCAATAATAAACATGTAATACGAGAGGGTTAGCTAGGAATTAAACGTGTTTTAATACAGACGTGATCAAATTATGATTTGTGTATTAAAATTCAGAAAAGGGTGTTAGTAATGACGACTGGTGAACGGCGATGCCCCAGAAGCCTCACCTCGGAACATGTATATAAGCAAAAAGCAAAACTAAAATGGACAATAGACTGCGTCGGCGTCACCCTGCTGTGGGGTATATGAGTATCAATAGATTTATTATGTGCCTAATCCGTATAGTACTCTTAGGAAGGCTGTTTTTACTTCAAATTATACCTTAATAGCAACATGAAGCTCTATCAATATCTGCTAGTTTCCGTACGTAAATTCAGTATGCGTCGACAATCGTGTTTGAGTCAAGCTAAAATGAACAATAGTCCCCGTCGGCGTCACCCCGCTATGGGGTCTACGACTATCAATCGATTTATTACGTGCCTAATACGTATTGTTCTCTTGGGAATGCGGCTACGTAGCCCCGTTTCT
This sequence comes from Spicauda simplicius, assembly GCA_949699795.1. NCBI lineage: Eukaryota > Metazoa > Arthropoda > Insecta > Lepidoptera > Hesperiidae > Spicauda > Spicauda simplicius. Next base: position 6,714,325 of record OX453078.1, on the reverse strand, counting down.
AAAGCTATTGTTTGCAAACACTTTCTCGTGAAAGCAGCAACCCTTATTGTATAAGTAGTTTCATAACCAGATGGGTGACTAATCAACTGATTTAGCTTGATATGTGAATTAATAATAAACATGTAATACGAGAGGGTTAGATAGGAATTAAACGTGTTTTAATACAGAAGTGATCAAATTATGATTTGTGTATTAAAATTCAGAAAAGGGTGTTAGTAATGACGACTGGTGAACGGCGATGCCCCATAAGCCTCACCTCGGAACATGTATATAAGCAAAAAGTAAAACTAAAATGGACAATAGACTGCGTCGGCGTCACCCTGCTGTGGGGTATACGAATATCAATAGATTTATTACATGCTTAATACGTATAGTCTTCTTAGGAAAACTGTTTTCACTGGAGTAAAAACAGCTTTCTTTATTGCTATTAATTTGGAAATTATACCTTAATAGCAATAAACATGAACCTCTATCAATATCTGCTATTTTCCGTACGTAAATTCATCTTTGAGTCAAGCTAAAATGAACAATAGTCCCCATCGGCGTCACCCCGCTATGGGGTCTACGACTATCAATCGATTTATTACGTGCCTAATACGTATTGTTCTCTTGGGAATGTGGCTACGTAGCCCCGTTTCTAAAGCTATTGTTTGCGAAACATTCTCGTGAAAGTAGCAACCCTTATTATAGTTTCACAAGTGGATCGGTGACTAATCAGCCGATTTTCGATGGTTTGCTACGATTCATTGTGTTTCAATGCAGGACTGATCAAATGATGTATTTCTGTATTCAAATTCGAGAAAAGAAAATCCAACAAGAGAAAAGAAGTTTCTGAGTGGGAAGCGGCCATTATGACAATCTAAACTCGAAATAGGTATAAATGCAAAATGTTGACAAAACTTTCATAGCTAATTTCAATAATGCCCAGTAGCACTACTGCTGACAAGTTGTGGAAGATCGCCCTAAAAGAAATTAAAGAAGTGAAGAAGAAAGAGATTCAAGAGCAAATGTGTGCCACGCGCAAACGTCACTTTTTTAATACATTGAAATAGCAAACATGCACGGTTACTTTACGAGGTCGCTTATTCAACTCTATGCCGATTTTTTTATTTTCGAGGAGAAAACCAAAAGGTAAACTGGGATTTTTACAGATTATAATTCCGATTCTCCTAGATCGAGCTTCTATTATTGCTCCCCACAACCCCAGCAGTACACTTTTCTCTCTTACAACAGGCAGAGGATACCGTAGCTCTATTCTGGTCCCAATACTGCAGAGACAATACCGCATGCGATCTAGCTTAGCTTTAATATATGGAGAACTAGTAAATTACATCCAAAAATAATAATATCACAAATGCTAAAGTTTGTGAGAATGTATTTGGTTAAGCTTGAATTCAAAAAAATGTCGGTTACATTTCGCTAAAATTTGGCATACACATACATAATTTATAACCTAAATTCACATATAGGATTATCGTGGTAGCTGTGGCCAAACAGCTGTAGTGACGTCGCAAGAATAACCTAAATCGTTTATCACTAAGTATAAACTATAACAAACACGTTACTTAAGTACAGCGCTTAAAATTAAACTACCTAACTAAGCGGTTAGGTGAAGTCCTTCGAAGTGTTAACGTGTAGAATGATCGAGTTATACTAACTCGTTAAGTTGAGTAGCACCGCTTATGAGATTAATGTATAGATATCTCTTAGTTATCTAAGTTGTTATCAAAGTCTTATTATTTTATAAAATGTACTATTACCAAGCCTTCAATGGTAAGACTTCATTACAGTTCTTCCGATGTCGTCTCGTCTCGGTTCGCTCGTCTCGTCTCCTCGTTACATCTCATGTCGCCTCGCCTCGTTTCATCTTGTCTCATCTCATCTCATCTCGCCTCGTCTCATCTCATCTCGCCTCGCTTTGTCTCATCTCATCTCGCCTCGTCTCGCCTTGTCTCGTCTTATCTCGTCTTATATGGCCTCGTTTCATCGTTGGATGAAGTTCTTCGAATTATTAACAGGTAGAGTGGATGGATGGAACTCGTTAAATTGCAGCACCGTTTATGACATTAATGTATCTCTCTAAGTTAATTGAGTTGTTAACAAAGTCTTACTATGTTCTTACATCAACTATCACCAAGCCATCAATGGTAAAATTTCATTACAATGCATGCGATGTTGTCTTCTTCTATCTCGCTCGCCTCGTCTCATCTCACCTCGTCTCGTCACGTTCGATTTTGTTTCGCCTCATTTCCATTATAATTATCTTTATTTATGTGATGACATCATGTATACTTATTTAGAATTCACCAACTTAAAATGTTAGTATACCGATGAATATGCAGAAGAAAAATTAAATTGAACTATAGGTATTTATTGTGTCTAAGTATTTGGTAGAGCCGAAGTATTTGGTACTATATGAGGACAAATAGAACCCAATTCAATTGTCTATATGGAGCGTAGGCGTTGAGCAACAAAGAAAAAATTAAGATTTCCAGAGAGGAGATATTCCCCTGATATTACTGCCAATTGTTTACAAAACCTGAACACGTACTCGGCCTTTTTTCGACAAAATGTTCCCCCGTTAGGTATCGGCAATAACATGGAAGTATTATGGGCCATTACTTTTACTTACTTGCATTACAAGTTTGGATTCGCAATCGTAAAACGAACATTTCAATTCATTAGGCAACATTGTGTGAACGTCGTACTGACGATTTATTGTTTAAAGTTTTAAGTTTAAGTCCAATCTCGCAGATTTTGAAGACGATAGAAGATTTCAAGGTTTGATTTCGTAGACACCATATTGATTTTTGTTTCATAACAGTAGAGTACGCGGTTTTAGTCTGATTGGATCCTTTGACTCCATATGGTGTGATTACGTATCATTTTTGTTATTCATCCATACAATAACCGTTTCACGTGCTGGACACCTGCCTGGCGTGCATGTGGCCATCTTATTTCCTTAGTTAGATTTGATGTCAACTACTCCGAGATAGGTAATAGAGCTGTGGCGACCTCCCGCTACTCATCAAGAGATGGCGCTACTAGTATTCTAAAACACGCTATCGAAGCATTCTCAAAATCCTGCATATATACAAGTTCCGAACATCAACTGTTGGAGCACGGCCGCTCCCCAGGCATGATCACCTAGCCTGGCGGGAGATCTCCCTTTGCCAAAGAGCTTTTCAAGACACACAATACATTATTACTATTACACGTTATTATTATTATCATTATAGAATTACCAATATACCCTATATTAGTGATTCTATTACGTAATAATAATTTATTCGCACTATTACATTTCTCCTACTTGATCAAACGGAAAGCAATCATAGCTTCCCAATCATATCTGTAAGCAACTTGATACAGATCAAGGGATCTGAAGGCATTTGAAATCAATCACGTTGCTGCTCTTAAGGTTTAAGCTGGTCCTGTAAGTAAGCCGGCAACCACATGCTACCACTGTAACGCAAGAACTGTTTTGCGTAAGAAATAGGTGTGGGACGTCCCTGTAGTTCCGGGATCAGAATAGGGCTACGGCATCCCCTGCCAGTCGCAACTGGCGACTAAAAGGGGCTTCCGGGGTTGCAGGCGGCTAGAGTGGGAGCTCGAACCGTTCGGTCAGGTGATCCCGGGAAGGACGGCGGTATATGTGGTCGCATACCGTCGTAAAGACTAGACGGAGCGGTGGGCCCAGCCACCCATCTGGGAGGAGCCCAATGGGGCAACGCGCTCAGAGGATTCCGGTTGCGGTCGGACCGAGTACCCGGAGTTCTCTTTATAGCGCCGAGGACGCCCCCCGGGGGGGTTTTAGTGCGGTAAAAATCCCACATAACCCTGCGTCGCTCCCACAGCGTCGGTTCCCTTTTGAAGGTTTCCCCCTCGAGAACAAAAAAAGAAAAAAAAAAGAAATAGGTGTGGGAATGGTACCTTTCCGAACCATATACGATCTACCCTTGTAAAATAAATACGTCTAGGTCGTCAACTCATTATTGTCCCATTGCTGGGCACGGGTCTTCCCTCAGAATGAGAGAGTTATAGGCCATAGTGCACCGCGCTGGCCAAGTGCGAATTGGTGGACTTTACACACCTCTGACTTTTTTTTAATGAACTCTCGGGTGTGCAGGTTTCCTCACGAAGTTTTCTTTCACCGAAAAGCAGTGATAATTAATTTTTAATACGCACATAATTTTATAAAAGTCAGTGGTGGGTTTGAACCTCGGACCTCCTGATCGAGAGGGCAAGTTTCAACCAGGCTATCACTGCTCTGTCCCTGTAGCCTCGGGGTCAGAATAGGGCTACGGTATCCCCTGCCTGTCGTAAGAGGCGACTAAAAGGGGCTTCCGGGGTTGCAGACGGCTAGAGTGGGAGCTTGAACCGTTCGGTCACGCAATCCCGGGAAGGACGGCGGTATGTGTGGTCGCATACCGTTGTAAAGACTAGACGGAGCGGTGGGCCCAGCCGCCCATCTGGGAGGAGCCCGATGGGGCAGCGCGTTCGAGGATTCCGGTTGAAATCGTTTCGAGATCCCGGAGTCCTCCTTTTCAGCGCCGAGGACGGCCACCGGGGGGGTTTTAGTGCGGTAAAAATCCCACATAACCCTGCGTCGCTCCCACGGCGTCGGGTACCTTTGGAAGGTTTCCCCCTCGAAAACAAAAAAAAGGCTATCACTGCTCTAAAATAAATACGTACTAATACAGAAATATGAACTGCGTATTGAATTTATAAAAGGCACTAACAGTTAACTTTTAACTCGATTGTTGTACACGTTAGCTTTTAAACGAGTACGCGCTCGCTTATAGTTATGTAGTTAAAGTTACTCGTTGAAGTTACCAGTTTACTGGCACTAAACAAATGATTTTAACTCCACAGTTAGAGCTCACGTTAGAGTTGGGACTATTTGTCGTACGTTTGACAATAGTACTCGTGTAAGTACTTTATTGTTCACATACATAAAATCACCCTTTTCTCAGATTTTGTCGTCTTTATGTTATCATACTAATATTATAGAGGCGAAAGTTTGTGAGTGTGTATGTTTGTTACTTCTTCACGTCTAAACGGCTGGAGCGATTTTTATAAAATTTGGTAGGGAGTTAGCTGACACTCTGGATTAACATATAGGCTACTTTTTACGGTAGAAAAATATCTTATTCCCACGGGACAATTGATACATTGATTTTTTTAATGCGGGTGACGCTGCGGTGTTTATCTAGTAGCCTATAAGTATGGCAGATAAGAAGATAAGAAAACAGAAAGTAAAGCAATTCTTGCATTTCGATGTTAGGGTGTCATCTTTGTTACAGTACAAATATGGTACAGTATGGAAACTAAGCCTTTTATATGAAATAATTACCTATACTACTATTGAAGCAATAAGGTTGTCTCTATATATTTTTTTCGTAATAGTGTTATTAACAGGTATTTATTTGTTGCATTTATTGTCATGTAGGCCTCAATCAAATTGTAACATATACGCAGTTTACAAATAATATAAGTAAGTAATCTCACAGCTTCGCATTTTAATCCCAGCACGACGATAATTATTATGAGACTTTGGAAATGCGTGTGATGTTTAGTAACATAGTAGTACATAACTATAAGTTATGTGGTTAAAGTTACTGGTTGAAGTTACCAGTTTACTGGCACTAAACAAATGATTTTAACTCCACAGTTAGAGCTCACGTTAGAGTCGGGTCTATTTGTAGTACGTTTGACAATAGTACTCGTGTAAGTACTTTATTGTTCACTGCACATACATAAAATTACGTTTTTCTCAGATTGTCGTCTCTATGTAAGTAAACATACAAGTATAATAGCTAAATTGTAAGGTACGTGTTTCGATAGATAGATTAGATAGATATATAGATATAGATAGATAGATTAGATAGAAAGTAAAGCATTTGTAGCATTTCGATGTAAGGGTGAGTTCATATTTATGTGGCGATCATTTTTGTCACAGTACAAATATGGAACAGTATGGAAACTAAGCCTTGTTTATGAAATAACTAGCTGAAACCCGCAGCTTCGCCCGCGTTTTAAAAATACCTGACATATACCTTTTTTTTTTGTTCTCGAGGGGGAAACCTTCAAAAGGTACCCGACGCCGCGGGAGCGACGCAGGGTCATGTGGGATTTTTACCGCACTAAAACCCCCCCGGTGGCCGTCCGCGGTGCTAAAAGGAGGACTCCGGGATCTCGAAACTTCAACTGAAATCCTCCGAGTGCGTTGTCCTATCGGGCTCCTCCCAGATGGGCGGCTGGGCCCACCGCTCCGTCTAGTCTTTACGACGATATGCGACCACACATACCGCCGTCCTTCCCGGGATTACCTGACCGAACGGTTCGAGCTCCCACTCTAGCCGTCTGCAACCCCGGAAGCCCCTTTTAGTCGCCTCTTACGACAGGCAGGGGATGCCGTAGCCATATTCTAATCCCGGAACTACAGGGACACATGACATATACTTACGTGTCCAATTTTATGCCTACAAAATTTTTAACTAAACAACATTATTTCGGTAGGACTGATAGCAACCTAGCAACTTCGAAGCGGACTCGCGCACGAAGGGTTCCGTACCATTATTTATAAACAAAACGGCAAAAAGCCCCATTTGTTTGATTGAAAATTCCTTGAATACTTCAAGCTCTACCTGTTGTTTCTGATTAATATTGAGTAAATAGATAACATTTGTCACATGAAAGTCCCCCCCCTTAAATATTTATTAATACCAGTAGGTACTTGTACACATTGTACAGCATATTGTTACAATTATTAACAGCTCTTATTTAATAATCCATGCAAGTCGATGACTTAAGTTATCTTCGTTTCAATTCTACATAGATAGGTACATCTGCCAAAATATCTTATATGACGTTCCATCGCAATCTCACATAGTTCTGAAGTTATGAATGATGATAATAGTATCAAACTGCAAGTAAACTCCATTGAATGATAGAAAATTCTTCTTCAGTTGGCCGAAAAATCGATGTACACACATAAAAGAAACATACCAACCGAATTGATCCTCCTCCTTTTCGAACTCAGTTGAGTATATCATTACGTTAAGAAAAAAATATAATATTACCTGCATATAATTAATAGTGATATGTTACAAAGTCCCTATTTTAAACAAATCGTACCAAATGAATTCAACGTAATCGAATTTGAACTCAAAATTATTCACTCACTTTTATATACCTACAAACTTCAAGAATTTGCCCTTGGCGTAACTCAGGATACATCCAGCGACATCTGTTATCCCTTATTAAAACAATACACAAAGTAAATCTTTCTAAACACGCTTGAAAGCTGAAAATGCTCGATCGCGGCAGCATCGTGATGTGTCTGCCTGTGTAGGTGTATCTATAGTTATAATCGTGAATATTGTTTACTTCTACGAAATACTACGAAAATAAGTATTAATTATATTTCCTTTGTTTTTTGTAGGTATAAATTTGTTTGTACGAAGTAGATTTATTACAAAAAGGTAGATTGTGAATTAAAAAACGGAATATCCATTTCCATATTAATTTAGTAAAAAGTAGAATTCTCATATTCAAAAGACATTTAAATTACATTTATTTGTATGGATGAAAGCACCTAATGGCCAACTTCTGTAGAATATGCAGTAGGTATCCTCGAATCAAGAGCAGTGAAACTTGAAACTTGCCCTCTTAATCGGTCCGAGGTTCAAACCCAGGCACGCACCACTGTTTTATGAGCGCAGTAGAAATTAATTATCACTGCTTTTCGGTGAAGGAAAACATTGTGAGGAAACCCTCACTCCCGAGTGTTTCGTTAAAAAAAGTTCTGGGAGGTATGTGAAGTCCACCAATTCGCACTTGGCCAGCGCGGTGGACTATGGCCTAAAATTTTCTAATTCCGCGAGAAGACCCGTGCACGGCAGTGAGACAATAATGGGTTAGCGATGTATCCTCGAATCATAGGGAGGTAAAGGTCAACTTTTACATTATTTGTTTCTGCTTACAAACCTCCTTAAATATTTGTAAGTAAAAAAAATCTAACTTTTACGGTTAAGCAGGCAATACCACTACATCATGAGGGTTGAGGGGTTGAGGGTAAAATTTTTCACCATTTGTTTTAGCTCAAAAACTTTATAACAAATCCGAAAGCAGAAAATGAGGAGCTCTTGCGGTTTAAGCAGGCAGTACCCCTGCATCATGAAGGTTGAGGAGTTGAAGGTCAAATTTTTCACCATTTGTTTTTGCTCAAAAACGTTATGCCATATTTGAAAGCAGAAAATAAGTAGCTCTTGCGGCTTAGGCGGGCAGTACCCCTGCATCATGAGGGTTGAGGAGTTGAAGGTCAATTTTTATCATATTATGTTATTCTAGATACTCAAGGTTCACTCCTAGTTTCATGTAAACCATATCGACTGAACCTAAGTTATCATTTAATCTGCATAAAGCGGAGGTATTTTTTGAAGGTTTTTATGTTTTTCCGAAGTACCCTAATTATTTTTCTAAAATAAAAGTAGCCTAAGTTACGCGCTGTAAAATTAGCTATCTAATAGTGAAAATCCCGATAAAATCGGTCCAGCGGTTTCGGAGATTACCCCAAACAAACAGACAGACAGACAGACAGACGGACAGACAGACAGACAGACAGACAGACAGACAAAAATTTTACTGATTGTTGTTTTGTTATCAGTATCATGTATACTTTCATATGTAATTGATAAAAAGCTGTTATTTTGATATTACAAACAGACACTTCAATTTTATTTATAAGTATAGATTACCTTTAATCTAATGAAACAACAGGGTTGTCTCTTTTTGAAGTGAAACTTCTTTAGGCGCATGAGGGTAAAATTTTTACAGATGAAACGTCACGCCGGTATGCAACGGAAGTGTCGGAAAAGAGAGAGAGAGAGATATCGAGACCGATTGAGAGAGAGTAAGACAGGGCGAACGTAGCATGAGCAACTAGCCGTGGAGTGAGAGTAGGGAGCAAGCGAGTGAGAAAGATTGAGAGAAAAAGTGAGACAGAGCGAACGTCGTATCACGCCTTTTTCCCTTCCTCTTAATCTTGGAAATTTAAAGTTTTAGATTTGTATAAATATAAACAAGATTTATAAATTAGTTCGCCAAAGAAGTTTCACTTCTGACATGTGTACTTTGTACGCACGCATGTTTTTTTTTATAGTGTTATTAATAGGTACCTATTTATTTTAGCATTTATTGCCATGTAGTCATTAATCAATCGAATTGTAATGTCTACTTCGATTACAAATAATATAAATAAGTAATGTCGCATTTTAGTCCCAGCATGACGATAATTATTATGATACTTAGTTTGAAATACGGAAAACAGTTTCATATTGATACTTTTAGATGTTTGGAAATGCGTGTGATGTTTAGTAACATAGTAGTACATAACTATAAGTTATGTAGTTAAAGTTACTCGTTGAAGTTACCAGTTTACTGGCACTAAACAAATGATTTTAACTCCACAGTTAGAGCTCACGTTAGAGTCGGGTCTATTTGTAGTACGTTTGACAATAGTACTCGTGTAAGTACTTTATTGTTCACATACATAAAATCACGTTTTTCTCAGATTTTCTCTCATGTCGTCTCTCAGTCGTCTTTATGTTATCATACTAATATTATAGAGGCGAAATTTTGAGAGGGTGTATGTTTGTTACTTCTTCACGTCTAAATGGCTAAGGCGATTTTTTAAAATTTGGTAGGGAGTTAGCTGACACTCCGGATTAACATGTAGGCTACTTTTTGCTGTAGAAAAATATCTCATTCCCACAGGACAATCGATACATCGGTTTTTTAAATGCGGGTGACGCTGCGGGGTTCATCTAGTAGCCTATAAGTATGACAGATAAGAAGATAAGAAAACAGAGACTAAAGCAGTTCTTGCGTTTCGATATAAGGGTGTAGTTGCCGACTCACCTTCATATTTAAGTGGCGGTCATCTTTGTCACAGTACAAATATGGAACAGTATGGAAACTAAGCCTGGTTTATGAAATAATCGCCTATTCTCTTAAAGCAATAGGGTTATCTTATGTATTTTTTTTCGTAATAGTTTTATTAATAGGCATCAATCAATCAATCAAATTGTAATATCTACGCAGTTAACAAATAATATAAGTAAGACATCTCACAGCCTCGTATTTTAATCCCTGCATGTCGATAATTATTATGATACTCAGTTTGAAATACGGAAAACAGTTTAATATTGATATATGTAGATGTTTGGAATACATGTGATATCTCGTAACTAAAAAACCATTACATAAAAAATGCTTTATTCTTCATAAATTACAAATTATTCACTGAAAAATACATTCTTCTGCGACGACATGTCCAGAGTTCATTATTAATTTTATAAAGTAAAAAATCAAACCGCCGTATACCACGCAATACACTAGTGACATTTTTAAAAAGATCGCGCAAAAAAATAGCAACGTGGCCACTCGATACTGAAGCACTGCGAAAACCCCTTAGCGGCCTCGTCATTGCGTATGATTGTGTGTGCCGTTTTCGAATGCTTGTAGGCAGTGTCGAATGTCATCTCATCAAACGAGATCCAAACGCGCTTCACACGCGCGTTTGTATCGCGTTTTACGCGCGTTCGAATCTGTAAAAACGCTAAAATCGGCACCTGCAGCATAGAAAACGCGCGTACCCAAAACGCGCGTCATCTGCGCGTTTAAAATATGCCACGTGCCTTAATCGTTTTTAAGTAGTTTTCATTTAATAATTTTACAATGTTACTCGTTTTAGTAACTTTTAAGTCAAATCCCGTATTATTTAATCCAAATATTAACGCGAAAGCAATTCGGCAGTCGGCTTAACGTTACGTAAATTAACATCCCGTTGCAAGTGCGGGGTGATCGGCGAAATTCTCTTAATCACATCTGTTGCCAGAACGCCAGTTTTCATTTATTTCATTGGAAACACTGACAGACCGTTGTGTTTTCGATTTTATTAAGTTACCTTCACAATATTTTTGCGTTTTTGGCACTATTGGCCTTTATAGTTTGACTGAGTTCTGGTGGCGAGTCTGAAGCTCTGAAAATAGAGGGTCTAAGAAGAGTCTTTGCCATCTTCGCTAGAGGGAAGGATAGTTGCAGGCACATGGAAAGGTCCTCGGACCCTAAGGCGGTTTTGATAGTCCATATTATCCAACAAAATAGGTTATGCTAGTCATTTTCTTTCGAGAGGGAAACCTTCAAAAGGTACCGCACTGAAAGGATGGCCGTCCTCAGAACAGCGATATATGTCTTTAACACAATTAAAAACGTAGGGCATGATAAATATACTCATTTGCACTAAAATAATAACAAATAGGTCATTTGTTTACAAAATATCGCACCTTTATACATAAAAAGAAATACTCCAAAATTTATGTTTTGCAAGTTTATCGCCTAGTTCGTTTGCTTTATGACATAAAGGTGCGTATTATGCATAATTATGAATATTCTTAATATTTATAGTGGATCTTTCTGTGCTCGCTTTGAATGCTTAATGGCTTAATTCACTTTAAAATATAACGACGCGTCGTTATACTAATGTCTTGTAAAGACTTGTATCATCTTCGATATTACTGAAGTGAATCTTAGGAGTATACAGATTATATCTCATAAGCCTGGACCTAAAAGAAGTGCGTGTGTAACTCGGATATAACTCCATAATATTAAACTTCCCAAACCTCATATGTTAGTTATCTTCATGTTTACGTAGTGTGCTGAATGATAGTATGTACGTTATTCTGATCTGAAGTCGATGGCTACTATTGGTATATTTTCTAAAGAGTGTGATGTTTCTTTTTATATAATATAACCTAACGATAAGGCAGACGGGCCACCCGATCGAAAGTAGTCACCGTCACCTATGGACATTCGCAACACCAGAGGAGTCGCCAATGCATCGCCGGCTGTAAAAGAGAGCTCTTTTCGCACCTTTCTTGAAGAACCCCATATCATGGCGCTCCGGGAATACCTCAGGAGGAAGCCCATTGCACTTGCACGTCCGTGGCAAAAACTAGCGTGCAAACCGAACTGTGGAGGACCGCTACGAGTCCATTTGGTGTGGATGGAACTTCATCCTTCGGCGAATGGTGTGGTGAAGAAAAGGTGATGAAGGCAAGGTCAAAAACTTCTTCGGAACACTGATGATGAGGAGGAGTTATGAGGAAGTGATATTCACCCAATGCATTTCGACTTGGTTCTCGGGGCTATCGGCAAATCTACGTCCGAACTAATCTACCTATTAACTATTTAAGGTTATACCTTGCGACTGTACGTGCCCATAAGAAAGTGACCACTTACTGTCAAAGGGACCGCCTACTTATAAACGCCGCCTAAACTATATTTTTACGACTAACAATTCATCGTCAACTCCTTATTGTCTCATTACTACACACAGGTCTTCTTTCAATATGAGAGAGTTTTTAGACATTAGCCCACCGCGCTGGCCAAGTGCGATTTGGTAAACTAAGAGTAATCATTACAAAAATACCATAATAATGTTGAGAAGTTAGTAATAATAATAATGTTGAGAACAGTAAGAGTTGATAAAAATATTGCGACAACAATAATAATGTTGAGAAGTTAGTAAAAATCGTACTCAAATAACCTTGAGTCTTCACTTCACTATTTACTAAAGGCCGTCCTGAGCTACTAATGAATCAGAGGAAACTAGCCCAAAGCAGATCAAGTTTAACAGTTTAATTTAGGTGTAATCTAGTTGGCCTTTGTAACGATTCAACTCGATTTGCAATCGGAATTGCATTCTAACTCCAGTTTTAATGACTTGAAGGTACGTTGATCCATTAATCTGGCTCATTTTCAAAAAATATTCAAAAAGCGCCTAATCCGCATATTAAAATGTATAAATTCCGTAATAATCTTAATCTTAGTCTAAAATTATATGGGTATGTCTCATTATGTTAAATCTGAGGAATCGACTACATAAGTAGCAAGTTTTTCAAGATAAAACTATTCTAGAATTCACTATTCACTAACGCTATGAGAAAACTGTCTTGAAGCAGCATTGTCACGGACATAACATGTGGAATGAACTTCCTCCTAAGGTATTCCCGGAACGCTATCATATGGCGCTCTTTAAAAAATGTGCGAAAATAACTCTCCTTCAAAGCCAGCGGTGTATTGATGACTCCTCTGGTGTTGCAAATCAGAAAGATTTGTTGAGAACTTAGTTGTGTGAAGAGTGCGGTGAAAGAGACATGACGGGGAACTTAAACTAAAGCCTAAGAGATGGGAACATATCTGCAGCCACTTGAATCAATTCAGTTGGAACTGCGATCATATTTCCTATGCACATAACTGTATTTCACATACAAAAATAAAAAATGTGTGCGTATACTAGCGTACACTTGTAAGAAGTGAAACTTCTTTATGACGTTATTTTTCAAAAAATAATTTACTATATGCAACTTTACAGAAATTGGTTAAATAAAGTTAAATTAGATAAAGTTTAATAAAAGGCTTTTATTAAACTTTATCTAATAATCTAATCTATAATAATCTATCTAATATCACGCGTGGTAGGGATAAGAAAAAGATGGCGCGTAACAGAAAAAGATGGCGCGTAACAATAAAAAAAGATGGCGCGTAACAAAAAAAGATGGCGCGTAGCGAAAAAATGTTACACATTTTTTTTCCAACCCCGATAAAGAAGTTTCACTTCAAAAACGCGTACATAACTTCCCACAAAGTTTTTTTCACCGTTAAAACATAAGGCTAAAAATTAGTAAATGCCAAAAAATACAGCTTAATAGCTTTAAATAGTATAATAAGTAAACATCAGCTACCAACACAACAAGCACTAGTCTATAAGTGTATATTTATGTATACAGCGATATATTTCCAATACTAATACCCTGACCATCACACCCACACCCAAAATCCATCGGAAACATAACTCATCGCCCAGTCCGCAATGCGACGAAACGCAAGAAATAAACCGTTTACGCTTTGCGGCGTGATTGTTAAATATTTTATGATCCCTCGAGATACCGTCGATTTATAGGGAACCGGCTGAATCGAGTTATGGAGCACACTTAAAGTCATAGTAGTCTATTTTGGTACTAAACTCCTAGTCTAATACTATGATTCCAAGCATCCAGGCAATCCAACGATTATACAGCTATAAAAATATGTTGAATAGTAATTCACTATGATAGTAATGTTGCATAGTAATTCACTATGATAGTAATGTTGCATAGTAATCCACTATGATAGTAATGTTGCATAGTAATCCACTATGATAGTAATGTTGCATAGTAATCCACTATGATAGTAATGTTGCATAGTAATCCACTATGATAGTAATGTTGCATAGTAATCCACTATGATAGTAATGTTGCATAGTAATCCACTATGATAGTAATGTTGCATAGTAATCCACTATGATAGTAATGTTGCATAGTAATCCACTATGATAGTAATGTTGCATAGTAATCCACTATGATAGTAATGTTGCATAGTAATCCACTATGATACTAATGTTGCATAGTAATCCACTATGATAGTAATGTTGCATAGTAATTCACTATGATACTAATGTTGCATAGTAATTCACTATGGTACTAATGTTGCATAGTAATCCACTATGATACTAATCTTGCATAGTAATACACTATGATCTGGGGGCACGGCAGTGCCCCCGCCAAGTTGAGCAAAAAAGCGGCACGGCCGTACCATACTTTTCTCGAAGCAATTCGGGACACTTTTAACCCCCTATAACTTCATTCTGGATAAAAGTAGAAGATCCAATTTTTAATAGCTAAGAAGGCATCGTATGAACATGGTATAGTTCAAATTTCATTTAATTTTAACCAGTAGTTTAAGAAATATAACGAGTCAAAGTTCCTTATTTTGTCCTTATGTTGTGTATGTGTTCCTTATGTTGCATAGTAATTCACTAATATACTAATGTTGCGTAGTTATTCACTATGATATAAATCTTGTACGATAATCCACTATCATACTAACCTTATATATTAATCCACTATGATTCTGAGCTTGCGTAGTATGATACTAATCTGGCAAAATAATCTATCACGACACCATACCTGTATCTTTTCTCGGAAGTTCTCGGAGGTGTGTAAAGTCCTCCAAGTCTCACTTGACCAGCGCGGTGGACTATGGCCTAAAACTCTCTCTAAATGAGACAATAATGGGTTGTACCCCAAATCGTAGCTGCAGTATAGATGTACATACTTTGAACTATAAATTAGTATTATCCGTAATATTGAATATCACTATTACCATCTGATTTTTGGAACCAAATCCCAGCAGTGGTTTTAATAGGTGTTATTACACAAAAATAGTCATGACACTAGGGCCCAAAGTTGAAATGCTAGAATGATACCTGTAATTGAAAACTTATATTTATAATATTTTTTTATCTGATTAAAGTAGCAAACGAGCATTCAGTTCACCTGATGGTAAGTGGTCACTGCCGCCCATGGTCATCTGTGAGAATTTTCATATACAACATAGGTTTTATTTAAAGTCAGTCACAGATGCGTTGCTACTCGCGAGAACTAAGATGGTCACCTCATATGAAACTGTGCCGGCAACCGCTACCTTCCATCGAAACACAAGAAATAAAATTAAATAAAAATAAAAAATAAAAATAGGTGTGGCGGTGGTACCTCGGTCGAACTACACGGGTTCTATCACCTAGTATATTAAATAATAAACTTTTTGTTTGCCAAAAAAGTATAATATTTTTGTCGCCGATTTCGTAAGCCCCTGTGGCCTAATGGATAAGGCATCGGCCTCCTAAGCCGGGGATTGTGGGTTCGAGTCCCACCAGGGGTATTCCCCCACTCAACAATGTGGTTATTATTTCTTTTAATGCTCAAAATGACACATATGTTTACAGGTCCACTATTTATATTTTTGATTTTTTGTGTGCTGTAACATTTTAAAATTCTAATTTCCTTAGTAAAATTAAATAAATACTATTAACAACATAAGTTCTACAGTAACAATTGTGTTCCTCTTTTTTATTTGGACTATATTATTATGTATAACATAAGCCATTCAATTTTAATGGTTCATCAATTGGTATTGTTTTGGTTCTTTAACTGTTTGTTGATTTTTTTTCTTCATCGGTTTATTATTTGCGTTATAGTACTGCGATTTGATATGTTAGTAAGTTTTAAAGCTAGCCCAAGAATCTATGTAGTTGCATCTGTGATCTTGCATATTTTATCCCTACTATACCTATGTTATTATAATATAATAACTCTACATATTATTTTAAATGAGAATGTAAGTTTGTATGTTACGCCTTCACGCCAAAACTACTCAACCGATTATCATGTAACTTTGTACACATATTCTTAGAGGTATTGAAAAAAAATTAGGATATTTTATAGTAAAAAATTATATATTTTGCACGCGTAAATGTTATCGATGACCCGAAGAAGACAGCGGGAAACCGTTGGATTCAGAAGGCAGAGGGACGGTTGGAGTGGCGTCATTTAGGGTCGCCTATGTCCAGCAGTGTACCTAAAAGGGCTGGTGGATGGATGGAATTGTTTATCACAAAAATTTACTCTTTTATTTAAAAACTAAAGGTCGTATATCATTGAAATTTGGCACATAGCTTGATTATGGCACATAGCTTGATAACTCTCTCATATGAGAGAAGACCCGTGCCCAGCAGTGGGACAATAATGGGTTGACGACATAGCTTGATTATGACCTGGATACCTATTACCATGATAATGAGTAAACGTAAAATAAACGTGATCAAAGTGGGCGGAGTCGAGGAATAAGCTAGTACAAGATCAATACTTTTTTATCTGATTGAAGTAGCAAACGAGCATGCAGTCGGTCACTGCCGCCCATGGACATCTATTTGTAAACAATTTCAAATAAAACATGGATTCTATCTGAAATCAATCACAGATGCGTTGCTACTCCCAAGGACTATGATGGTCGCCTCATATGAAGGTGTGCCGGCAACCACACGCTTCCACCGAAACGCAAGATCATCACCATCCGTCCATCAAACCATCATAGTAGTAGTAGAGTAGCAGCGCATCTGTGATTGACTTCAGATAGAACCCATGTCCTATATGAAGTTGTTTACAGATGTCCATGGGCCGCAAGGACCACTTACCATCAGGTGGACTGCAAGCTCGTTTGCTGATACAATCAGATAAAATAATAATAATAAACCTCTTAATTAACCTGTATTATAATCTGAACATAATTAAAATTATTTACAATTACGGAACGCTATGGCAGTATTATTGAAATTCCGGCAATATTAAAATTGAATTTCCGATCCGGCATACGCGAAGTTGCGAAAGTTCGCGCGATGCGAAATACGATAAATCGCGGTGTGAATAAGATCGGGTAAGTTCCTACATGTTTAGGGGAATGTGGGATAGGGTTGGCACTTTGACTTCTTGATTTTTATTTAAAACTGGCGCAGAAACTGTAACTTCAACGCGTATAAAGAATTCGTAAGGTTTTTAAATATTAAAAAGTGGATCTAAAGTAGACTCACCAGGTGGTAGAACCAGTGTAGCTTGCCCGGGGATGTACCACCGCCACGCCTATTTCTTGCATGAAGCATTTTGGGGCCATCATCCAATGAAGGCTTGAAGGCCTCATAGGCCAAAGCCAACTACCGGTAGTATTTAGTGGGTAGGCACGTAGGTCTTTCGGTAGTCCCACATAACCAATGCGGATGGCCGTATTGGTATGCATACGCATTCACCACCACCCTCTCAGCATGGAGGGTTGCCCATTCCAACTTTTGTCTGAGCGCAAAACTTCCGTTTTGATAGAAGTGTGTGGTTGCCGGCACAATTTTAAAAGAGGCGACCATCATAGTCCTCGCGAGCAGCAACGCATCTGTGATTGACTTCAGATAGAATCTATGGTCCATATTAAGTTCGTTACAGATATCTATATGCGCCAGGGATCACTTTCCATCGGGTAGACTTCATGCGCATTTGCTACTTCAATTAGATTAAAAAAACGTTGAACAATGATTATACCAGTCTCTTATCACTGCTAATTTTATTCAGTATCATAGTCACATAAAACACAGACAAACTGTAACCAGAATCTGTTATTTGCAAGATACAATAAATAAAAACGAGTTATTAAATTTTTGTTTGTATTTGCGTTCCAATAGCTTCGGATTAGTTAACTTGTTTGTGGAATTTCAGCTGTTTGGACAAGGCTCAGTTATTTGTAAAGGTTTTAGTTGAGCTACTTAAAACAACAAATAAATACCGCTATAAAACAGCCTACCTGTTATATTTTTCAATAAACCGTTTACGTTACTTTATGACAGTTATTCAAATTATGTCACATTTTATTTTTTCCTTGTATACATGTATTTTGATGACATGGTTGTGTTTAAAGTAAAATTGTATAATTTTCATGATATAAAAAACATTATTTTGAAGATATGACTTAACAGCAAAATCGTCAAAATACGTACAAAAGAATGCATCAAATACAAGAGGTAAATACCTCTTTTAACGACATCCCTACGTTAGTTCGAGATAGGTTAACAGGAACTGGCAGGAAGAATTAGGGAGTTCTCTTCAGCTTATTGGAAACTAACTTGATTACCTTCTAGGTAAACTGGGTTAGGTTATTAGCCGACTAAATTAGGCGTACCTAACAAAAAATTCAAGTAATATCACAGTTAGATAAACATGTAGTATAAAAACGATTAACAACTAAAAAATAACAATTTGTTTATGTTATAGGGCGCTGTGTTCTTCTTTAAATGTTGGTATAATACCCATGGACATAACCCGACCGCGTTGAGAAGGTGATATTTTTGTGCGTATGTATGTTTGCATGTCCATCCATCAGCCTTTTGAGGTCTGGCTTAGCTGGATATAGGCCTCCCCTAAATGACCTTTTATCTAAACGTGGTGGCCACTCGAGGACCTTTTTTTCCCATCGGTTATTGGTCCTTCGAGCAATGTGTCAATTTCTTTCACACGCGCTACATCCCAAAAAGTTTGACAGATTGCAACATTGTCACATCATTAGAATCGACTGAGCTTGCAGTAACATAGGCTATATTATTATTTTTAAATATGGTTCCAAGAGAAAAAGGGGGAAAAGGGACGAAAAGTTGTTAATGAAATCGTAAAACTACGTAACTATTTCAAGGTGGGTAACATTTTCAAGTGTATTTTAATAATTAACGGGTACTCACGATATGCAGTTTTTGAATTCTTTAATTATTCAAAAACGTGTACCCGTTAATTATTTAAATGTATATATTCAACGATAATACTAGTCTTAAATGATGTATTTTCAAGTGTAATCAAAATACCACGCGTGGTCACAGAGAAAAAATCCTGCTTGTTGTTTATTGAAAAAAAATGTTACTTACTCTTTCACCCAAAAACTGCCAATTCGTTTTGTTTAAATTTACTACACACATAGTTCATAGCCTAAATACATAGGCTCCCTCTGTATGTTCTACCCGCTTTATAATGGTGAGTGTGTGTTCCGAGGAAATGTTTGATCTGGTGCCCACATCACCCTTCCTTTATCGCACCACTCGCCGACGGATAAAGTTCCATCCGCATCAACTGGACCCGTGGCGGTCCTCCACGGTTCGGTTTACACGCTCGTTTTTGCTACGGACGTGCAAATTGTTGAATGAACTTCCTCCTGTGGTTTTGCGGAGTGATATGACATGGGGATCTTCAAGATAGGTGCGAAAAGAGCTCTTCTTCAAAGCCGACGATGCATTGGCGACTCCTCTGGTGTTGCGAACGTTCACAGGCGATGGTGACTACTTTCCATCAGGTAACCCGTCTGCCTTATCATTAGGTTAAAGTATAAAAAAATAAGCACAGGATAGTAGACGTAACCAAATCAGTAATAACCTAGTTACATAATATAAGTAAAATTAATAGAAATAAAGTCACTTCTAGCCACCGCTATCCACAATCTTATACTAAGTGAGATATCGCCGGAATATTGGGCGGAGTGGAAGGAAAGTTTATAAGACCGCAATATGAGTTCGGGTTACTTAATGCATATTACATGGCCTGTAAATACGGTATTGGCTTTGGCGCTAATATCTTATTACTATTTATAATATTGGCGAGATGTATGAATATTTTTGTAGGTTCAAAGGTCTTTGAACTAGTTAATTGATTTGTTTTCTATATATAATAATAATATAACTTTATTCACACAAAATAGTACATTACCGTCATTTGAAGCCTCTGGTCCCAAGTTAGTCGAAGCTGTGTTTCAGGGTCTAGCGTCTTCTACTTACATTAAGAGATATAATAAAAAAAGGAAAGTGTATGCGTACGTGTGTGTGTGTGTGTGTGTGTGTGTGTTTTTTTTTTTATTTTTTTTTTCATAGAGGGGGTAAAAAATACTCTTACGTATCATAAGATCATGTGATCTCGTATGTCGGACTCGAACTTACGTGGCCTCTACCGACTAAATAAAACCCCTCTTTCTTCCTTATATCCTTATCCCCGTGGGATGGCCGTGAGGCATTACTTCACGGGGGGACGATTAGCTGAAGCTTACTCTAGTATCACTGTCACTTTTTTCGAGCCTGCTCTTTCTTTCGCAGATCTTGCAATACTTCCGTCGCATAGGTGCACGTGGCCTCCCAAGCCTTCTCTGTTGTTAGCATCGCATCCATCAGATTATCCGGTCGTATCTGTCTTCCTATGCTTATTTCCCAGGTGTGTCGGGCTTTTTTATAGGTTGGGCAAGTAAGGAATACGTGCTCAGCATTTTCCTTAACTCCTCTGCAATCGGGGCATTCCGGAGAATCTTCATGTTTAAACCGGTGTAAGTATTCCTTGTAGCAACCGTGTCCAGATAGCATTTGGGTAAGATAATAATTAGTTTCGCCGTGTTTGCGGTTAACCCATGTTTCAACGTTCCTTATTAGGCGATGGGTCCATCTGCCTTTCGTTGAGGTATCCCATAACACCTGCCATTTCTTTATGCTGTTGCGTCTCTCTTCAGTTTTGATCTCGTCGGTTGTGAAGTGAGTGCTGGCTTTCTTGCGCTGGTATAAGTTTTTTCGCTCCTCTGCAAGAAGTTCAATAGGGAGCATCCCAGAAATTACGCATGCGGCCTCTAGAGATACAGTTCGGAAGGCACTGGCCACGCGTAGGGCACTTACTCTATACACTGATGCGATTTTTCGTTTTGGTTCCTGTTTTTGCAGTACTTCGTCCCAGATAGGAGCACCGTATAATAGAACTGATGCGACTACTGATGATAAAAGTCTCCTTCTTTTGGGTTTCGGACCGCCAACATTGGGCATGAGTCGTGCAATCGTTGCAGCTGTCATCGACGCCTTATTTGCTATATGTTCAACATGTTTTTTGAAACTTAGTCGAGAGTCAATCATAATACCCAAATAGCGGATGTATGGTTGCGTCGTTAGCCCATAGTTACCCACCCTCAGTGTAGTTGTCTCCATCCTTTTCCTACTGCTGATAAGTACGGCTTCCGTCTTATGCTCCGCCAGCGTTAGTCCTACTAGGTTCATCCACTGTTGTATTACTTGGAAAGTCCTATCGAAGGCCCAATTTAGCTCCTCCAGGTATTTGGCTACAACTATTACTGCTAGGTCATCTGCAAATGCCACCAGTTCAGTACAGCTTACTTGTTTCAGCAGGTACTTCGCACTTTAGTAACCCGTCATACATGATGTTCCATAGTATAGGGCCTAGTACTGAACCTTGCGGAACTCCTCCAGTGACTTTATACTCTTTAGTTCCATTTTCAGTATCGTATAGGAGGACCCTGTCAGTGAAGTAGCTAGCCACTATGTTACATAAGTAATTTGGCACCTTCATGTCTGTCAATGCTTTCATTATTACGTCCCATCTTGCCGAGTTGAATGCATTCTTTATGTCTAGGGTTACAATCAGGCAGTACTTCTTGGAGCCTCCCTTCCACCTAGTTCCAAGCAGGGCTTGTTTAGCGGAGTTGACAACTAAGTCGATAGCATCTAGGGTGGATTTTCCTTTCCTGAAACCATATTGGGAGTCAGACAAAAGTGGTTCAACTGCATCTTCAATTCTACCATGAATTATTTTCACTAGTATCTTTCCAGCGGTGTCTAACATACAGAGCGGACGGTAAGATGATGGCTCATTCAGCGATTTGTTTCCTTTTGGAAGGAGTACTAATCGTTGCCGTTTCCAATTAGCAGGAAAGGTACCTTCTTGAAGACAGGCGTTGAAGGTATCTATGAAGATTTCAGGAATTGTTTTTACTGCTACTTTAAGTGCTATGTTAGGAATACCATCCAATCCAGGGGCCTTAGTGTTTCCTATTCCGTTACAGGCTCTAATCAATTCTTTGCCTGTGACTGGAGGTATTGTTTCATTTTTGCTTTCTTCGATGTTATATAGGAGTTTGCTTTGTTGCGGAAAAAGCGTGCTTACGATTTTAGTTAAGAGAATTGGGTCAGTTGGTGATGGGATGTTATAGTTTTTTAGTTTCTTCATGACCACTTTGTAAGGTTTACCCCATGGGTCATTTTCGACCTCTTCCAGCATTTTAGTCCATGACTTCCTTTTACTCTCCTTAATGGTTTTGTTTAAAAGCAAGCGTGCCTCTTTGTATTTTATGTAAAGCTGTTCGAAGTGTGGTGTTTTCCTACACCTTTGGGAAAGACGTCTGGCGCGGATGCACTTTTTTCGAAGGTGGGCAATATTATCATTCCACCAGTATACAGGAGGCAAGCGATTTATGCTGCGTTTTCGGGGCATCGTTGCATCGCAAGCAGCTGATATTCGCCTAGTAATGTCTAATGCCTTAGCCGTCGCAAACTGGCTTTGTAAGGGTCGGTCATCAAGTGCAATTTGAAAGAGTTCGGTGTCAAAATTACTAGTCTTCCAGCCTTTTGCAGTGGATTTGTCTTTCACTGGGCATAGCTTTCTTTGCGTGTTTGTTACCTCCCAGTACAGTGCACTATGGTCGCTGGCTGTATAAACTTCGGAAACAATCCATGACTTATTTTGCTTTGCGAGTACGCTACTAACAAAAGTAACGTCGACGATTGAGGTTGCTTCTCCCCTATGGAATGTGGGTTCATCTCCACTATTCAGTAGTACCACATCTAGTGTAGCCATTGCTTCCACTAGTGCATTTCCTTTGGCATTTGTGGTTTTACTCCCCCAATCAGTTGCCCAGGCATTGAAGTCCCCCGCTATTGCTACTGGATAGTTCTTTTGCGCATCGTGAACTAATGCGTCCAGTAGTTCGTCAAATTCTTCTAAAGATAGACTAGGCGGGGCATAACAACTATAGAAAAGTATTCCATCTACCTTAGCCTTTACAAATCTATTAGTAGTGTTATGGCTGGTACTTTGGAAAGGACTCTTTCCGCAGGCCCATATAGCAGCCTTCCCGTCTTTGTCAGTAATCCATGACCCACTGTCTAGTTGTTTATAAGGTTCTGAGATTATAACGAGGTCTAACTTTAAATCTCGTGTTGTCTGCATTAGTAGATCATGTGCAGCCTCGCAATGGTTGAGGTTTATCTGCATTACCTTGGGCATTGTTCCGGTTTTCTTACCGCCTGAAGAGCTTTTCTGAAGACAGGGCATTTTCCGGAGCCTGCAATATGAGTACGGTCTTCCGAAATTCCTTCTTCAAAGCAGAGAATACATTTGGCTTCTTTAGCACAATCAGCGATCTTATGATCAGCCTCGCCACATTTTATACAGCATTTTGACTTATCTGCTTTGTTGCACTTATTTGCAAGATGGCCGTAATGCCAGCATCGATAGCACTTAATTGGTTTTTGTACGCTCCGTATCCGACAGTTAACCCAGCCTATTCTGATTTTGCCGCGTTCTAGGACTTTCCTGGCTATCTTCGAGTTAAGTCTCAGAGATGCTGTGACGGTGCCGCCATACGCCTTTCGCAATGTCTTGACAGCGTCTAGTCCGACGTCACCGGCATCACCTACTACTTTTTGAATTGCTTCCAGTATTTCCAGCTTTGTCGTGGTATCTTCGAGATCTTTAATTTCCAGGTCTTCTTCAGTTACTAAGTTAACCACATCAGCTTCTGGGCCTAGAAGTTTAGATATAGTGCTTCTCAGCTCTGCAGCTTTATCAGTGTCCTTTCTCGTCAATACAAGGAGCAAATCTCCTGAGGTAGTCCTGCGGATTTTATCGACGCATTGACTAATTTGGTCTGCTGATGGATTTTGCTTCACTCGTTTTAAGATGTCTGCGTATTGCTCCTTTTCTTTTGGACGAATAATGAGTGCACCATTTTTCTCCCGGTTTGCGATTGTCTTCTTCTTTTTGGTAGGTTTCTTTTTGACTTCAGTCCATTCATTTTCGGATTTCGCTTTTTGATCCAGTACTAATGGAACCGCTTCTTTTCTCCTGATTTTTGTATCTCTTACTGTTTCTTCTGGTGAAGTACGTTCTTTCCTCTTTGCTTTACGTGCTCTCCTATTCTTCGGTGTTGTCATTTTGTTGGTCTCCTCCACTTCAGTATCTTTTGCTGTAGTCTCAGAAAAGGTTCTGAAGAGTAATGGCGAGGTTTGCACTTCTACAGTAGATGTAAGAGGGTCTTGCTGCTTCATTATACCGATAATTTTCTTGTACGAGCTACCTAGCGAGGCTACGTATTTTCGAATTTCACCGTGTACATTCATTTTCCCTTTTATGAATTCCGTTAGGGCAATGATTGTCTGTTCATGTTTTTCTAGTACTTCCTTTAGTTCCTTCTTGTTGTTTGTTTGTAAGTTATTTGTAATTGTATCCATTTTGTTCCCACGAGAACCTAGGGAATTATTCGGTCCGCTTCGGCAGAGCCCCGGTTGCCGAAGTAAGGCCACTAATTACGCCTGAGGTTGGACCAGGTACCCTCAGGGGGAGCGCTCGCGACGACTATCCCTGTCGCCTTCCAGTCCTGGGCACGCTAGACCACTGACATCGGGTTTTGTTTTGTCCGCGGGGGCTATTTTATTTCACCCCTACCCAGTGTCGTCGAAACGATCCTCGGGAATTCCCCTATCCGCAACCTTGGGGACGCGCCACTCAGCAGTTCACCTCAGCTGGTGGTGTGTGTGTGTGTGAGTGTGTGTGTATGTGCGTGTGTGTGGGTGGGTGTAGGTGTGGGTGAGTGCGTGTGTGTGTTTACATACTACTATTATAATTCATATACTACCTAAAAAAATCTCTACCTCTTCATTATCTAGGTCTTTGAGCAAGGTAAGTACACCTTTTTTAAATTTATTAGTATAATTTTTTATTATTTTTTTTTTATTATATATAGTGGTGGTATTTTCTGTATATAATTGCCAGATGGTAGAACCAGTGTAGTTCGACCGGGGAGGTATCACCTCTACGCTTACTTCTAACGTAAAGCTCTTCTTCCGTTTCGGTGGAAATGTGTGGTTGCCGGTTTACTTTAAAAAAATAGACACGCTTTCTTCACTCATACCCCACACTAGGATTTTCTCATGTGTCGTGGGTACCATGGACACAAGACGAATACAAAAACTCCCAGACCCAGAACATGAATCAAAACTCGTCATTCAGATACCTGTCTGGCCGGGAATCGAACCCGGGACCCATTGCGTGTCTGACCGGTTTGATAACCGCTCCGCTACGTGGGTAAATAAAATAAAATAAAAATACACTTCACGTACAAAGCAAGAGCCGCATTTTGTCATTTCTTTTAACAGGTTGAGAGAATATTTTGAAAATATTAGTGGAATAAAAGTGTTATAAATTTTGTTTCTTCATTCGCTGGTGCAGAATCTGGAATAAAACATTAAAAAAACCTAAATTTTCTACGAAGAAATAGGTATATCGCTAACGAATTTCATAGTGAGCAGCATTTCATATAAAAGAGCAGTGATAGCCTAATGGTTGAAACTTGCCCTCTCGATCGGGAGGTCCGAGGTTCAAACCCAGGCGCGCACCACTGAATTATGTGCGTATTAGAAATTAATTATCACTGCTTTTCGGTGAAGGAAAACATCGTTAGGAAACCTACACACCCGAGAGTTCGTAAAAAAAAAGTTCTCGGAGGTGTGTGAAGTCCACCAATTCGCACTTGGCCAGCGCGGTGGACTATGGCCTACTCTCTCTCATTCTGAGAGAAGACCCGTGCCCAGCAGTGAGCCAATAATGAGTTGATAAGAAGAAGAAGAAGAAGAATTTCATAGTTAATTAATTTATGGACTGACGTGTTAAAAAAGTAAAGGTTGTAGTGACAGGCTATTTATTTCGTCCGTCTGGTATCATCATACTTACTAATATTATAAAGGCACAAGTTTGTGAGTGTGTATGTTTGTTACTTCTTCACGTATAAATGGCTGGAGCAATTTTCGTAAAAAATGGTAGGGAGTTAGCATACACTTTAACATATAGGTTACTTTTTATTGTGGAAAAATATCTTATTCTCACGGGACAATAGATTTTTGTTAACGCGGGCGAGGCTGTGGGATTCAACTAAAGCGAAAGTTTGTGAGTGTGTATGTTTCTTATTTCTTCACGTCTAAAGTGCTGGAGCGATTTTCGTAAAATTTGGTAGGAAGTTAGCATACACTCTGGATTAACATATAGGCTACTTTTTATGATCTATTTTAACGCGGGCAAAGCTGTAGGTTCAGCTAGTTTTGAATAAGCAAGCAATTTGTTGATCTAACAGTTTTGATACACAGCTTGCAACAAACATCACAGCATCTTTACATCAATTTACTGAAAATAAAAATACACTCGACGTACAAAGCAAGAGCTGCACTTTGTCGTTTCTTTTAACAAAGTGACAGAACACTTTTGAAAATATGTGTAAGACAATAGTAAATTTTGTTATATACTCAAGGCCCCGGATTTGTATCTAGATTTTAGGTATGAAATTTAACGTTATCATAAGGCATTATATGTATCTCCTTTAGTTTTTTCTAACATTTTTTTATACTTTACCCTAACGATAAGGCAGACGGGCTACCTGGTGGAAAGTCACCGTCGCCTATGGACATTCGCAACACCAGAGGAGTCGCCAATGCATCGCCGGCTCTGAAGGAGCGCTCTTTTCACACCTTTCTTGAAGAACCCCATGTCATAGCGCTCCGGGAATACCTCATGACATATATCGTTGTCTACCAATTACTATCCCACGCCTGTGCACAGGTGTTTCCGGAGTGAGAGGGTTTTTAGGCCATAGTCCACCGCGATGGCCAAGTTCGAAGCGATAGACTTCATACACCATTCAGATTTTTTATAAACAATTCTCAACCATTTAGGTTTCTTCACGATGTTTTACTGCACCGTAAAGCAGTGACAACTCTCTCGTCTCGTCAACCCATTATTTTCCCAATGCTGGGCACGGGTCTTCTCTCAGAATGAGAGAGTTTTAGGCCATATACCACCGTGCTGGCCAAGTGCGAATTGGTGAACTTAACTCACCTCCAAAACTTTTTTTAAAAACTCTCGAGTGTGTAAGTTTCCACACGATGTTTTCCTTCACCGAAAAGCAGTGATAATTAATTTCTAATACGCACATAATTTTAGAAACTTCATGCGCGCCGGGGTTTGAACCTCGGACCTCCTGATCGGGAGGGCAAGTTTCAACCATTAGGCTATCACTGATCTAGTGACAACTAAAACACGCTTAATATTGATTTGTATCTCAAACTTGCCCATTGAGAGTGCAAGTTTCAACTATTATATATTATATATACTATCTATTATATATTATTACTATCTGTTATATATTTATACTATCTATTATATATTATACAATTACATTTAATTTCAAAAACTTATGACTTACTTTTTTGTAAAATTTGTATAATCGGAAAAGATTTTTATTTGAAATCATTTTCATATTTTCGTTTCATAAAAAAACAGGGGTATCATTACATTTGTGAAGTGTATATGATTCCGCCAATTTTGATGCTAACTTAACGAAATTCAATATTTGGCGTTCTGGGTTGATCATTTTCGGGTTCATCAAAATTTACCCCTAAGAAGATAAAAAAGGAGTTGAAACTTTCAGAAATCTGCCAAATTTGACGCAAGCACAATAAAACGCAATGTTTAGCTTGACAATGACAAAACACGCAGAAGTGGATTTTTAAGGTAGAACCAGTGTTGTTCGACCGGGGAAGTACCACCGTCACACCTATTTCTAGCGTAAAACAGTTCTTGCGTTTCGTTGGAAGGGTCTGGTTGCCGGCACACTTTTATATGAGGCGACCATCATAGTCCTCGGGATTAGCAACGCATCTGTTATTGACTTCAGATAGAACCCATGTTCTATATAAAGTTGTTTACAGATGTCCAAGGGCGGCAGTGACTACTTACCATCAGGTCCACCTGATGACATGCAGTCCACTGCATGCTCGTTTTTTACTTCAATTATATAAAAAATGTGTTATGGATGGATTATATTATAGTTTTGCAAAGGAACCTAAAGGTAGCAATTCGGCTAATTATTCTACTAATTAATTTTTTTCTGCTAATTAGATGTAAACATTTTCCCAATAAATAAATAGTCAAATAAAAATATCTTCACAACACCACATCACTAGCGCATATTGTGCAAAACAAAAGAAATATAAACTTCACGTAATACGAAACAGCTCCACTCTATCGTGCCTGCGTTTTGACAGATGGCGTAATACATTTTTGAAAATAGAGGAATGGAAAAGCGCCGGTGCTGGAATTCTTTTCACGTTACTTCTGACGGCCGAAAGTGTTCTAGCGCACTTATAATGGCAGCGGAAAATTAAATGTTTAAACAGTTAAAACAAAAATAAAAATATTTTAACTACGTATCGTATATTACATGTTTTTATTATGTTCGAAAATATTTTAACCACATAATGTTACATGTTTTATTATTACGTATATATTGTTTAATCATCATATTTTATTTGTAATTCACAATTTGAACTTCCTGGATGCAAAAGCATAGTGCTTTTGTACGTCTATTTGAATAGTTTAAACGCTGCCGAGTTTTAATTTTGGGAGTTAGATAGGTGCATTAATGCGTTATACCGTAGTTAAAAGGTATATGGTACCTCTATGACTCAGAATAAAAATACATAAATAGACTTCAAATCGTTTTGTTTTATGAGGGAGAAGAAACATTTAAAAGGTATACCGAAGCCTTGGGAAAGCTTGGGTTCGGTAAGAGTTTAACCCACTATAACCTTAAGAGTTTAACCCAAAAAAGATCACACACCGGTATCCTGGACGTTTTACTGTCTCCCTGCACCTACCAGTGCTTACGGCGACATGCTGCCGTCCTTCTCAGTGTTGCTTGTTGGACGGTTCGAGCCGGCCTCTGAGTTGTGGGCGGGTAGAGTGGAAGACTCTAACCGCCCACAACTCAGAGGCCAACTTTTCGCATCTTATGATAGGCAAGAGATAACGTAGCCGTATTGCACTCCCTGGCTCCAGGGGTTGGAATTCAAAGCTAAACATTATTTAAAGTTACCCACACGTGTCTATGGATGGCTGTTACCGCACTCAGCAGTACTTTTTTATCTGACTGAAGTAGCAAACGAGCATGCAGTCCACCTGATAGTAAGTGGTCACTGCCGCCCTGCGACATCTGTATTCAACTAAATACATGAGGAATTCAATCACAGATGTGTTGCCACTCCCGAGGACTATGATTGTCGCCTCATGTGAAAGTGTGCCGGCAATCACACTCTTATGTAATTCTTTAGTTAGTTACACTATAATATAATAGCTGTCAACCCTTTTATATTCAAAATATAATGTAAAGCATTTTTCAACATTTATATAATGAAAAAGTAGCGTACCAAGGAATTTCTTTTCCATTTCTTTCTAGTGACAGCCGCAAAGTGATGTCACTTTTACAAACGTTTTTATATTTATTGCACCCGAAAATTAAACAAACTGGTAGAGATATTCTTAAAATAAATTATATGTCCCAATTTATTACTTTAAATTTATATATTTGTCGGCATTTGTTTTATATGCGACATTAATATCTTCATAGATGGTGTGGGCGACTATGGGTCTCGTGCTAAATAACAAATCTTGAGGACAATTCACTTGATATAATTATTACAAAGACTTTTATCACAAATACAGCACCGAATACATTCAATAGTAATTAATTTTATAAAAGACCGAAACGGAGAGACAGTTCCGTGTTGTCGCTTTTGAGTGACGTTCACGATAATGTGTCTGCCACCCTCGGCTGACTTCACGACTCTGCCAAGACGCGACGATGTGAAGTTAGCACCGCTCGACGCGCCTTTCCGCTTCGATTCAAAATAACCGAATCCGACATATTGATCAATATTTCAGATCAAATAATTCAAGTATCAAATAATTAATAATAATCACCGATTTATTTATAGGTCGTTTTAAAACTGAAAATGTCATTTCAAAAGAATAATTATTTAAAGTTTAGTGTAATTAATTTGTTTTCTGTCTCTGTATGTACCAACCTATGTTTGATATTTTAAATATCTATTTTGTGTTGTGTCTTAAGCTGTGAAATAAATGCTTTATTTATACGTATATCATCTATAATTTGTGTTTACGATATTGAGTTGCCATAAACTAATATAGTACAACTATCTAGAATCTGGTCAGAAATTAAAAATCAATAAAAGATAGTACCTACATTAAATCTGTATGAAATTAATATGATAACAAACTGCTTTCCATACACGTTTTTTATGATTTTTTTATCGTATGATAATAAATATTTATCGTAGTTAAAAATTAAAAGAACTAAAATGCCGTAGCTCCTATGATATAAAATCTGTCCAATCACACTTGAAATACTAAAAATATCTTGAAATTTCAATAACATTGTAATGTTTATATGGAATAATAATTTGTCATATAAGAAAATAAGAGAACACAAATACCAAGAACAATGTAATCACACTCCATCATTTCCGCAATCTGACGGATGACGTCATACTTTTTTGAAAATGTATAGAAGAGTGTCTATTCTGGAATACATTTCACATTGCTTTTGACGACCGCGGAACGCCACTTGCTACGCTCTAGTATTTATCGCAGCGGAAAATTGAATTTGTAACCGTTTGCTACTCTTCTGTTTATCGTGTACTCTTACGTTGTCATTGAATTTTAGTAACTTAAATAATATATAAAATAAATATGGCGCTGAACAGGTCACTTATTAAGGTCAAAAGAGCTAAATGGAGTAAGCAAGTAACACTCTGGTACCCAAGAGATGGAAACAGAAAACGTCCCCGTTTTCAGTTTTCTAGAAGATGGGAAGACGACTTTCGCCTAGCATTGGGACATACTGGACCTGAGTTGCTCGGTGTGTCGAAAGACACACCGAACTGAGAGGCGTTTTATAATAAGCGCATCATGTATCAAAGTCAAAAATTATCAGTTTGGAATAAAGGGCTATTTTATTTATTTTTAAATAATAAATAAATCATAGGTTATAGAACCAGTGTAGTTAGACCGGGTAGATACCACCGCTACACTTATTTCTAGCGTGAATCAGTTCTTGCGTTTCGATGGAAGAAAATGCTTGTCAGCACAGTTTTGTATGAGGTGATCATCTTAATCCCCGCAAACAAATTGACTTCAAGTAAAACCCATGTTTTATAGGAAGTTGCGGCAGTGACCACTTACCATCAGGTGGACAGCATGCTCGTTTGCTACTCCAATCTTATTATAAAAAAATATAGCACAAAATACACACGCAACTATTATCAGATATCTGATAAGAAATATCTAATTTGTCTAATAATAGAAAGACATTCCTTTATTTCCGCATTCTTTCGGATGTCCTAATACATTTTTGAAAACAGAAGTATGGAAAAGCGGCTATTCCGGAATACATTTCACATTGCTTTTGACGACCGCGGAACGCCACTTGCTATGCTCTTGTATTTATCGCAGCGGAAAATTGAATTTGAAACCATTTGCTGGTCTTCTGTTTACCGTTCGCTTGTACGTAATCATTAAATTTTAGTAACACGAGTAATAAATTGTACAAAATGGCAATGTAACCGTAAAATATCTTGATTTCAAATGTTTAATTCAGATTTCATCTTTTGTCTTTTCGATATGATAATTTGGCCCTTCCGCTTATCGTGCACTAATACGTTATCATTGAATTTTAGTAACTTAAATAATAAATAAGTCATAAGTGGTGGAACCAGTGTAGTTCGACCGGTTAGATACCACCGCCACACTTATTTTTAGCGTGAATCAGTTCTTGTTTTTCGATGGAAGAAAATGCTTGTCAGCACAGTTTTGTATGAGGAGATCATCTTAATCCCCGCAAACAAATTGACTTCAAGTAAAACCCATGTTTTATAGGAAGTTGCGGCAGTGACCACTTACCATCAGGTGGACAGCATGCTCGTTTGCTACTCCAATCTTATTAAAAAATATTTTTTAGCACAAAATACACACGCAACTATTATTAGATATCTAAGAAATATATAAGAAATGACTAATTTGTCTAACAATAGAAACACACTCCTTCATGTCCGCATTCTGGCGGATGACGTAATACATTATTGAAAACAGAAGTATGGAAAAGCGGCTATTCCGGAATACATTTCACATTGCTTTTGACGACCGCGGAACGCCACTTGCTACGCTCTTGTATTTATCGCAGCGGAAAATTGAATTTGAAACCGTTTGCCTTCTGTTTACCGTTCGTCATTAAATTTTAGTAACACGAGTAATAAATACTACAAATTGGCAACTTAACCGTAAAATATCTTGATTACAAATGTTTAATTCAGATTTCATCTTTTGTCTTTTTGATATGATGTGGTCCTTCTGTTTATCGTGCACTCGTACGTTATCATTAAATTTTAGTAACTTAAATAACAAATAAATAATAGGTGGTAGAACCAGTGTAGTTCGACCGGGCAGATACGACCGCTACACTTCTAGCGTGAGGCAGTTTTTGCGTTTCGATGGAAGAAAATGCTTGCCAGCACAGTTTTGTATGAGGCGATCATCTTAATCCTCGCGAACTGCAGCGAAACAGTGATTGACTTCAGTTAGAACCCATGTTTTATAGGAATTTGTGGCAGTGACCACTTACCATCAAGTGGGCAGCATGCTTGTTTGGTACTCTTATAATGAAAAAATAATTTTATAGCACAAAATACACACGCAACTATTATTTGATATCTTGATAAGAAATGTCTAATTTGTCTAACAATAGAAACACATTCCTTCATGTCCGCATTCTGGCGGATGACGTAAAACATTTTTGAAAACAGAAGTATGGAAAAGCGGCTATTCCGGAATACATTTCACATTGCTTTTGACGACCGCGGAACACCACTTGCTACGCTCTTGTATTTATCGCAGCGGAAAATTGAATTTGAAACCGTTTGCCTTCTGTTTACCGTTCGCTCGTCATTAAATTTTAGTAACACGAGTAATAAATAGTTGAAATTGGCAACTTAACCGTAAAATATCATGATTACAAATGTTTAATGTTTAATTCAGATTTCATTATTAAAATTTGTCTTTTTGATATGATGTGATCCTTCTGTTTCTTGTGCATTCGTACGTTATCACTGACTTTTATTAACTTAAATAATAAATAAATAATAGGTGGTAGAACCAGTGTAGTTCGACCGGGTAGATACCACCGCTACACTTCTAGCGTGAAGCAGTTCTTGCGTTTCGATGGAAGAAAATGCTTGCCAGCACACTTTTGTATGAGGCGATCATCTTAATATAAAAGCAGCGAAACTGTGATTGATTTCAGGTGGAACCCATGTTTTATAGGAAGTTGCGGTAGTGACCACTTACCATCAGGTGGACAGAATGCTTATTTGGTACTCTTATAATGAAAAAATAATTTTGTAGCACAAAATACACACGCAACTATTATTAGATATCTGATAAGAAATGTCTAATTTGTCTAACAATAGAAACACATTCCTTCATTTCCGCATTCTGGCGGATGACGTAATACATTTTTGAAAACAGAAGTGTGGAAAAGCGGCTATTCCGGAATACATTTCACATTGCTTTTGACGACCGCGGAACGCCACTTGCTATGCTCTTGTATTTATCGCAGCGGAAAATTGAATTTGAAACCGTTTGCTGGCCTTCTGTTTACCGTTCGCTTGTACGTAATCATTAAATTTTAGTAACACGAGTAATAAATACTACAAATTGGCAACTTAACCGTAAAATATCTTGATTAGAAATGTTTAATTCAGATTTCATTATTTGTCTTTTTTGATATGATGTGGTCCTTCTGTTTCTTGTGCACTCGTACGTTATCATTGAATTTTAGTAACTTAAATAATAAATAAATCATAGGTGGTAGAACCAGTGTAGTTTGACCGGGTAGATACGACCGCTACACCTCTAGCGTGAAGCAGTTCTTGCGTTTCGATGGAAGAAAATGCTTGCCAGTACACTATAGTATGAGGCGATCGCTTAATCCTCGCGAACAGAAGCGAAACTGTGATTGATTTCAGGTGGAATCCATGTTTTATAGGAAGTTGCGGCAGTGACCAATTACCATCAGGTGGACAGAATGCTTGTTTGGTACTCTTATAATGAAAAAATAATTTTATAGCACAAAATACACACGCAATTATCATTAGATGTCTTGATAAGAAATGTCTAATTTGTCTAACAATAGAATAAAACCTGACCCAAGTATTGGTCAGTGGTAGACGGTTATATCCAAAAATAGGAAACAGAAATGAAAAACACATGGAAAATATTTGAAATTCGTAGCACGTAGAGACTGAAACGATACGTCCGCGGTCGCAATAAGAATGTTTGCGGATAAATCCGGATAAACTACACAAGCGTCTGAAATAGCTTTGTGGTACCAAATCTGTCTAGGTATACTGGAAACACTAAAAAATCCTTAACATTTTAAAACAAATTCTGATATACTTAAGATTAACAAATTCTGATATACTTAAGATTGACAAATTCTGTTATACTTAAGATTGACAACCCACGTGTGTGTTCATGGCACCCACGACACAGGAGAAAATTTTAGTGTGGGTCTTTAAGTGCAGAAAGCGTTATTTTTTTTATTTATTTATTCGGGGAGATTTTTATGCAAGGGAAGCGAAGATGTTTCCTTTCATCATACAGTAACTTTACTTTTATTAAAGAATACTATAATATTGCTTATTTACACAGTCCTGTACAAAGGTGGGCCGTAAAAAAAAAGTAATGTCAACTTTTGAAATTATATTCTTAAATACAGTTTTAAATATTAAGATATTTAAAACTGTATATAAAGCAAATAAACATTAATAGTAATATTTGCAACCATCTTCTCGTTTGAACTACAGAAGCGTCTGAAATAGCTTCGTGGTTCCAAATCTGTCTAGCTATACCTGATTATTGCTATACTTGCTTATCTACACAGTCCTTTACAAAGGTAGGCCGTAAGAAAGTAAAAGATATTCCAAGTTTTTGACATTATATTTTTAAATACAGTTTTAAGTATTTTACGCAAAGAAATATGACTAGTAGAATTTGAAACCATCTTCTCATTTGAACTACAGAAGCATCTGAAATAGCTTCGTGGTACCAAATCTATCTATGTATACTTGAAACACTAAAAGTCCGTATACTTACACTAATTTAGGAAGATTTTTTATCGCTTGTTTCTATTTTTTTATAATTTTTAACCAGCTTTCCAAAGGTAATAGGTATTCGTTATGTAGAGTTACTACATGACGAATGCCTCTTTCTCTTTACTTGTGTACAAAAACTATAAATATTTCTTACTTACATGGTCCCATAGATAGATATACATAGTTCTAGAAACACGAATGAAGTTCTAAAATTCTCGTACGTTATAATTTTAATTAAACTTTAAATCTAATATATAAAATTCTCGTGTCACAGTTTTTGTTGCTATACTCCTCCGAAACGGCTTGACCGATTTTTACCAAATTTTATATGCTTATTTAGTAGGTCTGAGAATCGGCCAACATCTATTTTTCATACCCGTTAAGAGTTGTCCACCCTTAACATTTTTTTTTATTTTTTATATGGCAAAACAACGTTTGTCGGGACAGCTAGTAATTAAATAACAATATCAAAACCTGACGTAAATAAATTTGAATATTTTCGGGGTATAACGTATTCATGAACATTAAGCATTTGAACAAAGTAGCGTAATTCCAATTTAAATTTTCCGCATCAATAAATATAATTGAGATCCTCAGCCGCGAAGTTTGGAACTGCGGAAAAAAACATCACTAGACGGTACAATAATTATTGAATAAATAAAAACGGATTAACAATAAAAAGTATTTTTTTTTCAAAACAAAAATAAATGATAAGAAGGACTGAAGGACTGATACATACGTATGTTTGTCTTTAGGCTTTTTTAACCACACCTTATAATATATAATCTTGTCAACCCGTTATTGTCACACTGCTGGGCAGGGGTCTTCTCTCAGAATGAGAGACTTTTAGGTATCATGACGACGTTTTCCTTCACCAAAAAGCAGTGATAATTATTTTCTAAAATTAGAAAAATTAGTGGTGCGTGCTTGGGTTTGAACCTTGGACCTCCCGATCGAGATGGCAAATTTTTGAACAATTAAGCTATCACAGCTCTTACATATTTATTTATACATATTCTACAAAGTTTTTAGTTATTTCCAATGTACATATGTTTGTCCAGTTGAAATCTGAATTGAAAGTCAGTAATCTTTAACCATTTCAGCTGAAATTCTTTATTTTCTACTAATTCGCACTTGGCCAGCGCGGTAAACTATGGCCTATAACTCTTTCATTCCGAGATAAGACCCGTGCCCAGCAGCGGGACAATAATGGGTTGACGATGACACGCTTATTTTTAATAACAGTGCTTAGCCATGTGCCGTCATCTTAATTCCAATATGGCTTATCATCCAATTGTTGAACAAAGTATTTTTATGTAGTAAAAATTATCTTAAAATACTAATGTTTTAATTAACTAGATCTAACTTCATATAACGGTATATACTAAAACGCCTTAGAACAAAAAACAGCAATATATGCGACCAGCAACACTGATATCGAACTCGATTTAAAATTATTCTAAAGATTATATTAAATTAAATATATTTACTTAGTGTAAGCTATTAGTAAAACAAAACAATTAAAACTTTACTATGAGAAGGATGGTTTCAAATTTAATTTAACGCTACGTTAAACATAACGCCTTGACTGCCTAAAACGGTTATGTTACGGCAGTCGAGAACAATGTAAGTCAAACTTTTTTCATATTTAAGTCGCAAATGACTATGTAATCCACCTGATGGTAAGTAGGAGTGGGATGGATGAGTGGGACACTTCTTTTCTGTTTTGGAGGGGGAAAGTTATGGTTTAAGATTCTTTATTTCTCAAAAAGATTACAAATAGCTTACTGGGAAATTAGTTTTTAACAATGATATTATTTTTGTGAGCACTAGAGTGGGTAAGCGAACAATTTTGCATGCAAAAGAAAGGTGACCCATCAGGTGGCCCATCTGTCTTATCGTTAGATCAAATAATGTAAAATTAAAGAAGAATTTATCAGTACAAGAAAACAGACATCCCCGTTTTCCAAACAATTTTGGTAAAGAAAATCAATTTGGCAAAATTTTAACCTTTATTCGTAAGGGGCATAGAATTTAGGTTTTCCCTTCCAGGACACACAATGGGCTATGTAACTAGCGTATTGTCCAAGTGACATAGTTCTTTGCACTTAAATAGAGTACGATAAGTTCAATAGCCTTATAGTAATTCAATAGTAAAATTTTCTAAACCATAAATATTTGTATGTTATATTGTATGTCCATGTGGCCGGAATGCGGCGAACAATGTTGAATTTAAGAACTGTGCATACCTACCTGTATTCCACAATAAAGGTATTTGATTTGATTTGACATATCAGATCTAGAT
This sequence comes from Spicauda simplicius, assembly GCA_949699795.1. NCBI lineage: Eukaryota > Metazoa > Arthropoda > Insecta > Lepidoptera > Hesperiidae > Spicauda > Spicauda simplicius. Next base: position 6,676,406 of record OX453078.1, on the reverse strand, counting down.
TGTGAGGAAACCTACATGCCTTAGAATTCTCTTAGGAAACTTCTCATAGTTGTAAAATTTCCTAATTTTATCTTGGTCAGCGCAGTTGATACCTCGCCAGGTAGTAGAAGCATGATAGTTTGACCGTGGAGGTACCACTGTCACATTACTAGTGATAAAACGTTTTAAATTTGGGGATCCCGGAGCCCTCTTTAAAGCGCCGAGGACGGCCACCGGGGGGGTTTCAGTGCGGTAAAAATCCCACATAATCGGTACCTTTTGAAGGTTTCCCCCTCGAGAACAAAAAAAGATTAAGCATAGAATACTCATTACAATCGTAGACGTGATCAATGCGAGTAAAGCCGCGAGAATAACCTAGCAAATAATAATATCGATAACTTGCACAAACAGAATGCTATCTCAATAGCATTTTGTTCCGTAAATATTCCCATTGCAATAAAATAGACGGTGTGCTAAATAAGTATTGCAAGTGTGTCGACTATTAAGAGTATGTATCGCGCTTTTAATTTTTTCTCTGGCAACGAGACGCCATAAAATTTTATTACTAGCTATATGTTGGAGTTTAATTTGGTAAAATATTGGAGCGTTATTTCCTAATATGTTTTACGCTTAGACATTTGATACAGGAGCTCCGGATTCAATTCTCGGGAAGGCTTTGATAATGGGTTCGATATTTTTTTGGGTCTTAAGACTACGCTGTATTAAACTACTTTATTTTACTTTGGGTAATAAGCTACTTTATTTTCCTTTGGAGATCCCGGAGTCCTCTTTATAGCGCCGAGGACGGTCATTGGGGGGGTTTAAGTGCGGTAAAAATCCCACATAACCCTGCGTTGCTCCCACGACGTCGGGTATCTTTTGAAAGTTTCCCCCTCTCGAAAAAAAACAAACAAAAAACAAAGGCTATTTGTATTTGATTCGGGTATTATTGGGTCTGGGTGTAGTTGTATTTCTTTTGGTGTTTGACGATATAACAATCGCAAAGACTTTTTCAAAACTATCATAAAGTCATTCCGAGAGATGGGCAGCAGCGTCTTCTTGTGTAACACTAACACACATTGCGGTCAGCAACAAGTTAGGCGCTATCACTTTTGGTAAAAATGCCTTTTTTCTTTGTGAGGGCGAAACCTTATAAAGGTGCCTGGTCGTGGGAGCCACGCCTGGTTATGTGGGACTTTTACCGCACTATTACCCTAATATTCATACACTAATATCGTTGGATTCAGAGAGGGACTGGACAAATTGGGGTGGCGCCATTTAGCGGAGGCCTATGTCCAGCAGTGAACCTCAAAAGGCTGATGGATACCCGTCCAGTGGCCGTCTCCGCGAAAAAGATGCCACAGGAGTGCAACCGCAGTCTTCAGAGTGCGTTGCCTCATCAGGCTCTACCCAGATGGCTGGGTCTGCCGTACCGTCTGAACTTAACGACGATATTGGACCACACATAGCGCCGTCCTTCCCAGTGTCTGGCTGGACGATTAGCGATCTCCCTCAAGACTGAACGATGATTTTATGGACTTTTTTCCTGTTTTCACAGACAATATCAAATGTAAAAGTGATAATTTGTAAGAAACACATCAGGCTATTACTTTATGGAGAATTTATACAATAACAATAAAAAAATAAATTTAATTCGTATAAATTATATAATTAAAAAAGGCGTCTAAATTTGCGTATCAAAGACAAAACAAAATATTAAAGATACATTAAACCAACTTTACATCTAAATAGTACATGTATATAAAAACTAATAACTGTATATACCATACAAAAAAAAAAAACAAAAATGCATTTATTTTTAAGAAAATCCTTAAAAACTAGTAGTCGGGGCTTCCTGGTAAGTAGTCAGTGACACTTGTAGTGGAAACAGAACAAAAAATTTAACAATGTTGTAGAAACATACAATGTTTTTAACAATGTTATCTTTATATTACACGATCCCGTCAAATCCAATTCTCTAAAATCCACATAAACCGATGAGCCTTAATATGTTTAATTTCGTACCATATTTTCCATGTACGTTTTTTCCGAAAAGATTTTTAAAATATTTTGCTTTGGAGATAAAAATGTGAGTGTGCTTTGCCACTGAGTGAGATAGGTCATGCTTCAAAAACTTGCAGACCACTAGTATTTAAATAAAAATATTTTCCCTCAAATGCTATACTTACCAACATATCTAGTATAGTACATAAAATTTTAGCTTTAGCAGTGATGTAAAGCCGCTTTAATTTTAAGTAGGTTCAGTGTTCAGTAAGATGACATCTTTAAAAGGTTTTTTATCTGACTGAAGTAGCAAACGAGCATGCAGTCCACCTGATGGTAAGTGGTCACTTTCGCCCATTGGCATCCGTAATCAACTTCATACAGAACATGGGTTCCATCTGAAGTCAATCACAGATGCGTTACTGCTCGCGAGGACTATGATGGTCGCCTCATGTGAAAGTGTGCCGGCAACCACACCCTTCTATCAAAACGCAAGTAATACTTCACGCTAGAAATAGGTGTGTAGTGTGAGTAGGTACCTGTTGTCGTGAAAACGATGCCAGGTTATGATTTTTATCCACTAAAAACCCTCGCTGCTGCGAAGAGGACTCCAAGACCTCGAAAGGAATGCAACCGGAGTCTTCTGAGTGCTTTGGCCCTTTGAATTTCACCCAGATGGGCGTTTAAGCTCGTTTTAGGGATAACGGTCTTATTTTAAACATTTGTATTATTATGACTTTTGGGTCACTTTATATTCTCGTACAAGATAGAAAACGAACAGGAAAGATTTAAAAAGATAATTTCGATAATTCATCAACATGCTTAATCGGCGATTCGTCCCGAAAAAGAAGTTAGTAAGTCGAAAGTATTTCATTAAAATTATTATAAATCAGGCAATTAAATGAAAATTTATAAATTAAAGAATGAATATTACTCTTAAACTAAGCGATAATTTTCCGAAGTTCTTATTCTTAATGATTGTATCTGCATTTTTTGTTAAATATAAAAATACCTCAAGACTATCCAAATGATTGTTAAACTTATTTTTTCTTGTATTTGCCTTCCGTAAAATTATATAACCGTTATATAAAACGTAATCGTGTTATCGTTAAAGTCAGCGGTTTTTATACCTTATGAATAACTGCAATACTAGCAAAAGTCATAATAATACACTTTATTTCACACCAAATAATACAAATACGAATACGTACAAAAACAGCATAATAGCTTTTAGTTAAGCCTTTTTTACCGATTCACATTACACTATGTCGCTACCTACAAGCAATATTTCAAAATCAATGGCGAATATAAATGGAAATATTTATACATACAAAGTAAAACATGCATTTTTTTTTATCTGACTGAAATAGCAAACGAGCATGCAGTCCACCTGATGGTAAGTTGTCACTGCCGTCTGTGGTCATCTGTAATCATCTTCATACAGAACATGGGTTCCATCTGAAGTCAATCACAGATGCGTTGCTACTCCTGAGGACTATGATGGTCGCTCTTATAAAAGTGAGCTGGCAACCACTACCTTCCAACGAAACGCAAGAACTGCTTCACGCTAGAAATAGGTGTGGCGGTGGTACTTCTTTGGGCAAACTACACTGGTTCTACCACCTTCAAAAAATATGTATGTAATTTAGAACGACTAACTAACATTGCGTACAATCAACTAACTACATACAAAACAAGGATTCTACCTGAATTCAATCGTAGATACATTGATAGTTCAGAGGACAAAGATGGTCACCTTATATGAAAGTGAGGCGGCAACTACATCGCTCCACTTAACGTAATAACTAATTTACGCTAGAAATAGGCATTTATTTATTTGTACAATTAATGTTATCTCACAATGAGCGATGCTTTTATATTATGTTGTAAGACAATATAATATATTCATCGAGATTCCTTATCAAATCTAAATAAATTACTTAATTAAATTCAAACCTAGATAACCTACATGCTCGTTTGCTGTATCACCTTAAATGTGGAAAAAAACAATTATTTAACATTCTTGTATGTCACAAAAAATAATTGAAATATGCCTCTTTAGTTTTTTGCCTCTTTAGTTTCACCAATGTTATTATTTGGACGTTCGCGAATGCGAATGCAAATATCCCTTACCGATTTTTTGTTCGACAAACTGCACCTCGATTTCTATTTGGATAGATTGGGCGACCATTTTTTACATTTTAATACTTACAAGGTGGTACAACCAGTGTAGTTCGACCGGGGAAATACCACCGCCACACTTATTTCTAGCGTGAAGCATTTCTTGCGTTTCTATAAAAGAGTGTAGTTGCCGGCACACTTTGGCATGAGGCGACCATCATAGTTCTCGGGAGTAGCAACGCATCTGTGATTGACTTCAGATGGAACCTATGTTCTGTATGAAGTTGATTACAGATGTCAATGGGCGGCAGTGAACACTTACCATCAGGTGGAATGCATGCTCGTTTGCTACTTCAATTAGATAAAAAATCTTCGCTGCTAATAGCTATACGCTAACTAATAATACAAGCATAGCGCACTATAAATTTAAATTCTATTACCCATTTAATGTTTGCGGTTCTAATGAACTTACCATTGGAGCGGGCTAGCCACTTACACAGTTAAATGGCCGAATGCGGTTATCTTACCGGCTTTTCGACATTCGCAACGATAATTGTACAATAACAGGACTTAGTTCTAATTCTATTGTAGTAGCTATTTGATGGTACACAGAATAGAAGTTAATGTATGGACATTTTTTAAAAAGGAAATAGTAAAAGTTGAGACACTTGGTGGTAAGTGGCCGGTGTCGCCCATGGACATATGTAGTCAACAAGATTTTTTTTACATCGTTTTTGCCACAGACGTGCAAGTTATGAAATGAGCTCAGGAGGAAGTGAGGTATTCCTCGGGCCCTATGACATGGGATACTTCAAGAAAGGGACGAAAAGAGCTCTCCTACAAAGCCGGCGATGCATTGGCGACTCCTCTGGTGTGGCGAATGTCCATAGGCGATGGTGACTACTTTCCATCAGGTAGCCCGTCCGCCTTATCGTTAGGTTAAAGTATAAAAAAGATAAGATCAGTTATAACCAAGTTTGACCACAGATGCGTTCCTACATCTGAGGATGGATACGTTTGATTAGTATGTTTCTGTTACCACATCCTCCAGAAGAGAACACAGCAGCGTTTAACACTGTTGGTATACAGACATGCTTCATTACTACATAGTATAAAACAAAGTCGCTTCCCGCTGTTTGTTCCTATGTATGCTTAAGTGTTTAAAACTACGCTACGGATTTTAATGCAGATTTTTTAATAGATAGAGTGATTCAAGAGAAAGGTTTTTACGTATATAAAACAAACTACTATGCGGCCATAAATTCGTTGCTACTCAGAGAACTAAGTTGAATCTCCTCCTTGCGTCGATTTCCCCAATGCTGAGGGTCGTGACCCCCTCCACAGATCAACTTGTTCCGGATTGTATTACGCCAACGGTGCCGGTTCTCCGCAACGTGAATGGCATCATGCATCTTACTGTCGAGAGTGGTGCGGATTTGGTCCGACCAGCGCATCGGACTTCGTCCTCTTGGTCTCTTCCCCTGGACTTTGCCGGTGATTACTATCTTTTCGAGATTGTCACTACTCCTCCGGGCGATGTGGCCGAAATACTCAAGTATTCGCTGAAGGCAGGTGGACGAAAGCCTTGTTGTTACTTTGAGTTCCTTGAGTATCGACACATTAGTTCTCATAGCTGTCCAGGGGATGCGTAACATTCTTCTCCAGCACCACATCTCGAAAGCATCAACTCGTTTGCGGTCGTTTGCTCTGAGCGTCCATGTTTCGGCTCCGTAGAGAAATATGGAGATTATTAAGGTTCTGACAAGCTTCTGCTTGGTGTTATTGCGAATATTTCTATCTTTCCATATTCCCTTTAGTTGGCCCATGGCGCCTTTAGCCATACCGATTCTACGTCTGATTTCCGAGTCACAAGAGCCGGTGTTTGAAATACTGGAGCCCAGGTAAATAAATTGATCTACTTTTTCAAGGTTTAATGGTCCAGTGAGCTCCAGTTTATTCGTTCGGTCGACCACCATTAGTTTGGTCTTCTTCTTGTTAATCTGCAAGCCCAGGTCACCACTTACACGCTCAATACGGTCCAGCAGAAGTATCAAGTTGAATCTATATCCATATAATATAAAAAATCCTAAGTCTATGTAAACTATATTCATTTGAAAATTAAATAGTTTGAAAGACTGAGTATAAAATATTTTTCTTCGTAATTTTTGTCCGTCGGTATTATGAAATGGCGTCAATTCAAAGTCACTTTAGACTTAATGGATTAATATAAAATTTTACAGTCCATAATTTTAAGGTAGCATTTAGTATTTTACTAAAATTCATGTACTCTAATAGCAAAAAATATTAAAATTCAAAGTTATTTTGTATTTATTCAAACGTGGTTTACAAGTATCTACGAGTGCTGGCTTTAACGGCGAAAAAAACATTATGACGACCATTTACAAGAAGGTTATCAAAGGTATACGACCTACGAGTACCAATTTTACACCGCGGGCCTTATTTCTAATCGTGAAAGAAGTGTTAGGATTAAAAAATATGACCACCGCTACCACCTGTTGTGCTTAAATCCATCCATCCATCAGCCTTTGAAAGTCCACTGCTGGACATAGGCCTCCCCTAATTTGCGCCACTTCGACCGGTCCTGAGCCATCTGAATCCAGCGGTTACCCGCCGTCTTCTTCAGTCCACCGGGTCGGGGGGCGGCCTGCACTCCTTTTGCCGAGGCGTAGTCTCCATTCGAGGACTCTTCTACCCCATCGGTTATCTGTCCTACGAATGATGTGGCCTGCCCATTGCCACTTCAGCCTACTAATTCTGAGAGCTATGTGCTAAAATAGTTAACCGAAATTAAAGATATTTAACTATTTATATCATTTTTTTTATTGACAAGGCCATAACAATACTCTGTAAATATTCAAGTGACTTTCCGTTTCAGTTTAAGAGATAGAGCCCTGTGACCGACAAACAAAAAAGGAGTCTTAGTAAGGATAACCATTTTTGCCCTTTCGGTCGTTGTCATTCTAATATTGTCCCACTGCAAAGAAGACCCGTGTCTTGAGTCTCAAATTGAGAGAGTTTTAAGCCGAAGCCAATAAATAGAACAGTCATTCTATCTAAACTCTATCACAGATGTGTTGCTACTTCCGAAGACTAAGATGGTTGCCTCATATAAAAGTGGACCGCCACTCACACATTTTCACCGAAACGCAAGAACTGCTTCACGCTAGAAATACACACACGCACGCTTTCTACACTCATAGCCCCACACTAGGATTTTCTCCTGTGTCATGGGTACCATGGACACACACAAGACGAATACACAAACACCCAGACCCAGAACATGAATCTAAACTCATCATTCAGATAACTGTCTGGCCGGGAATCGAACCCGGGACCCATTGTGTTTCAGACCGGTACGGTAACCGCTCCGCCACGCGGGTCGTCAAATAGGTGTAGCTGTGGTTCCTCCTTGATACACCTACACTGATTTTACCACCTTCAAAACCATTGAGACCTACTGTTGAGAACTTTATTTAAAGAACCCTCAAGTGTGTATGTTTCTTCAGAATATTTTTCTCCCCCGTAACCACCGCAATAAATTTCAAACATGAAGTTAATTAAAGACAAGTCAATAGAGCGTTCCTGGGATTCGAAGCCCAGACCCTCGATTGAGAGGCCGAGTTTCAACCAAAAGCCAACCAAACATTTTTAACAAATATAATTTCAACCAAAATATGTAACAAAATGGACAAAACTCTGAATTATGGTCTAGTAAACCATTCGATTGAACAAACGCGGTCTTTTAAGCAATTAAGGATTGCCCGCGGTCTTAATTGTACCGCTTCGTTCATTAAGCTTTGAACCTCTTGTTAAATAGATAAGCGATTCATTTATGTAAAAGGTACATATAATTGTTTAAGTTTAGATACTGTTTTATCATTTACTATTTCATATTTCATTTTATTTTAGATACATTTCTATTCGCTATTAGGTATTAGGCCATAGTCCACCGCGCTATCCAAGTGCGAATTGCTGGACATACTGGTATAACCACCTGGGAAAAATACTATTTCACAGAGCAGTGAGTGAGCCTAATGGTATAAACGTACCGTCTCAATCGGGGGGTAAAAGGTTAAAACCCAGGCATGCACCACTGATTTATGTGCGGATTAGAAATTAATTTTCACTGCTTTTCGGTGAAAGAAAACATCGTGAGGAAACCTACACACCCGAGAGTTCCTCAAGAACAAAAGTTCTCGGAGGTGAGCGGAGTCCATCAATTCACGCTTGGCCAGCGCGGTGGACTATGGCCTAAAACTCTCTCATTCTGAGAGAAGACCCGTACCCAGCAGTGGGACAATAATGGGTTGTACCCAAACTCCACCCCTAAATACTATTTGTCGATCCTATTACATTACTACATTGTATGAAATGATGGGTTGCCATAAATTCCACAATGACCGACCGCGTGGCAAGGTGGTCACCACACCGATCTGATAAGCAGGTTCAATAAGAGGTTGTCCCTGTAGTTCCGGGACCAGAATAGGGCTACGGTATCCCCTGCGTGTCGTATCGTAAGAAGCGACTAAAAGAGGCTTTCGGGGTTGTGGGCGGCTAGAATCCAGACAAGCGACCCCGGGTAGGACGATGGCATGTGTAGTCGCATGCCGTCGTAAATACCAAGAGATACGGTGACCTCAAATGCTCACTGGGGAAGAACCCGAAAGGGGCATCGCGGTCGAAGGACTCTGGTTGTGTTCCGTTGGAGATCCCGGAGTTCTCCTCACAGCCCTGAGGACGACCACCGAGGGGGCTTTAGTAAGGTAAAACCCCTTCGATAAGAAAAAAAAGATAGATAGAATGCTGACAACATTAATCTATGTTTTCCTAAAATTCCTAAATTTCCGAAACATAATGGGGCTAAAATATACAATTGCTTACCTAAAACTATTAAGAATCATAAACAAATAAAAACATTTAAAAAAGATGCACTGGCGCACGTTATAAATAATATAACAATTTAAAATAATAAATAAACTACAAAATTCAAATGTCCATAATTACATAATATAATACTATAATATAAAGTAAATATATTTAGATTTCTAGCATGCCTACCTACTGTGTTTTATCATTTATGTTAAGATAAGTTTTGTCTTGTAAGTGAAATTTATGTAATTTCTTTAGACAATAAAGATCTTTATACCGATAGATAAGAGGTGTTTATAGCTAACCTAGATTCATGATAAAGTTCTTTTTACATTTTTGGTTAAAATAATAGAATATCTTAGCCAGTCACACAATTTATACTTTTTTCATCCAATCAACCATAACCAAAAAAGTTTTTACAAGTCTGCTGAAGATCCGGGTTCAATTTCCGGCTGAATTAAAAAAGAACATGCTTATATAACTACCATCATAATATCGCGACATACTAATAAATAAAGTTACAATAATTGTAGGTCGAAATATATCTTTATTTAAAAATTAGTACATTTATCATACAGTCGATGTGGGTAACTTTGAACATTTTTTACAATATTTGTGATATTATAATCTGTTTTATATTTATTGCACCTTGTTTTTATTAAATGAAGTGTCCTTTTAAGCTGGTTTATTAGTCTAACACAATACATTTACGGGGAAAACAATAAAACTATCCACAATTACCCCTAAAACTCAAATTCGAAAATTCTCAAAAACTTAATCTCAAAAATTAAATTTAAAGGTACCCAAAACTAAGTTATCCTTAGTTTTGGGTATCTTTTAGTTTAATTTTTTGAGGATATAAAATCCCTTATTAATCGAAACTTTTAAAGTCTGGGTAAAATTAAATAACATATTTTTACTATATGAAACCAAATCTACATATTTGTAACATGTTTTTATTTATTATATACATTTCAATTACCGATTTATGTATTAAGAATAATAAATTAATGAGCACAAAAAATATAACTACTTAAGTACCAACGTAATCATCTCTTTAACCGATCATTATTACGTGGTTAAAATTGATGGTTAATCACGGTAACAGTTATAAAAAGAAGGTTATTTTCTCAAGGCGTAACTTTTTCATTCTATTCCCAGGCAATATTGTCGTGCTAAACAATAATGTACCTTAAGATTAGGTTTTTACACACTGACGGATTTGAATCAAAATGTCTAATCGAATAATCGCAAGTCATCGCCACTTATTGTAAATTTTAATTTAATGGCACTATTGTTTAGTGAATGCAGTAATGTTTTTTAATAGTAATGTTTATTTTTCGGGAGCTAGTACCTATTATTTTTTGCTTGGTAACATTATAGGTGTTAGTTGATAGTTATACTATACATACATTTTAATGTTGTTGTAAATAATTATTATGATGTGCTTATAAAATATGATTTTAATAAAACATATTTATATTGATTATATTGATGACCCGCGTGGCTCACCGGTTACCATACCGGTCTGACACGCAGTGGGTCCTGGGTTCGATTCCCGGCCAGACAGGTATCTGAATGATGAGTTTAGATTCTTGTTCTGGGTCTGGGTGTTTGTGTATTCGTCTTTGTGTGTGTCCATGGCACCCACCACACAGGAGAAAATCCTACTGTGGGGCTATGAGTATAGAAAGCGTTTTTTTTATATATATTAGAAAAAAATGTGTTTAGTGTATATTATCCTTATTTCAAATAGGATGACACTAAATACATTTGTTTTCGTTGTCAACCTTATTTTATTCAAATATTTGTATGAAGTCGTTCGTGTGCTCCATGCCTTTTTAAAACGAATCCACTCGGCAATGTGACGAAATGTAGCGGCATTGTTTACTTGGAAAATGTTAGGAAATCGTGAATAAGGCTCTTTACAAATTGGCATTTAGATAGAGTTCAAAGGGACCGAATATGTAACACGGGTTTATATCAAGTCAATTTCAAATGTGTGTCCAGACCTGAGAACTTAGAACGTCGAGTAAATTAGAATTCTGTTGACATACATACTTTTGGATAAAATGCAAAAATCTATTTATAAATACTTTTGGCTGTAAAAAGGTGTCGCAGTGATAATTTCCGGTCTCACCATGTTACTTCTGTCTTTCACTTTGAACTTTCACACGAGGCGACCATCATACTCCTCGGGTGTAGCAACGCATGTGTGACTGACTTCAGTTGGAACTCATGTTCTGAATGAAATTGATTACAGATGTCCATGAGGGGCAGTGCATGCTCGTTTACTACTTCAGTCAGAGAAAAGAAAATAAAAAAATCGGTTGTCTCTTAAGTCGGTTTACTGACGATAGTTGAACGTGACAACGTCATAAGAAAATACTGATGGAATGGTTGCACTTTTCATAAGAAAAATTTAATGTTATTAGTTTGATAGATATTTTGTATGGATAGAAAAGGAGGTGAGGTAAGGACGAAAATCACAATGAAATTTCATCAAGTTACATTTATTTGTACGCATAAATACAATTATGTCAATTATTTTTCACTTCATACATGTCGAAAACATGTAAATGTATAGCAGCTGTCCAGCAGGACGCATCGCTCACTCAAGTAGGAGAGAGACAGATGTCGACCGCTGCCGAAAGCGGAGGCCGATTGTGCCTCTTTGTTGTTCCTTTCGCGCTCTCGCTTGCACTTCAAGCCTTAAATGGAACGCTTCAGAGCGAGGTACCGCCGCATGGGTCATGTTTTTTGGTGCGTGCAGGCGACTCCATCGAATTATAAGACGTTGTCACGTCAAAAAACGTACTCACATTCAAAAGAGTACTCTTAAAGGTGGTAAGATTTTTTGTGGTAGCACCATACATATGTATTATTGGAAGCACTTGGTGATCAGCACTCCTAACCTCAGGTAAATCTTACCAACATTTTCTTAGCGAGAGCGATAACCCTAGCATGCAACAATTGTCATAAGTCAATTTGTATTGTAGTTTGCAAAAGCCTAATGCGTTCAAGGCAAATTGTCCCGCCAATACGGCTAACCTCAAATACGCAACCTCTTTGTCATTCCGGATATTAGAAACGTGAATATTACTTTGTCTCGCAATGTACCTAATGAATTGCCTTATGTGGTTAAGCTATATGTCTTATATGAGTTGACGAAACATGAAAGTGGAATCCATATTATCTATTTTTAACTTGTAATAGCGCTATATTTGTTGTCGAAGTATGGGAGTTGAATCCTTATTATTTATTTTTGGCTTGTAGCGTTAAGCACACAAAATCAGTAAGATGATGTGGCAATAATACGCTAATAATATAGTAAAACAAATAATCGGTGGCGTAAAAGAGTCCTCGAATGGAAAATACGTCTGGGTAGAAGAAATGTCGCCCTACTCAAGACTATGTGAACTAATCACTTGAAGAATACGGCATGTAGCCGCAGATGGCACAGGACCAAAAGTGGTGCAGATAGAAGAGGCTATGTACAGTAGTGGACTTTTAAAGGATGATGAATGGATGAATTAATGGATTAGCGTTAAGCGTTGACATGTAGACCTACTTAAGCATGTGATAAGGCAAACAAACTTATTTCTAAATAGAAGAAACACACCTATGACTTAAGATACCCTCATTTATTTGAAACTAGTTGACCCGGCAAACTGTTCCACCTAAAAGTCAAAAATTAAAAATTACCAGTGTCTCTCTACTATATTATACATGTATTAAACACAGAAACCATTCTCTTGAACAACTCTATCATTTAAAAAATACTGCATCAAAATCCGTAGCGTAGTTTTAAAGATCTAAGCATACATAGGGACAAACAGCGAGAAGCTACTTTGTCGTATACTATGCAGTGATTGTATACACATGCCCATGAACGATAGTGGTCACTTACCATCAGATATACTTGCAGTTTGGTATATCTATAACATAAAAAAGTCTTCGGGATATAAAACGACTATATAGAGCTGTTTTCAACGAAATTTTGCCAAAAAATAGTAAATCTTGTACAAAACAAAAGTTTCTACGAAATAAGTTACATGAAAAATCGTCGTCCGGAACGGCCATTACGGTCTATTCCGGGTTCGATCACCGGCTGGACAGATAGTATGACGGATTTAGATTTCCGTTCTGGGTTTTTGTGTAGTCATCATTGTCCGTTCATAGGTCATTACCAGATGGCAAAACCAGGGAAATTCGACCGGGGAAGTGTCGGTATACCGACTTCTAGCGAGTAGCAGTTTTTACGTTTCAGCGGAAGGGTATTGTTCCCGGATCACTATCATATATTTATCCGCGGGAGTAGCAACGCGTCTAAGATTGGCTACAGATAGAACCCCGTTCTATATGAAACTGCTTACAGATGTCCATGGACAGCAGTAACCACAGCGTCATATTTATTGCATACTTGTTAGCTACTTGAATCGGATACACAACACGACACAGGAAAAATGCTAGTCCAATTGAGGATGTTTCTTGTATCTAGCCCCTGTGATCCGTGTCACGGTTGTCTAACCAGAATTAGTGTAGAAATCCGTATAAGGTAAAAAAAGTTTAATTCATTATTCACAGGTTATTACCGCTTCGATAGCTTCGGTTACGTCTATCACGATAATGTCCTATATGTTAATCTAGGGCATAAACTATCCGCCTGTAGTCGGGGAGTAGAATACGGCTACGGTATCTCTTGTCTGTCGAAAGAGGCGACTAAAACGGAGGTTCTGTGGTTACGAGCGACTAGAGTGGGGCTCTAACCGCCTAGTCAACAACGTAGGGAAACAAAAGCTTAGTGGACAGTCACGCTCCCCAAGAGATGAGCCCGTAAAGGGCGCCGCGCTAGGGGGTACCGGTGCGTACCGTTGGAGATCCCGGGGTCCCCTGCAAACAAAATCCCACATAACCCGGAGTCTCTCACAATTTTCGGTGTACCTTTTGAAGGTTTCCTTCCCGTCACAAAAAAGCCATAAACTATGTGTGTGTTCTCATAAACTTTCGCGTTTCATATATAAATACACAAGTCAAGACCTTACACAATAAAATACAATAAAAGGCAAAGGACGGACGATTTGTAAAAAAATTACAAAATCGCCCAAAACAAGGTGAAATAGGTCTTTTGAAATTTACTTTATTTCGCAATATACAGTAAGCACCAACATTTTGTAATTAAAATACGTTTTTTTACGTAAATATTACAAATTACTTCTAAACACGAGGTCAGATCTGAATAAAACTTATTGAAATTAGAGTTTCCAACATTTGTATTTCGTAACAAGCATAATTATTGAATTCTTTTATAGTAGGTACGCAAACTGCGTTTGAGCAAAAAATAGACCGCATAGTGTTCAATATTGTTTCCTATTGTATGTACAAGTACAAAACAAGTAAACCATCTATAGATTTTAGAATATTTCTAATGTAGTACTCTTAGTACTTGAACTCTTTGGAAATGGTAACTCTGCAGGCGTCAATGTCATAACTAATTCAAATACCTAATAATGACAACAATGGTGCGCACCGTTTCATTTTGATTCAAAGTGTGTAATGGAAATACACTGATTTGAGCATAACTCTCATCAACCCATTATTGTCCCACTGCTGAGTACGGGTCTTCTCTCAGAATGAGAGAATTTAGGCCATAGTCCACCGCGCTGGCCAAGTGTGAATTGGTGGACTTCACACACTTCCGAGAACTTTTTTTTTAAAGCTTTCGGGTGCGCGGGTTTCTTCACGATGTTTTCCTTCACCGAAAAGCAGTGATAATTAATGTCTAATACGCACATGAATCAGTGGTGCGTGCCTGGGTTTGAACCTCGGACCTATCGATTGAGAGGGCAAGTTTCAACCATTAGGCTATCACTGCTCTTGCCAATACCTAATAATGACAACAATGGTGCGCACCGTTTCATTTTGATCTAAAGTGTGTAATGGAAATACACTGACTTGAGCTTAACTCTCATCAACCCATTATTGCCCCACTGCTGAGCACGGGTCTTCTCTCAGAATGAGAGAGTTTAGGCCATAGTCCATCGCGCTGGCCAAGTGCGAATTGGTGGACTTCACACACCTCCGAGAACGTTTTTTTTTTTTAAAAGAGCTCTCGAGTGTGTAGATTTCCTCACGATGTTTTCCTTCACCGAAAAGCAGTGATAATTAATGTCTAATACGCACATGAATCAGTGGTGCGTGCCTGGGTTTGAACCTTGGACCTCTCGATTGAGAGGGCAAGTTTCAACCATTAGGCTATCACTGCACTTGCCAATGCCATAACTAATGCAAATACCTAATAATGACAACAATGGTGCGCACCGTTTCATTTTGATCTAGTGTGTAATGGAAATACACTGATTTGAGCCTAACTCTCATCAACCCGTTATTGTCCCACAGCTGGGCACGGGTCTTCTCTCAGTATGAGAGAGTTTAGGCCATAGTCCACCGCGCTGGCCAAGTGTGAATTGGTGGACTTCACACACTTCCGAGAACTTCTTTTTTAAAGCTCTCGGGTGCGCCGGTTTCCTCACGATGTTTTCTTTCATCGAAAACTTAAAGGCGATTTCTGAAGGAAAAATCGTGGTATTGGTGGTATGAAAATATTTTATTACTACAACTTTATATCGAGCAAGAGTACAACGGCGTTAAACTACAAATGTCATTGACCAAAAAGAACAGACGTCAAATACAGAGAATCATACTAACTAGAACATGGTTGCGTTCCATTACAGTCTAACACCCTCCCTTGGAACACAACCCCATGTTTGATACACAATACATATGTTTATCTGAAGTAGTACCCTTGGTTAAATTATCCGCTATCATTTCATCACCTTTTATAAACAAAAACTTAATTTTTAAATTATTAACATGACTTTTCAGAAAATGATAACGGATGTCTATGTGTTTAGATCTAGGTAAATAGCAGTCAGTTACAGTTAGCTTTATAGCACTTTGATTATCACTATAAATAATGAGTGGATTGTTTAGCTCATGACCGAGCTCGCCATGCAGCTGCTGCAGCCACAGCGCCTCCTGCGCCGCGGAGGACATCGCCATGTATTCTGCCTCGGCTGTTGACAAGGCAACTGTCTGTTGCTTGTGTGACCGCCACGAAATAGCACCATTCTGTAATATAAATAAATAGCCAGTGCAAGACTTGCGATCGCGTATGTCGCTGGCCCAGTCTGCATCACAATATCCTATTATGTCCTTATTACCATCTTTGGTGTAGACTAACTTGAAGTCTTTGGTGCCTTGTAAATCTAAATATCCTCTTCACTGCAGCCCAGTGCTCACTATTTGGGTTTTTGTTGAATCTGCTCAATGTGGTCACAGCAAAAGATATATCGGGGCGAGTACCTTGAGCCAAGTAGAGTAAGGAACCAATGGCTTGTTGATAAGGACATTTAATCATATCTTCTGCCTTTTCACTGAACTTCAAGCCAACTTCAAATGGTGTTTTCACAGGTTTGCAGTCTGACATTCTGAAACGTAGTAAAATTTCTTTTATATACTTTTCCTGATCTATTATTACCTTTCCTCGGTCTCTGGTAATATGTAAGCCCACACACTGATTGGACGGTCCAATATCCTTCATTTCAAAATATTGTTTTAATTTTTCCTTTAGAAATATTTTAGTTGACTCGTGAGCAGTAAATAACATTAAGTCATCGACCCATACAGCAATAAATGTTTTATTTTTAGCATCATAATAGACACATGGATCAGTTTTTGATTGTTGCATTCCTAACTCTTGCAAAGCATTTTTCAATTTGGTGTTCCACAATCTACTGGCCTGCTTAAGTCCATATATAGATTTATGTAACTTGCATACCTGAGGTCCTTGTTTATATTGTTCAGGTTGCTGCATGTATATTTCTTTATCGATTTCACCCTGGAGAAACGCTGACACTGCATCCATTTGATCTATTTGTAGATCATATTTAGCTGCTAATGCAAACAAATAACGGATAGTTGTATACCTGACAACTGGTGAATATATTTCTTCATAATCAGTGCCCCATTTTTGAGCATAGCCTTTAATCACAAGCCTTGCCTTATAGCGTACTACATTTCCACCTTGATCAGTTTTCTTTTTGTACACCCACTTGCAGGGTAAAGCCTTTTTACCCGGAGGAAGATCCGTTAAGCTCCATGTCTTGTTCTTCATCAAGGAACTGTATTCATTATTCATGGCTTGCCTCCATTCACTGCTTTGTGGTGATGACAAAGCCTCTTCAACAGTCTGTGGATCAGTCAAATCGGTATATAAACACATATAGTTCTCTTTATGTTCCCCTTTTTGTTTGTTTGTTGACCGTTGTGGCCTTACCGTCACATTGCTGTCATAGCGCTGTGTTACATGGCGGGGAGGATAGTATGTTTCATCTAGTTCCCCGGTATCAGTTTCATACTCACTTGAGTCTTCGCCTTTGCATGACTGAGTGACCAATTCTGTCTGTGATGACTCATGTGTGTGTATTTTATTCTGAGTGGAACATATACTATCTGATGCGCCACTTGTCACAATAGGCTGACTACCACAGGCTGATTGACTATCAGTTACTGGAGCATCACTTATAATGGGTACACTGACATTATTATTATACTTCTCAATAAAAGCAACATCTCTACTTTTTATTATTTTATGTGTTATAGGGTTCATTAGACGGTATCCCTTGGAGTTTTCACAATAACCTACCAAAATCATTTCATTAGACTTTTTGTCCCATTTTTGACGTTTCTCTTTGGGTATATGTACCATAGCAACTGAACCAAATATTTTTAAATGTGATAAATTGGGTTTCTTACCTCTCCATAACTCATATGGTGTTTTACCTTCCAAAGACTTTGTAGGTGACCGGTTTATAATATATGCAGCCGTTGATAAAGCTTCAGCCCAAACTTTCTTCTCCAAGTTGGCATAGAATAACATACATCTTGCTCGTTCCACTAATGTTCTATTCATTCGCTCCGCCAGCCCGTTGTGCTCGGGAGTGTAAGGGGTAGAGGTCTGATGAATAATACCATGATTAGATAAGAATTTTTCAAAATTGTAATTACAGTATTCTTTTCCATTGTCAGTGCGGAGCTTTTTAATTTTTAAATTGAATTCATTCTCTACTTTAGATTTGAAGTCTTTAAATGTCTCAAGAACATTCATTTTGTCTTTGAGAAAATACACATGGACCATGCGTGTGTAGTCATCTGTGAAAGTAATAAAATATCTCATACCTCCATATGACAAGTTTTCCATGGGGCCACATAAGTCTGAATGTATTAGTTCAAGTGGTGCTGCTGCTCTTGAACCTACATTTTTAAATGGCTTTCTTGCTTGTTTACCTTCAAAACAATTAATACAGGTTATGACATTACCTTTATCCGGAGTCAGAGTCACACCATCTACACTGTCTGGTAATTTTCTCACATCTGACATATTCAAGTGTCCCATTCTCAGATGCCACAGATAAGTGTCATTAGAATTCACAGAACTTGAGGTCAAGTGAGCCACTTCTTGGCTAGTATTCATTATATATAAGTTATTGTTTAATACTGCAGAACATATAACTTTCCCTTTAGAGTTCTGAATATCACATCCCTTATTGTTGAATGTCACATTACATCCACTCTTCACAATAGTGCTGACAGAAAGGAGATTTGCAGCTAACCCAGGAACAAACAGAACATTCTGGACTTGTACTTTATCATTCTGGTTTAAGTATATATCAACGCATCCGACTCCCTTTACAGCTAATGGCTCTCTATTTGCTACAGTTACACTCTTTACTAATGGCTCAGTGACATTGTACAACCAATCATCTTTACTTGTCATGTGCATGGATGCACCGGAGTCAATTAACCATTTATCTTTAACATTTTGGTCGACAGTCGCTGAAAAGGCAGCTACATAACTGGAACTTTCACCTTTATTTGCTGTCTTCTTCGATTGCTTACAGAACTTGGCCAAATGACCATGTTTGTTGCAGTTATAACATCTTGGCCCCTTCGGTTTGACTGATTGGGTGTGATACTTCGATTTCTTCAGGTTTGTAAAAAAAGCAGCAGACTTAGGTGTCTTGACTTCTTGTATGAGCTTAGACTTTACGGAATCCGCACTTATTTTGATCCCCGAGCTTTCGAGACCCATAATCATAGGTTTGTATTCGTCCGGCAAGCCTGCCAGCATCAACGTTCCCAACCACTCATCGTTAACATTAAATCCAATGTTGCGCAGTTTGTGGGCAGTGTTCATGATCTTGCTCACATACTCCTCGACACTATTGCTTGATTCTAATGTCGTATTAATTAAATCTTTTAGTAAACCAACTCTTCGTGTGAGTCCACTATCATCGAAAGCTCGTTGAAGACTTTCCCACACTTCTTTTGAGGTTGAACACTCCTGTACATGGACATAATTCGAAGGATCGAGTAGTAAAATCAGCTTTGCTTTCGCCTTAATGTCCTTACTGGCATCAACGGGGCTTTTGTCAGCCGGCGGCTCGATACAACACCAAAGGTCTTCGTGCTCTAAATATGTTTTCATACTGAATTTCCAGGTTGCGAAATTTTCTCTTCCAATCAGTTTCTCCAAATTGAACATGTTGGAGCTCATTTTATTGTGGTGAAGTACAAAATAACGCCTTTTATATGACTACACGCGAGTACCACATTGTCGTTATAACCTCAACTAGAATCCAATTTCAACAGAAGTTGTATTTTTTCTGATATTTCGACTCCAACTGTACCACACGTAATTTATCCGAACCACGCTCTGCTACCATGAAGGAAAAATCGTGGTATTGGTGGTATGAAAATATTTTATTACTACAACTTTATATCGAGCAAGAGTACAACGGCGTTAAACTACAAATGTCATTGACCAAAAAGAACAGACGTCAAATACAGAGAATCATACTAACTAGAACATGGTTGCGTTCCATTACAGTCTAACAATTTCAAATAATATTGCAAACCGTGGTTTTCATCACATTTTTTTTTATTTTTATCTGACCTAAGTAGCAAACGAGCATGCAGTCCACCTGATGGTAAGTGGTCACTCCTGCTCATGGATATCTGTAATCAACTACATACAGAACATGGGTTCTATCTGAAGTCAATCACAGATGCGTTGCTACTCCACAGGACTATGATGGTCGCTTCATGTAAACATGTGCCGGCAACCACACCCTTCCATGGAAACGCAAGAAATGATTCATGCTAGAAATAGGCGTGGCGGTGGTACTTCCCCGGTCGAACTACACTGGTTCTAACCTTCAGCACTAAATCATACTAAAAAATCTTGGTGGGTTATTCTTCAACCTACCCTTTTTATTGAGACTCGCAGCATATAAAAAAGAACTGCTGTGAAAATATCAACTCCATTTCGTATATAAGGTATTCCAAATGTTATCATTTAATTAATGAAATTTTGTCGGTATAACAAATCTTCATACGATGAAATAATCATAGAAACAGTATAAACTGCTGTTGTTTTTTCAAAGTTGTCTTAACACATGTGATTGAACGAGTACGATGCGACAGAGGTACCACCGTCACACCTATTTCTAGCGTAAAGATGTTCTTGCGTTTTGATTAAAGAGTGTAAAGGCCAGTTCATTTTCGTATGAGGTGACCATTTAGGCCTCGGGAATAGCAACGCATCTGTGAGACTTCACAGTTTTACAAGAAGTTACTTACAGATATCCATGGGCCGGCAGTGACCACTTACCATCCGCATGCAAACTTCAACCGGGGAAGTACCACCGCCACACCTATTTTTTTTTATTTGAATGAAGTAGCAAACGAGCATGCAGTCCACCTGATGTGGTCACTACCGCCCATGGACATCTGTAATCAACTTCATACAGAACATGGGTTCCATCTGAAGTCAATCACAGATGCGTTGCTCCTATATTTTTTATGTCAAAAAGAAAGGGAATATTAGACCAGGGCAAATTGTTAGTTTAAGTTATTAGGTTTACGTTTGTCAATTCATTAATTATAATCATGTTAGTTGTCTTATGTATCATTATGATGTTGTATACTCCAAGAAACGGATTTGAGAAACGGTTATTAGTTCTAGAATAATTAGTGCTTCTAATTTGCTTCATACTAATTGAATTTCGCTGAAATTTCGTACAGAGATTCATTTATGACCTAATTTAATACATATAATACCCATTCATTTGCATGGTAAATATGGCAAAAGCGTTGGAAACGGCTGAAATAAGCTAGTTTTATAAAAGTGACCGTTTGAGCATGTTTGTTATTTTACGTAAAAATTACTAAAGGTATCTTATCACGTTAGGACGGTCGCACGGACTGTCGTACGAACTACTTATGCGACAAGTTCGATCGTAAATGGCTTGGTCCTAAGGCGGACTGTACGATCAAGGTCATGTCGCAGGTCCGTTGAAGTATTCAACTTGAACTCTTGTTGCGACAGTCCGTTCGACCGTTGTAACGTGAATGCCCACGTTAATACGTTTTGGCAGACATTAGGCAAAAGGTGTGTAGGCCGCCTCCCGACAAGGTGGACTGATGACCTGAAGAAGACGGCGGGTATCCGCTGAATTCAGATGGATCAGGACCGTTTGAAGTGGCGCAGATTAGGGGAAGCCTATGTCCAGCAGTGGACTTTCAACGACTGATGGATGGATTCATGGTTAATGTTTGGCACACATATAGTATACAAGTTGAATCTCGCAGCTTCGCCCGCGTTAGCAAAAATCTATTGTCCCATATAGATAAGATATTTTCCCAGAGTAAAAAGTAGCCTTTATATTAATCCAAATATCAGCCTCCCTACCAAATTTGATGAAAATATCTCCAGCCGTTTACACGTGAACAAATAACAAACATACATACTCCCGAACTTTCACTTTTATACTATTAGTATGATAACTTGGACACATACGATAGTTTTTTCATACTGGAGCAGATGAAACCGTGGGTTAAAGCTCGTATAGCTATAAACATCTAGTAATCGCAACCCGATTCCTATTCTTTATTCAGACAGCAATAAAACTGGTAACTGCTACTATATCAAGTAGAACGTGAGAAACTTTCGATAAAGAACTAACCCAGATAACTAAGGAATACACATTACGATACGCTGCATGTTTTTGTATTATGTGTGCTCGTTTTGGTATATGTAGGAATTCTATGAGTTTGACTCCAACGCTCGGTCCACATTTGTGGTATCAATTTTTATGATACGAAATACATTGTTTGTGAAATTGTCTTTTTCTGGGTTAAATCTCTAACACCTTAACCACAGTATAAATTTGAAGAACAGTATGGAAACTGCCTGAACAAACGTTCGGAAAGGGCACTCTCACGCAACCATACAGTACGGTTTTTACAGTGCTTCAGAAGCGAGTATCGCGACAAGACGAGTGGTCACGTTGCTATTTCTTTTCGCGATCTTTTTGAAAATGGCACGTACGTTTGAAAAGAACTCGTGTACCCGCCAAATATCGTAAAAAATTACGCTGTATTAACATGTTAAAGATCTACATCTACAAAAAATCAATGATCTATAAATAGTATCAATATTAAACTGTTTTCCGTATTTAAAACTATAATAATAATTATCGTAATGCTGGGATTAACCGACGCCGTGAGATTACCTTCTTATATTATTTGTAAACTACTTAGATATTATAATTCGATTGATTAATGACTACAGGACAGAAGTGGCCAAAATAACAATTAATAACAGTGTTAAAAAATAGTGTAAATTCTACCCTATTGCTTCAATAGAGTGTACGTAATTATTTTATCAAATAGGCTTAGTTTCAATACTGTTCCATATTTGAACTATACCTTAATTCTAAGAACTGCAAACTCAGCCAAGACCTCGCTGCCCTATTGCCATTTATTGTTTATCTAATATCAATACATCTCATATCGTAAAGGCACAGCTGGTAGATAAAACTGAAAATGAACTAATTGTGTAGATATCCATGCCCATATGTCGCGCTGGATCGCTTTATTAATTAAAAAGCCAATTAATAAAATGTACTCCTTGGTTTTTGACCTCGTCACCTGGGACATTTAAGTTGTCGTTATGTGTGTTTTATTATTTGTTTTGATACGCTTTTATTACACTTTTCTGTTCCTTGTTATTTTATACATCTTATTTCGTCATAAGATACTGCCCACTTTCCTTACAATTTTCATTTCTAGTTCCCATATTGGTACTGATCTCTGCAGATCGATAAGACTAATTGCATGCTGCTGATCTGTATTGTATTTAATTGTTAAGCTCCACTGTGTTTTTCATTGTATCTAACTGTAAGTAGCCACTGCCGCCCGAGGACGTCTGCAATCGACTTCGTACAGAACATGGGTTCCATCTGAATTCTATCACAGATGTGTTGCTACTCCCGAGGACTATGATGGTCGCCTCATATGAAAGTTTGCCGGCAACCACATCCTTTCATCGAAACGCAAGAAATGCTGTACGCTAGAAATAGGTGTGGCAGTGGTACTTCCCCGGTCGAACTACACTGGTTCTACCACCTGCAAAGTGCAAACGAACGTAAATTCATTCAAGTCAAAATAGTTACTACCTTTAAAATGATTGTACACTGTACCTAATCTTCTGTTCTCTATTCTATCGAAGTCCAATACTTGCAGTTCAATACATTGTTCTCGGTATTGCTTTGTGTTGAATACAAACTATTCTGAATACAAACTTGGCTAAGCCTCAATTATTAGGTCACTCGTAATTGTTTATCGGAGTGTTTCTTGGTCGAGTCACGGAATCATTGTCCTTATGACATTTGACTTAGTTATATAATCCATTGATAAATCACGAATCAGTTATTTAAGCTGAAAATAACTGTTTATGTTATTGAGTTAAGTCATGTGTAGTGATTTTATCAGGTAAGTGGTATTTTAAAGGGTAGGGAATTTTCAAGCAATGTCTTTGATCGGTTCGGTTAATTGTTATGTAGGTAAATGTTCAATTTATGATAATAATTTAGCGCCAGTGTTGTTGTGCTTTGTAGTAGTAATAATCTCAATTGAAGACTGTGGTGAAAAAGAAACACTTATTCGAAACGTTTCAGTGTATTTCTTAATTTGCCCAGGTGGTAGAACCAGTGTAGTTCGACCAAGGAAGTAGCTCCGCCACACCTATTTCTAGCGTGAAGCATCTCTTGCGTTTCAATGAAAGGATATGGTTGCCAGCAAACTTTAATATGAGGAGACTATCATAGCCCTCGGGAGTAGCAACGTATGTGTAATTGACTTCAGATAGAACCTAAGTTCTATTTGGAATACAGACATCCATGGGCGGTGACCACTTACCATCATAAAACATAAAAAAATAATGATTATAGAATCATCTATAGAGATGAAGTGTTCAAATATGCGTTTCTGTTCAATTTAAAGTACTTTATTACAAAGAAAGAAAGAAAGAAAGATCTTTATTTAGTCAATTTTTAAATTAGACAGAATATCCAACAAATCTTGTTCTGACTTTACAATATGTTACTATCTAATTTTATTTCTCACACAACAAAAAATACACAAACAAAATAATCGAAAAAATTGAGAATATAAAACTGGTAGATTCACTTGATATTCATTTTGTACAGATACCTTAATGCCTTTACACTTATGAAAATTTTTGAAAATAAAATCCATTTTATCTCTTACTCCCTTACAAAACATGGTACTCTCATTTTCCGTTGAAAACGCATTCCCATACTCAACGTGAGTGGTTCCTGATTCATTGTCATTTCCATAGCACAAAGTGGTCAGCTTTCCCATACAAACTTTGCCTCACCATTGCCTCTGTTCATTCACAATGTGGGACATTGTAATTCCCACAATAGTTCTTTTTTCTCCTGGCTTTTGCATGGAGCAGTTATCCTGCTTTTATAGATAATAGAATTGATTGCATTGTGCCTGTGACAAGCAATCCCATGACCCACATTCATAAATTAGAAATCTCGCACGTCTTAACTAATATTATTTAGAGTTGATTACAGATTTATATGAGCAACATAACAATTTACCATCAGTTAAGTTCATCAGCTATATTTTCAAAGATATTAATGTTTTTTTTTTCAGACAGATTTCAAATATGTTAATGGTGAATTCAATCATAAATTGGGGACTGGACTATGACGTGACGTAACTATTCTACAGTTTCTGAATTCGGAAATAAGTTTGCTCTTACTTGTAAGTGTTTCGATAAAAGAGTTATAAATATATAAAATCTGTCGTTACAGTTTTTGGGAGTAGCTGCCCATTCATGTTCGGCTTCAGGTAGAATTCCTGTTGTATGTAAAATATGCAGCAATAATTACTTACTATCTCACATTACCATCTCACTTAAATTCAAATAAGGTGGTAGAACCAGTGTAGTTAGACCGGGGAAATACCACCGCCACACCTATTTGTAGCATGAAGCATTTCTTGCGTTTCGATAGAAGGGTGTGGTTACCAGCACACCTTCACATGAGGCGACCATCATAGTCTTTGGGAATCGCAACGCATCTGTGATTGACTTCAAATGGAACCCATTTTCTGTATGAAGTTGATTAGAGATGTCCATGGGTGGCAGTGATCATTCACCATCAGATGGACTGCATGCCCGTTTGCTACTTCAGTCAGATAAAAAAAATACTTATCATATGTCATCCTTCTGCTATGAATTAATTGCTATCATTGAATTATTCCTAAGCTTTTCATTGTGTTAATTTACTTGAAAAACTTACATCTTGAACCTCACCCATTTCAATATTTATTGTCACTTTAATTTCATACCATAATGTTACCTGAAAGAAATCACAGTTCGGTGATACCTAAGGCTGCTTGTTGATCATTTAGTTTAGTATGTTTCTTGTTTTGTATACTTTTAAATAAGATAAAGAGTTATTGTTATTATTACCATCAAGTGGACTGCATGTTCGTTTATTATTTAATTCTCATAAAATGACCTAGAAAAAACGGATGACCAAAAAAGTTTTTGGAGTATAGGTATCTTGTCATCCGTCCCTGTAACCTCGGGGTCAGAATAGGGCTACGGTATCCCCTGCCTGTCGTAAGAGGCGACTAAAAGGGGCTTCCAGGTTTGCAGACGGCTAGAGTGGGAGCTCGAACCGTTCGGTCAGGCGATCCCGGGAAGGACGGCGGTATGTGTGGTCGCATACCGTCGTAAAGACTAGACGGAGCGGTGGGCCTAGCCGCCCATCTGAGAGGAGCCCGATGGGGCAGCGCGCTCGGAGGATTCCGGTTGAAGTCGTTTCGAGATCCCGGAGTCCTCCTTTTCAGCGCCGAGGACGGCCACCGAGGGGGTTTTAGTGCGGTAAAAATCTCCCACGGCGTCGGGTACCTTTTAAAGGTTTCCCCCTGTAAAATAAAAAAAAAGGTATCTTGTCATCAATCTTTTAATCTCATTGGCACTTTTTACAAATCTCCTAAAGTAGTAAATAGGACATAGAAACTTGTCCTTTATATAACTTTTACTGTAGTAAACTTCAAAGCGTCAGACCAACTCCGAGATAGAGAATCAATCGAAACTAAGTTTGAAACAGGGGAGCTTTGTAATTTGCACCTGGACCACACTTTGAGCCACTATTGTTAATGTATAGTACATTTCAATTACTATTAATAAACTATTATCGCAGTTATAATTGTCAAGGAAAAATTATGACAGTAAATTTTTACAAGGCGGGCACATCGTTACGAAAAATGACCCTGAAATTAGCTATAGTCAACATTTTACTTCTTTCTATCATAAGTGTCGTTTTTAACTGACTTTAAAAAGGAGGAGGTTATGAATTCCTCAAAAACTCCTCCCCTAAAAAATAATTTTAATTAATTTTAGTCATACAAGACAATTTTTAATCACCGTCATCCAGCGAAATATGTTGAGCGCCGACTTCGGAACTGTGCACTAAGTACTGAGTATGTTCTAAACCAAAATTAATTATTTTTTACTTTTTTGTGACATGGAAGTCGGTAGATATTTTTGTTAAAAAGTTTTTATTCCACAAACGTAGAATAAGGCGAAGGACAAAATTTTTAAAAAGATTTTCACCTTGTTACGCCAAAGGAATATCACGTCTATATTTGATCGGTAAAGTAGAATTAGTATGATTTGACCGGAAGATACCATCGACATACATTTTTACTTTATATTTTTACTATTTTTACCCGACTGTGTCAGAAGGAAGAAAGTGTTTTTCGAGCTGTTATACGTATGTTTGAATGTATTTCCATTTATTTAGCACACACTACAGCTTGAATGAAAGTAATTCTATTACATACTAATTGCACCCTGCGCGCGTTGCTACGCCATCACAAAAAAATATAAAAAATACACCAGAAATCTTCGCGAGCTCATGAATAACAACTTTGCTAAAGATCATCACATGATCAAATGAACAGTTTACGATTCTATAGAGAACATACAGACAAACATTCATTTTTATATATTGAATATATCATTATATATTTACAAAATGCTTATTACAAATAAACTAGAATTAAATTAAATTGAAAAATAGTAAACTCAAAAATCCTTTCAGCCGTTTTCGAGATGTTTTAGTTTAAGCTTTGAACTACTCGTAATTAATTTTAAAACCAATTAACAATAGGTATCTTACATAAACGATAAGCAAAACTCGTATTACAAGGTTATTCGTAATTATATTTTAATTAGAGCACTGATGGCATATTAAATTCTGTACAATAGTTAAGAACAAAGGGTTTTTGAAATTCTTAAAGGACCAAATTCTATCAGCCATGTAATATTAAAATTGTTTGTTACGTTTTCACGCCAAAACTACTAAACCGATTTTTATGAAACTTTGTACACATATTCTTAGAAGTTTTACAAAAATTATAGGATACTTTTTAGTGAATAAAATTGATTTAGTTTTATTAGAATGTAATGATCTTTGATATTCATTTAAGGGCTTCAACGCGAAGCTGCGGGTAAAAAGGAGTATACTATATATATTATTCTTACCAATATTATAATGGCAACATGTTGTGAGCGTGAATTAATGTTTATTTCTCTTTAACGCAAAAACTATTAGTCAATTGTCACTGAAACTTATAAAACGGATAGTTTAATAGTTGGAATAATACAATAATAATATATGAGTTACTTAAATTAAAATTTAAAAAATAATAGGTTGCTTAAACCGCGGAAATACACTTGCAATAAAGTATTTTATTCTAAACAGTTCTAACAGATATCTCTTGTCTCTTGAAAAAATGTTTAACTAAGTTTTTATGACCATATTGTGTTTTAGATTAATTAATCCCTCGGTTAATGTAAAACTTGTAAACGGATGTTTATTAACTGTTAACTATAAAAGTCTGAAATGATCTGAGATGATCGTTTCTTTCAATATTTTATAGGTGATCCTACAACCAGTGTAGTTCGCCCGGGAAAGTGCCACCGCCACACCTATCTCTAACGTAAAGCAGGTTCTTCGTTTTGATGGAAGGGTGTGAATGCCCACACACTTTTATATGAGGCGACCATCATAGTCCTTGGAAGTAGTAACTCATCTGTGATTGTGTTATGTACCATATGAAGTTGCTTACAGACGTCCACGGGCGGCAGTGACCACTTAACATCAGGTGGACTGCACGCTCGATTGCTACTTCAATCGTATAAAAAAATACTAACTATGACTTGGTAAATGATTTAATATAAATCTTGCGTTTTACCAGTAAATCTGAGGTTTCGCCAATAAATCTTAGGTTTTACTGGTAAATCTTGACACCATAATTACAGTGTACAAATCAAGAGTTACTGTGTTCGTATATGATCATCTTTGAAAACGCTTGACCATTTTTAATGTAATTATGTATGTATCTATGGTTGATTCAAATTAGAAAGATCGAATTGTATAATATTTACTCGTTAATATAATAATTATATACATCTTCAGGTTAAATATTTCTTAGTTCTTTTTACCACTGATAATAAAAGTCGTATTTTGCTTTGTGCTTATTATTTCTACAAACAATCAACTCGATTCTTGTATGCACATGGACGAAGTTTACAAATAGACTCAGAAATATAATTACTTATGATTAGCTAGCGCTAGTGATTAAACACAAGAATGATAAAACTGAGTACGTCCCTTCTCCAATATCTTATTATGAAGAAATAATAGAAAAACTTAAATTAATAATGATTAGGTTTTTTATTAATTTAAAAACAAAAAAGACAAATCCGCTGAGTTTGTTGCTGGTGGTAGTGTAAAAAAATGTAACTGACTATTTGTAAGTACCCCCGTAGGCCGCTACAAAACATGAAGACAATTTATTTATTTATTTATACAAACTTACGTCTATCTTTACAGGTAACAACCAATACGATAGCGTAGGCAATTTGACATTTTTTAAAAAGCTTAACATTCATTTCATTTTATTCCACTAAAGTAGCAAACTAGTAAACAGTTATCCGATGGTAAGAGCTTACTGCCACCCATGAACATCTGCAAGCCACTTCGTATAGAACAGAGGTTCTACCTAAAGTCAATCACAGATACGTTGGTAATCCCAGAGGACTAATATGGTCGTCTATCATGAAAGTAAGCTGTCAAGCAAACACTTCAACCGAAACGCAAAACCACTTTACGCTAGAAATAGATGTGGCACTTTTTATCAGATTGAAGTAGCAAACGAGCATGCAGTCCGCCTGATGGTAAGTGGTCACTGCCGCCCATAGACATCTGTAATCAACTTCATACAGAACATGGATTTCATCTGAAGTCAATCACAGATGCGTTGCTGCTCCCGAGGACTATGATGGTCGCCTCATATAAAAGTGTGCCGGCAACCACACCCTTTTATCGAAACGCAAGAAATGCTTCATGCTAGAAATAGGTGTAGTGGTGGTACTTCCCCGGTCGAACTACACTGGTTCTACCACCTTTGATAATTTCAATAAAAAAAAAATAGAAAACGTTTTCGTCAGTTGGACTCTATTTACTTACTTCGTGCATGTGCACGTGTTAGCGTGGAACAAAGGATATTCCCGCAGGATAGAAGATGCAAACTGGAATTGTATCTGCTCGATCGGTCGCTTCTAATTGTGTTCCAGAGGAACTTTCTCTTTTGTAAAACTTCGTTTTGTTTGCAGTTCTTAATAATGTATCAATTCGGCAAATCGGAAAAGTAATAAAATAGAATGATATGTCACTACTAAGGTGGTTGTTCTCACAAATCTGTCTGAGTTCAAATCGCAGTACTCCGGTTTAGAGTGCAATAGAATGGCCTTTCTGCAAACAAAATAGAAGAATTTCTTGCCTGTCGTAATAGGTGATTAATAGGGTGAAATCAAGATTATGGACGGCAAAACCGTTTAAGGAGATATGTTTATGATAAGAGACATTCTCTCTTTTACATATAATTTAGAAGTAGCAAACGAACTTGCAGTCCACCTTAGAGTAACTGGTCAACGCGGCCCATATACATGTGTTTTTTTTATCTGATTGAAGTAGCAAACAAGCATGCAGTCCACCTGATGGTAAGTGGTCACTGCCGCCCATGGACATCTGTAATCAACTTCATACTGAACATGGGTTCCATCTGAAGTTAATCACAGATGCGATGCTATTCCCGAATACTATGATGGTCGCCTCATGTGAAAGTGTGCCGGCAACCACACCCTTTTATCGAAACGTAAGAAATGCTTCACGCTAGAAATAGGTGCACCACATTGAAATATATATATAGAACGGAGGTTCACTTTGAAGTAAATAACTACTACTTTGCTACTCCGAAGGACTAAGATGGTCGCCTCAATTAAATGTGAACGGGCAACCACAATTTTCTACCTTAAAAATAAACGGGGACTTCCGGGATTACAGGCGACAAAAGTAATAGCTTGTACCGTCCAACTGACCGCATAAATATATGCAAATACATACATCCCTTAATTCTATTACAAACAATGTAAATAACATAAATACAATCTAAATCATATTGTATGTTAATTATAATCCTCATGTTATGTTAACATAATTTGAGCGGAATATTCAATGCAACATGTCGGGTTTAGCAGATGCGTGACCTGATGCGAGGTAAGCCTGCACGCGTGGCAGGATTAGTGTTGAAGTTATACCAGTTTTATACATATAAATGGACATTGACATGCATCCTAATTAGCTGACTGCATTAGAAGGGTAATGGATTTTAACCGTATGAACATTATATTTTATCACATTGAAGTAGCAAACTAGCATGCAGTCTACCTGATGGTAAGTGATCACCGGCGCCCTTGCACATCTGTAAGCAACTTCATACAGAACAAGGGTTTTATCTAAAGTTAATGTCTGACGTGTTACTGCACCGAGGATTAAAATGGTCACCTAATACACATGTGTGCCGGCAACCACAGCTTTTCACCGAAACGCAAGATGTGTTTCACGCTTGAAATAAGTGAGACGGTACCTTCTGGGTCCAAACGTACTTGTTATACCTTAAGACTAAAAGCAAGCTTCCGGGATTATAGACAAAAGTGAAAACTCGTACGGCCCAGCTCACCGCAATAATATGTAAATACATATATTTCCTTAATTCTATTACAAACAATGTAAATAACATAAATACAATCTAAATCATATCGTATGTTAATTATAATCCTCATGTTATGTTAACATAATTTGAGTGGAATATTCAATGCAACATGTCGGGTTTAGCAGATGCGTGACCGGATGCGAGGTAAGCCTGCACGCGTGGCAGGATTAGTGTTGAAGCTATACAGTTTTATGTACTTACATGTCATTGACATGCATCTTAATTAACCGAATGCGTACCAGGAGAGTAATGGTTTTGATCGTATGTACATATCTTAATAGGTAGTTTATTGAATTAGCGAATAAATTTGCAGTCCACCTGATGGTAAGTGATCACTGCCACCCATGGATATTTGTAAGCAACTTCATAACGGACTATTCGTATGAACTAAAATGGTCGCCTCATATAAAAGTAAGCCGGCAACTACACCTTTTCGGTAAAAGAAAGAATATACCGCCAATAGAAATAAGTGCGACAGTTGTACCTTCTCGGTCGAACCTTACCTTGAAACTACAAAAGAGCTTCCAGGTTTAAAGCTAAAAGTGAAAACTCGTACGGCACAACCGCATTAATATATGTAATTTGTTCCAAACAACGTAAAATAAATACAATCTAATCCATATTGTATGTTAATTTTATAATACTCATATAAACATAATTTGGATGGAATATTCATCGCAACAGCTCGGGTTTAGCGGCAGATGCGTGACCGGATGCGAGGTAATCCTGCACGCGTGGCAGGATTAGTGTTAAAGCTATACTGTTTTATGTACATATCATTGACATGCATCCTAATTAACCGAATGCGTACCAGGAGAGTAATGGTTTTTGATCGTATGTCCATATGTTTATATGTAGGTTATTGAATTAGCGAATAAGCTTGCAGTCCACCTGAGAGTAAGTGGTCACTGCCGCCCATAGACATTTGTAGCCAACTTCATAACGAACAGGGCTTCTATCAGAAATCAATCACAGGTGCACTGCTATTCGTATGAGCTGAGATGGTCGCCTCATTTAAAAGTAAGACGGCAACTACACCTTTTTGGTAAAAGAAAGAATATACCGCCAATAGAAATAAGCGTGGCAGTGGTACTTTCCCGGTCAAACCTTACCTTGAAACTAAAAAAAAGCTTCCAGGTTTAAAGCTAAAAGTGAAAACTCGTACGGCACAACCGCATTTATATATATCATTTGTTACAAACAACGTAAGATAAATACAATCTAATTCATATTGTATGTTAATTTTATAATCCTCATGTTAACATAATTTGGATGGAATATTCATCGCAACATGTCGGGTTTAACAGATGCGTGACCGGATGCGAGGTAAGCCTGCACGCGTGGCAGGATTAGTGTTGAAGCTATACCAGTTTTATGTACATGAACATTGACATGCATCCTAATTAGCCGACTGCATTAGAAGAGTAATGGATTTTAATCGTATGTACATGCAACATACAGCAAATGAGCGAATACTTCATAGGAGACGGCTTACATTTTATGCACGATAATGCCTCGTCAGTTTCTGGACGACGTTGATAATGACACCACGGACTGGCCGCCACTAAGCACTCATATCAATCCTATTGAACACATATGGGACGAGCTGAAACGCAGGGTGCGGACCAGAAATCCAGCGCCTGCAGACATTGTAAAGCTAAAAACAGAGCTTGAAGAGGAGTGGAAAGTGGATTAAGATCTGATAGTAAGCGTTATCAGGTCGATGAGGAACCGTCTTAGAGCTATTATTAAGGCCAAGGAGGACAACACTAACATATTATAGATTGTAGTTTCATAAAACTTTGTTTTCATTTAATTTTAATTATCCTCTGTTTTTTTCACTAATCCAATTATTTATTGTTAATTTGTGATTCGATTTCAATTATATTTCAAAATATTGAGCAGATTTTTGAGATTATGGTATCATTTTGAAACTTATGAAATAGGCTTTTAAAAATATGTATATGCCTAAAAATTTTTTATTCTTAAAAAATATATATTACACCATATATCCTATTTGGATATTTTGCTTCCTTTACTTAATTTCGCTTTATATTTTTACTTTTTCGAGAGTATAGTGATGTAACGTGTATTCGCATATCTTTAGATATTCGCATTCGCATTCGCAAGAATTTGTGCGAATATTTTGCGAATCGTCGTCGTCAACGCTTTATTGTCCAATTGCTAGGCACGGGTCTTCTCTCAGAATGAGAGAGTTTTAGGCCATAGTCCACCGCGCTGGCCAAGTGCGAATTGGTATTATTTTTATATTTATATTATTTTTATATTTATATGGTATTATATTTATTGGTACTATTTTGCGAATATTGAATTCCAATGCTTCGCAAAGAAGGTCGTCGATTTTATCTAACTTGAAATCGAAACAGTTTGACTGACAACCCAAAAAAGACATCAAATCTATACCAAAAACTAAAAAAAAAACTTTCACATTAGCATTCGATTCGCGAATGTCGGTAACGGATATTCGCATTCGCATTCGCGAATGTGCAAATAATGAGATAGTATATAGTATCATCACTAGTATATAGTATTTTCTTCCGATTTTATTTCTAGCTGTCCCATCTTCAGTTCTCTAATTTATACATATCGGATATGTCAGGCTTAGCGGCAGATGTGTGACCGGATATCCGGCAAGCTGACGATCCGGTCAACGTGAATAAATTGAATCCGGGAAAATCAGGGTAGTTCTGTTTCTATTATTTTATTTCTAGTTAAGCAGTATGCATTTCGATTTAGATAATGATTTTCGAGGGTATGTATGTATGTTTGTTTGTATGCTCACTTCTTTGGCACGCTCTACAGCGCAAACGGCTTGACGGACTGTAACATATGACACATCATATGAAACTGCTCAGTGATTAGAGTGACATCGAATATATATATATTCTTTTATATGGCATCTGCGTCAGAGAAAAAGAAAGGGACGATGTCTTTAATTTTCATAACAAGATGGGAATGAAAGCTAGTAAGTACACCGTTACCGTATTTTTAAGAAATTAACAATATCATTACCATAACTCGGTAATATTTTATACTCGGTAATATATATACTTAATGTTCAGACGACTCTTATCTATTCATGTAGGTTTCACCTACAACTAAGTCGAAATGTCGGCAAAAATAATTTTGAATGTACGGCTAGAGTGGGAGCTCGAACCCTCCAACAAGCAACCCTGAGAAGGACGGCGGGATGTGTGGCTGCATCTCGCCGTAAGCACCGGATGGTAAAGGGGGATGGTACACGTCCCCCAAGAGTTGAGCCCGTGAGGGGCGCTCCGGTAGGGGACACCAGTTCGTTCCGTTGGAGTTTCCGAGTCCCCTACTATAAGCGTTGAGGAAGGCCACCGAAGAGGTTTTAGTGGGTAAAAATCCCACATAACCCGGAGTCTCTCCCAGGATTTCGGTGTACCTTTTGAAGGTTTCCTCCCCGTAACAAAAAAAAAAGGTGTGGCGGTGGTACATTTCCGTCGAACCACCTTTTAAAAATGGTCATGCTCTCTAAAACTACTTCAAAGTATTGTAAATTGCATGTAATTTGCTTAGTACAATCATTTTTCATAACAATATGACACTGCAGAGTTAATTCGGGCGAAATTACACTAATACAGCCAAGTACTACAAAGCTCGTAAAAAAGATATATTAGAAACATTACACGGTCAGCATATGTGCCCTCGTATGTTATGCTGCATTGTTTATGTATTAAGAATAACAAAGTGCGAAATTATAACTATAATAACGCTTCCCGGTGAATTAGTTTTTGCTTAGCACAATAAGATGTCCGTGTTATTAGGTTGTTGAACTAGCGCAATTCGAACGGGGAGGTTAGTTTAGAGATGGTAGAACCAGTAAAGTTCGCCCAGAGAGGTACCACCGCCACGCCTATTTCTAGCGTGAAGCAATTCTTGCGTTTCGATAGAAGGGTGTAGTTGCCGGCACACTTTTTATATGACGCGACCATCCTATTCCTCGGGAGTAGCAACACATCTGTGATTGGCTTCAGATAGAATCAATGTTCTATATGAAGTTAATTACAGATGTCCATGGGTGGCAGTGACCACTTACCATCAGGTGGACTGAAACATGTTGAAAAATATCGTGATTAAGCTGCAAATGAGCTTTCTTTAAAAAAGGTCTCAAAGGTGTGTGAATACTATCAATTCACACGTGGCCAACGCGGTGGACTATCCCCCGCGAAGGGATCTCCACCTTGTCGTGGTGAGGGGGCTCAGTAACCGTGGCTGGGGGCGCCGCGGTGAAGCCAAGAGGGATCCCAGGGAGGGGACGCTCCGAGCGGGCTTGGCTGAGGGCCCGCTCCGGACGCATCCGAGGGGGCTGTGGAGGTCGGTGTTTTCTGGCCTCTGCAGCCAGGAGGGGTCGCGGGAGGAGAGGTGTTTCGGTGTGTCGTTGCCGTGCACCCTATCTCCCGCGACCGAACGGGGGCGCACCGTCAGATGCGTTGGCGGTGGGGCCGCAGAGGAAGAGGAGATGCGGTGTGTCGTTGCCGTCCTCCCTATCCTCTGCGGCCGTTTGGTGGTTTGCGGCGGAACCAAAGAACGGATCCGCCGCTGGGTGTGGGGGGTCGATGCCTGTAGGGATGCCTTGCGGGTGTCGGCTTGCCATGCCCACGGCCCCTGGGTGGCGGTCTCGGGGTTGGACCGTCGCCCTGCGGATGGGGCCTTGGAGGTAAGGCGCGCCTTTGTGTTTTCTGGCGCGCCTTGCTGTTGGAGGGGAGCTTTATGCTCCACGCGAGGAGGGGCTGCGGGAGCGGCCAGGCACCGGCGGGTTCGCGGATGACTGCGAAAGCTTACCCGTGTTCCCGCCGTACGGTGCGAGGAGAAAACACAGTGGGGGTTTAGCCGGTAAGAGTCCGGCATAACCCAGCTGCCGCCCCGGGTGGCTGGGTATCCATGAGGATTACCCACTTAAAAAAAAAAAAAAAAACGCGGTGGACTATGGTCTACAATTCTCTCATTCTAAGAAAAGACCTTAGCCCAACAGTAGGGCAATAATGGATAGATCCATTATTGCCCTACTGCTGCGTGAAGGTACAAAGTCAGATGTTAAAATTCACATTATTGTTTCAAAATACTCATATTGCTGTGTAATTGCCTGTTATTGCATCGCAAATTTCAATGAGCAGCTGTTTAATCCGATATGAATTCAATTTTCAGTAATTTCAACCTTCAGCCATGTTCAATATTATAACGATAACTCTTATTGAATCCTTTTTTGATTAAAGTTACCCTGTATTAAGCAAAAACTAACAGTCTTTAATTAATTCTGAATTAATTCTAAAGGTATTCGGTTTAAACGCTGTTTAGCTGTTGTCTTTTTTTTTGTTCTCGAGGAGGTAACCTTCATAAGGTACCCGACGCCGTGGGAGCAACGCAGGGTTATACGGGATTTTTACCGTATTAAAACCCCCCCGATGGCATCCTCGGCGCTATAAAAAGACTCCGGGAACTCGGAACGACCGCAACCGGAACCTCTTAGCGCGTTGCCCCATCGGGCTCCTCCCAGATGGGCGGCTGGGCCCACCGCTCCGTCTAGTCTTTACGACGGTATGCGTCCACATATACCGCCGTCCTTCCCGGGATCGCCTAAAAGAACGGTTCGAGCTCCCACTCTAGCCACCTGCAACCCCGGAAGCCCCTTTTAGTCACCTCTTACGACATGCAGCAGGGGATGCCGTAGCCCTATTCTGATCCCGGAACTACAGGGACGTTATCTGTAGTCTACGAGGAAAACAAAATTATTTTCTATACCGAATATACAACTATATAGGTACATCATAGGACCGCGATACTTTTAGGACTACGATATTTTTTTTATAACACACACAGGTGGTAGAACCAGTGTAATTCGACCGGGGAAGTACACCTTCTTCCTTTACCATTGGAATATGTCATAATCAATATGCGCCTGAGATATAGAAACCCCGGAGTCCCGGCTTCCACTTCTTCTGAGAGATGGCCTGACAGAACAGCACTACGCAAAAACAAAAATCAAAACCAGAGTTTGGAGTCATCGTCATCCCATTATTGTCCCACTGCTGGGCGTCTTCTCTCAGAATGAGAGTTTTTAGGCCATAGTCCACAGCGCTGGCCAAGCGTGAATTTATGGACTTCGCTCACCTTGGAGAACTTCTGTATATAAAGAACTCTGCGGTGTGTAGGTTTCCTCACGATGTTTTCCTTCACCGAAAAGCAGTGATAATTAATTTCTAATACGCACATAAATCAGTGGTGGGTTTCAACCTCGGACCTCCCGATTGAGAGGACAAGTTTTAACCATTAGGCTATCACTGCTCAGTTTGTGTACCTTTCATTTAGTCAATGTCCAATGGAACCGGTTGTTTCTCCAGTTCAAGGTCAAATTACTGACCAAATCCGTAACAGTCGCGAAAGAAATTAGTTTCGCTCCGCTTTTTAGGTTGCAGAATACATAATATTATACTGATTTATAAAAGCTGTTACTTAAACGTTGTCACCGATAGCATCATTCTAAATGGTTATTAGGGTGACCATGTAACAATAGAATCTTTTATAATGTTTTTTCCTTTTTTTATTTTTATTTTATGGTCGTTTTTTTTTAAATGATTTCGCAAAGAAAAGTGTCTGTAAACGAAGGATATGCGCTAAAAAAATTAGCAAATTAGCAAAATTATTTTGAAATATTAAAATTTGAGTTTCTGTTAAAATGACGACCTAGTATCTACTTACATGGAATTAAACGCGCGAAGATGTTTTACATTGTGTATACACTTGTATATACATTGTGTATACATTATGTAGATTCGAGTCGAAGGTAAGGTTAATAAATGTACTCCATTATATTTATTTTTTGGGACTTAGAGAGTCGGGTAAGCTCACACGGCTCGAAAGGAAGTCCAAAAACTAAATCTTTATTATGTGCTGAAATTCAATAAAATTGAGTGCAAACTTTTTTATAAAACAAAAGACGGGTGTTATTTTAAATAAAAACACGCTGTATTAATTCAAAAAGCTTTCTACACTTATAGCCCCACACTAGGATTTTCTCCTATGTCGTGGGTACTGTGGCAACCTCCCGCTACTCATCAAGAGTGCCGCTACTAGTATTCTGAAACACGCTATCGAAGTATTCTCA
This sequence comes from Spicauda simplicius, assembly GCA_949699795.1. Taxonomy (NCBI): domain Eukaryota; kingdom Metazoa; phylum Arthropoda; class Insecta; order Lepidoptera; family Hesperiidae; genus Spicauda; species Spicauda simplicius. Next base: position 6,637,687 of record OX453078.1, on the reverse strand, counting down.
ATACCCCGCATATATACAAGTTCCGAACAACGACTCCCCAGGCATGATCACCTAGCCTGGCGGGAGATCTCCCTTTGCCAAAGTACTATGGACACACACAAGACGAATACACAAACACCCAGACCCAGAACATGAATATAAACTCATCATTCAGATACCTGTCTGGCCGGGAATCGAACCCGGGACCTATTGCGCGTCAGACCGGTATGGTAACCGCTCCGCCACGCGGGTCGTCATTTCAGTGCACAGCATACTACAAGCGAGCTTGCAGTAACATCAATTGCATGTCTAGTTGTTTATGAGTTTTCCGTCAAACTAGTGACACTTACACATGCATTACCCACGCTTGCAAGTTATTTGTGTTCTTAGACATGCGTTTACAATTTTAAAATGCGTTTAAATCATAATTGTGATTTTTTCTAACTTAATATATAATTAGATAGAAGGTGCGTTGGTAGAACCAGTGTAGTTAGACCGGGCATCTAACACCGCCACATCTATTTCTAAGCTTTTTTTGCGTTTCGATGGAAGGGTGTGGTTAATCACTATTATTAAGTTTTCGCTGTCCGTCTATCCCTCAGTCCGTCCGTCCGTCCGTCCGCTCTCATACAGCAAATGTGATTATTTTGCCGTTTTTATAGATAACTAGATGTACTGTGCTGTGCGCGTTGCTACGCCATCACAAAGAAAATACACCAGAAACCTTCCCGAGCTCATGAATGACATTTTTGCCAAAGATCATCACACGATCAAATGAATAGTTTACGATCCTATAAAGGTCATACAGACAAACATTCATTTTATATAAGAAGAAAAAGAAAATAGTACGGAACCCTTCATGCACGAGTTCAACTCGCACTAAGCCGGTTTTTTTTATAAAATTAAATACCTCTTCCTATCACGTGGACTGCAAGGTTTGTTTTCAAATCTGATATCCTTTCATCTAAATGCAAGAACTCTTTCACACTGGAAATAGGTGTGACACTTGTATTTTACTGGTCTAACTAAAACTTTTCTACCACATCGCTAACCTTGGTGGTAATTCATGATAAATCTTAGTTTGAAACTCTGAGTGGTTTTTCCATTCGTGTCGTCAACCCATTATTGTCCAATTGCTTGGCACGGGTCTTCTCTCGGAATGAGAGAGTTATAACCCATAGCCCACCGCGCTGGCCAAGTGCGAATTGGTGGACTTCACATACCTCCGAGAACTTTTTTTTTATTAAAGAACTCTTTTAATTAAATAATTAATTTCTTTTACGCACATAAATTTAGAAAAATCAGCCTGAACCCAGGGTTTGAACCCAGACCTCCCGATCGAGCCTGCAAGATTCAACCATTAGGCTATCACTGCTCTTCATAGCTCATTGGAACTTTATTGATCAAAAATACATACAAATAGGCAATACAGAAAGAAATTTACCACCTACTTTACTTACCCGTAACATAAAATCAAAAACTTATCTTAAAGTTATCTATCTTTTGAGATACCTTCGGTTAACCCAGAAAGTTATTACCAAGAAGTATCTCATAATTCTGATAAAACTCGTAGTTCATATAACCTTTAAAGTTTGAACTGTATGTGCTACAATTCTCAGTTGATTTTATTTGAAACAGTATGTAGGTACTGACCTCATTACCGTCAAGTAAAGAAAAACGATAAAAATATTAAAATCGCCACAACTTTAAAAACCTAAATTTGGAGGAACTGCGTGACAGAGCGGTCATTATACAAGTCTTAGGTACAGAGTTTCTGGTTTGATCCTCGGCCAGATAACAGTGAACTGTGGGATTCTTTGCTACATCACTCTTATACATAAAACAACAATAAAAATATTTGATTTGTCGATAAACGAGCAAAAAGTATATTTTAGTAAAAGAAGTTATTATTGTTAATTGAATAAATATCCGACGTTTTTCATCGCTATGCCAATAAAATTAAATGCGTTATACATAAATGGTAAAGACTGAGGATGTAGCAAATAAATAAGTTGATTTACAACAATTGATTTGCACAACTTCGGTAATGAGGTAAATTAATATTTCTCCCATAATGATTTATATAAAGGTTTGTAAAAATTAAACTTGTTATTATTAATTCAGAAAAATATCTAACTTTTTTGCTTCATCGCTTCTTCACTTCGGCAATGAAACAAGATAATCGAACATAGGTAAAGACTGAGGACGTACTCGTAGCAAATACAACTTTGATGATAACTTTTCTTTTCCACCTAAGTAAATTAATACTATTCTCATAATCTTTTTGTGCATATATATACAAAAATGACCTCTTTATCACCGGCACAAAATTTCCTCACAAAAACATTCATAAGGTTACCTGGCGAGCTCCCGGCCGCGACATCTGTAATCAAATTGACCACATCCTGGTAGGTAAGAGACGACTGACCAATGTACAAGATGTTAGGACCTATAGAGGAGCTGATTGTGACACTGACCACTTCCTTGTCATAGCATCCGTTAAGCATAAAACTGCTATAGTTCAAAATAAAAAAGGGGAGAGGAAGATGAAGTGGAACATCAGTAAATTGAAGGATACCCAGACGCGACACAACTTTGCAAGTGAAGTGACCAAACACCTGCAAATTAGTACACCAAGCGGTAATATCGAAGAGGATTGGCAGGTTATTAAAAAGGTTGTGACTTTCGCGGCCCAAAATGTTTTAGGAGAGAGAGAAAAAACTCGAAAGGAAGAGTGGTATGACGAAGAATATGCACGACTGCTACGTAGGAAAAATGAAGCTAGACTGGAATACTTCCAAAATGACTCAGACGAAAAGATGGCGATATATAAAGAAGCTCGTGATTTGTGCAGAAAAACAGCAAGGAGGAAAAAGCGGATCCTTGAAAACAACCGGATTAGAGAATTAGAAAGTTCACGCATGAACAATCGTAGTAGAGCCTTCTACAAAAGGGTTAATGCTCTTCGTAGTGGGTATCAACCTCGTACAGGTACAATAAAGAACACGAACGGCGAGGCCCTTACCGAAAAAGACGAGGTTGTGAACAGATGGAAAGAGCACTTCCAACAGCTCCTACGACCTACGCGTCTTGATGACAAGCCCAACAGTGACCTCATCTTCTATGACGTCGAGGAAGAACTGAAAGAGCCCACCCTCCTTGAAATTGAACGATGTATAAAATTCTTGAAAAACAACAAAGCACCAGGCCTAGACAGCATCAACGCTGAACTGTTAAAAGAAGGAGGACCCGCGCTGTATGAAAGAATTTTTATGCTCGTTAAAGAGATATGGAAAACAGAAGATATGCCTCAGGAATGGCGATTGGGTATCATAGTCCCAATTTTTAAAAAAGGAGACAAAACGATCTGCTCCAATTATCGAGGCATCACCATCCTATCTGCAGCATACAAGATCTTTTCAGGAGTTCTTTATTTGAGGCTTTTGGAATATGCTGAGCGAATCTTAGGCGATTATCAGTGTGGTTTTAGGCCAAACCGCTCAACTGCGGACCAAATCTACCTGATGCGGCAAACCCTAGAGAAAACCTATGAATTTGATATCAACCTGCATCATTTGTTCATCGACTATCAACAAGCGTTCGACAGTGTCAACCGCACCCGCATACTCCACGCCATGTTGATACTGGGAGTACCAAGCAAGATTGTGCGCCTTGTAAATATGACAATGCACAACTCTAAGGCTATAGTAGCCATCCAGAACGATCGCTCTGAACCGTTCTCTATTGCCACGGGCGTGAAACAGGGAGACTCGTTATCAACGATCGTCTTTAACCTGGTCTTGGAAGCTGTTACGCGAAAACTCAATCTTAAGGGTCTCATTAACTACAACACATCCCAGCTGGCTGCTTACGCAGACGACATTGTTATATCTAGTCGATCCAAACAGAGTATGATCAATCTTGGAGGAATACTATCCTCGGAATCGGATAAGTTTGGGCTGAAGGTAAATGCTACTAAAACAAAATACATGGCTAGTAGCCGTAACGTAGCTCCGGCTGAGAGTGTGGCTGTGGGAGGTGAATCGATTGAGGGTGTAACATCATTTCAGTACCTAGGTTCAATACTGAACTCGCAGAACCAGATCGAAGAGGAGATTAAAGCCCGGATAACGGCCGGTAACAGATGTTTCCACGCATGTAAGAGCATGCTAAGCAGCAAGCTACTGACACATAGCACAAAACTAATAATTTATAAAACAATAATTCGGCCAGTTGTAACGTATGCGTGTGAAACATGGGCTTTGACTCAAAAAGACGAGCTCAAACTATTACTTTTCGAGAGAAAAGTGCTCAGAAAGATCTTTGGCCCAAAAAAAGAGAACGACGGGACATTCCGTACGAGAATGAACCACGAGCTAGAGGCCTTAATTGAAAAGCAGACAATTGTCAGGTTCTGCAAATCGCAGAGACTACGTTGGGCGGGACACGTAGAGAGATTGGATAGCAGTAGAGCGGTCAAGACCATAAGTGACTGGACCCCGCAACAAAAAAGACCAAAAGGAAGACCCAGAAAACGCTGGAAGGACTGTGTAGAGGAAGACCTTAAGACGATGGGAAGAAAAACAGCTTGGAGGAGGGTAGCAGTGAATAGAGCAAAATGGAGGGAGATTGTTGAGGAGGCCAAGACCCGCAAAGGGTTGTAGCGCCGTAGGAAGTAAGTAAGTAAGTATATACAAAAAGGTTATGAGATATATATTGTTAATGGAAACAAAGATATTTATAAGAGAGTCAATTTTTTTCGCTCCATCGCTTGTCTCTTCGCTATGACAATGAAACAAGAGCATCAAACATGAATCGTAAAGACGACGTAGCAAATATACAAGTTGATTTACTGCGGAACTTCTATGGCGAGTTAACACTGCTAAAACGGAACGCAAGTCGTGCGATTTTAATTAAAGCAATGACTAAATAAAGTTGCATGTTTGTTCACATTACAAAAGCTTATAGTGTTATCTCACGGAGTCTCGGGGTCAAATCCGGGTGTTTAAGATTTTCAGGGTTCCTTTCACGAAGGTTAAAACCGGACTCTATTACTAAGACTCCGTTGTCCTTCTGTCCGTTTGTCCATCTCACCATCTATCTGTCATCAGGCTATATCTTGTGAACCATGGTAGATAGAATGTTAACATTTTCACTGAGTATTTATTTCTGTTGTGGATATAACAACAATTACTAAAAATAGAATAAAATACATACCTATTCAAGGAGAGTTCTCATACAACAAACTTCTCTTTTTATACCTTTTTTTATAAATAGTGGTACGGAACCCGAACTTCGCGATTCCGAACCGCACATGAAGTGGAACGATAATACAATGATCATGCAATGCTTATGCTTTACTAAAGAAAAATATCGAGAGATAAAACTTTCAACCAACTTAGACATAGCGACGCATCTGTGACAGATTTCATTAGGATTAATCCGATCTGATGTTGATTATTAATTAATAGGTATGCCAATTAATGTCAATCACTTGCCGTCAGGTGTGCTGTGCTGTGTGTGCAATTGCATGCTCGTTTTCTACTTGTTTTGATACATGTAATTATGTAAAACACATACTTTTACATCTCACTATAATACTTCCTTAGTTATCCATTTAATCACATATTAATAACCAACTTAAATATCATTAAACGGTTTTAATATAAATTAAGACAACATGTACAGTCTGCTAGAGCAGTGATAGCCTAATGGTTGAAACTTGCCCTCTCGATCGGGAGGTCCGAGGTTCAAACCCAGGCACGCACCACTGATTCATGTGCGTATTAGAAATTAATTATCACTGTTTTTCGGTGAAGGAAAACATCGTGAGGAAACCTACACACCCGAGAGTTCTATAAAAAAAAAAAGGTCTCGGAGGTGTGTGAAGTCCACCAATTCGCACTTGGCCAGCGCGGTGGACTATGGCCTAAACTCTCTCATACTGAAAGAAGACCCGTGCCCAGCAGTGGGACAATAATGGGTTGACGACGTACAGTCTTAAGTTGTAGAAAAACATTAATGAAAATTGCTGTAAGAAAAAAATTGTTAACGCAATATCACTACAATAGTTTAGATTCAATGTAACCTTCCGAGTCGGTTAAATTTTTCTCGTCAACCCATTATTGTCCCACTGCTGGACACGTGTTTTCTCTCAGAATGAAAGAGTTTAGGCCGTAGTCCACCGCGCTGGCCAAGTGCAAATTGGTGGACGACATTGTTAATTAAATATAATATTCACGTGCCTTCCGTATACGATGTAAAAATCTCATTTTAATATTTAATTACAATTTTATATACACATAATTTTTATTATTTAAATCAATTGTATATTTGTTTTTTATTTAATTTCTAATTTTTAATGTATAATTTCCTTGTAATTTGCGCCTATAATTGAGGCTGCACTTAACATGTATCTCTTTATTGTATAATATGTTATTTCGATGTATCAGTGTTTACTTTGTTGGTGCAATAAATAAATAAAATAAAATAAAAAAAATACTTAACGACACGATATGATACAAAATGAGTTTGGCCGTGACTACGATCCATGTAAACTGGGTCGAAACATCGACAAAAAGAATTCTATAAGTATTCATAAACCGCATAGTACTACCCGTTAGGTAGTAAAATGTCTCAAAAATTTGTGTAAAAAAATCATCATGCTCGTTTGCTACTACAATCAGATAAAAAATTGGGTTTTGTATGTTTCCATCGGACCATATATAATTATATTAATATATTATTTATATAATAATAATAACTGCGATTTATTATCTTATACTATTTTGAAATTAACTAAAAAATAAACAAATTCCTTGACACACTAACTACAATTTACTTGCTGATGTTCGGTTGTTCTAATCATAATTAGCATTACGAAAATAACCTTACCAAAAAAATGACACACTTTACTTAAATTGAACAAAAAACCTAAATAAAATAAAAGGTTGTGGCCTTATAAAAATGTAAAAAATATATTATTCAGTCCTTGAATACATTATAATACACGTCGATACATTCAAACACCGATAAAAATAACTATAATTAACTAAGCTAAGCACACCTATTTCTAGCGTGAAGCATTTCTTGCGTTTCGATAGAAGGGTGTGATTGCCGGCATACTTTCACATGAGGCGACCATCATAGTCCTGGGGAGTAGCAACGCATCTGTGATTGACTTCAGATAGACCCCATGTTCTGTATGAAGTTGATTACAGATGTCCAGGGCTGCAGTACCCACTTACCATCATGCTCGTTTGCTACTTCAGTGAGATAAAAAAAGCTAAGGAAATAACAGAAGAATAGTTTTTATTTGAAGTGATATAACCCTTTTGATTCGACTATTAACCAGTTATATTCACCTATACGATAGTGGCAGTCGTCACCCATTATTGTCCCACTGCTGGGCACGGGTCTCCTTTTAGAATAAGACATGTAGACCAAAATCCAACGCACTTAAGAAGTGCGATTTGTTAAATTTCACACAGACGTCAGAACTTTTTTTTTTTATTTTTGTAGAACTCTCAGTTGTATAAATTTAGAAAAATCTGCCTGGAATTAAATTTTCTAACTCTCAAATGAGACACCTAGTTTCATCCATTAGTCTAGCACTAAGCAGCCCTTAACAAATATTATTTTTAAATAATAAACATGCTATTAAACGTAGAATGTAAAGCAGAATAATTAAGAGTATATTGAAAGTAGAGAAAGGAAGCCATTTTAGTCCAAGACGAACAAATCTAATACAAACAAAATCTACTTTTGGATGCAATGCAAATCTAAAACCCTTGTAATGAAAAAGGCGTTCAACTTTAATATTATTCATAGCATACACTTTTATCTCAAAAAAAACACAAAAAGTGAAAATCAACAGTGTTGCGTGTAAACGTGACGTAACAATGGCTACGTGACGTATTATTTGAGTTTTTGTTACACACCAAAGAAAAGGTATAATATTCTACGGTTGGCACCATTTAATTTTGTTTTTTGTCTTTTTTGTATTCGCTTGAAGTAGCAAAGGAACATGCAGTTCACCTGCTGGTAAGTGGTCACTGCCCATGGACACGTGTAAGCAACTTCATATAGAACAGATACTCTACTATTCTACTAAGTGGTGGTAGCCTAATGGTTGAAACTTGCCCTCTCAATCGGGAGGTCCTAGGTTCAAACCCAGGCACGCACCACTGATTTATGTGCGAAACTAATTATCACTGCTTTTCGGCGAAGAAAAACATTGTGAGAAAACCTGTGTAGGTTTTCTCACAATGTTTTCCCGAGAGTTCTTTAAAAAAAAAGTTCTCGGAGGTGTGTGAAGTCCACCAATTCGCACTTGGCCAATGTCGCAGGTCCGTTGAAGTATTTAACTTGAAATGTCATTGCGACAGTCCGTGCGACCGTTGTAACGTGAATGCGTTTTACGTTTTACGGTTTTTTTTTTTATTATTTACGTTTTCTTAAAACTATCGACGTTTTTGTTTGACAATTCTGTCGTTCTACCACTTTCCTACCGTGCACACCGCTTAGTTATATTATTTCTTTTAGTTATAAGATTTTTATATATATTTTATCTGGCGTATATCTGGTGAAGATTCATTTTATATGCGCATACGTATATATATTATTTTTAACTTTAGAGAGACTTACCATAACCTTTAAATTTAAAAGTCAAGTATGTTACATTTTAGCTTTGTGCCGTTAACAGATTTATATATCCTTGAGAACAATTTCTAATATCTATTCTGGTGAATTTCGGTATTTCTGGATGTACTGGTACTTAGACTTACAGATAGAAACGTAAAATGGTTCTACGGCTTATTCAAATCCCCTACTATTTGTTATAGAACTCTTCTCGTATTTAAAAAGATATTCGAGCTTACTGTAATAATCTATTAAAATCTAAACAGAATTAAATAAAATTATTGATATAATTCGATTCTTCGATAGTAAATAATTTTCTAATATTAATATCTAAATTGTCTGTCTATAGTAAAGCGCGCAGGAGACCTGATGTTAAGAGCCGTATGCCACCTATGGACATCTGTAATGAATCCGGACAGGATTTAATTATCTGAGGTCGACTACAGATGTTTTTGATACCGTTATCTGTGAGGACATAAAATATAAGAGTGTAGCAGTGGTTCTGTCGTACCATATACATACAAGTTAAGCGAACGCTCGGCCGCGCTACATGGTAGGCAGAGTGGAGGGTGTTAGGTTTTTTCGTTACGAAATTTCTTGATTCGGTCGCCGCGCTCAAAGCCCGCCACAAAAGCTAGCTATAAATAAAAGTTAAATTAATCGATAACAAATAGTAGTTGTCCCGATGTCCCTCAGGGAAGAAACATAGTTTCAACTAAAGTGGCTCGTTTCCGTCACTTTTGTATGCAATTGTATTCGCGGCGAGTCGTGTAGTTGAACTACGTTCGGGAGTCTTAGTATTTCTACTGGAATATTTCACAGCGAATTCTTTTTACTGCTTTATTTAAAAGGTACAAAATACACAAATTTTACATTTTTATTCTATGAGTGGTATGTGGCAGTGGTGATGTAGCGAAATAGTAGTGATGTAGCGAATGCTAATATTGGAATGCGAATGCAAATGCGAATATTCGACCGACATTTTCGAATGCGATTTTTTTTTTCTTTCAGTTTTTGATAGGGAGCCGGAAGATGCAGATTTGCCAATCTTTTTTCTTCGACAATTTGGAGTTCGATTTAACTTTAAACAGATTTGATGACCTTTTTTGCAAATCACTGCAATTCAATATTTGGAAAACATTCGAACAATTTTTGCAAATACGAATGCGAACATACTAATATTCACAAATGCGAATATTTGTAACATCACTAGGTAAATCTACATAGGTTTGAGTAAGAACAAGTACTTTATTGTAACACCATCAATTTTTCTTACATGGTTCGATTCTGGGCATAGGCCTCAAATTATGTTTCTTTTTTTCATTTGTCGTGTCACAGTTTAGCATGGCAGTGACCACAGTAACTGTTGATTGTCCATAAGAAGACGGCTATTCCCCTTCTTCTAAATTTTACGTACATAAACAATCTATATAATATAAACTTTGTACTAAATGTTATGTTTTTGCATCTGAATCCATGCATGCAACTACACTGTTCTATTGAAAAATAAGAACTGGATACTTTTTTTTAATCTGAAGGAGCAAACGAGCTTGAAGTTAACGTTATGGTACGTGGTTAGGTGCTGCAGTTCCTTTGGAGATCACGGAGTCCTCTCTGTAGGTTAATCATTGATGTGTTGCTACTTTCAAGAACTCAAACGGATTCATATGAAAGAAATCAGGTAACCACAGCATTCTACTAAAGTGCAAATACTCCTCCCCATTATAAAAAGATGTGACGATGGTACCTCACTGGTATATACTGGTTGTACCACGGTATCTCTAAAAACTCTCTTTAATATCGTTTTTTCTTAAATTTAATGATTATTGACACAAGTATGTTTCATAAGATCTTATATATCGTTCGCATTTTCGTCTCACTCTGAATTCTTTCCTGAAGACTTCCGACGGAAAAATATTAATAAAACCTTGACTTGAACACTGAACACTATACCTAGGTCCTAGGTTATTACCCTTACCTGACTTTTACAATCCAATCAAGCTCAGATAATTTAATAAAAACCTATTCTAAATTGTGTATGTAATTACTTTAGTGACTCGACAATAATTATTTTAAAGGATTTTATCAACCCAACTTTTTATGTGACTGGTTTTAACCTTTCCTTTTTACTTTTCCTTTTACCGCAAAAATGCACTGATTGTGTACATATTTTTATAACTGGACATAATTTAACCAACGGTACACTTTCACATAGGGCGACCATCATAGTCCTCGGGAGTAGCAACGCATCTGTGATTGACTTCAGATGGAACCCATATTCTGTATGAAGTTGATTACAGATGTCTGCTACTTCAGTCAGATAAAAAAGGTATGGTAAGCAGTATAAGATATTATTAGCGTATTCCTATATAACATCAACACCCTTTGCTGTCACCAAAGCGAATGCTAGGCGTAAGGACTATTGGCGGTATGTGTGGTCGCATACCGTCGTAAAGACCAGACGGAGCGATGGGCCCAGCCGCCCATCTGTGAGAAGCCCTATGAAGCAACGCGCACAAAGGACTCCGGTTGCGTTCCATTGAAAATCCCGGAGTGCTCTTCGTAGCGCCAAGGATGGCCTGACGGGCGAGGGGGCTTCTAGTGCGGTAAATATCCCACGTAACCCTGCGTCGCTCCCACGGCGTCGGGTACCTTTTGAAGGTTTCCCCCTAGACAAAAAAAGGCGTAAGGACTATTAACAATAAAAACCCCATAAGGTCATCCTATCCAGCAACAGATCTCATAACATTGTTTCAAAAAAAGTTAAAGTTTCTAAGAATTTTTATTCGATAGAAGCTGCAAATGACCATACAGTCCACTTGGTGGTAAGTCATTGCCACGAAGGGACATCTGAAATCAACTTTATATAGGACAGAAGTTCTATGGGACTCAACCACAGCAGTGCTCCTCCTGAGAACTTAGATGGTCGCCTCATATGAATTTGAGCCGACATTCCACCGAAATGCAAAAACTGCTTCACGCTAGAAATAAGTGTGGTGTCTCCGGTCAAAATACACTGGTTTTACTACCTGGTATATTGTATAACGCATTCTCAGTTTAAGACCTACATTATATTTTGTCCAATGACTATTTATTTTACCCAACCACTAAAATGAAAAAGTCGTATTATTTTCATCACAATAAATGGCATTGAGTATTTAGTTTGAAAGCCATTTAAAAATCTAGGCGTAAATTGCAATTTATTGTATACGGGATTCATTACAAAAACGAAATAAGCATTTCAAAAAACCGACTTTGGCTTTCGTTACCGGCTTTGTGAATAGTTACGCTAATATTTCGTGTCACTTTCCACTCTACTTGCGGCACATGAGACGAAAAACTTTTTGAATTTTGTTCTTAGGCTATTAATACACGAGCTACTATATACTCAAAATCGCATGATCACTATTTCCGAACTATCATTAAAAAATAAGTTAGTAAGTAAAAAAAGAATAAGTAAATAATTATAATATCACTTTGGGGAATCGGTTGAAAATAGAGTATCCTGTGTCCACAGTACATTTGTCCTGTGTATAACAGGGTAGACAAATTATGAATTTGTCAAATAGACAAAATATAGACAAATTTATTACTCGCCACACCGTCATATTCAATGGTTTGTTTTATTACAATCTTATTTTTGTCTACTTCTCTCATAATGCTTATACACCCTTGAGTAAGTGAATTAATGTCTTGCTGGAGACAGCAGAAAAGCCACTGGATCCAGAGATCTCAGGACCGGTCAAGCTGGCGCACATTAGAAAAATCCTACGTTTAGCAGGTGACTGTTAATGCCTAATAGCCAAAAAATATCAATACAAAACTACGCTCTTTTCAATGGCTGTCATCGTTGCCTAGGCATTAAGAGTCTAGGCTGACAAACTTTTAAGTGTCAGGCGATTTCCATCAACAGCTATGCTCTTATTAGCTTTACTACCGTCCTAATGACAGGTCGAATTTCTAATTTCTAACCACTATGTTATCACTGGTATAATACTGTCACAGTGCTGTCTCACACACACGGGTTTTCAGGTGTAATGAGATATTATTACGGGTCAACATCAAATGACAAAACTAAAAAATTAAAGTCGCTCGTTTGTATCCAGCCTTATCAAGCGTGTGATTTCAGGAAGTGACAGCATTCTGCATTGTTGTTGAGGAAATTGGTCGTGTATTGTTCGGTAGCCACTGATAAACTGAAAAACTAGAACACTCTACAACGGTACGTGATTCTGTTTTTTTTTCAATTCATGTACGAGTAATATTCGTTATTTCAACCAATTCAACCCCCAGTGAATAGATTTTAATCTTTGTTCGCAACAAAAACGCGGAAAATGTTATGTAAAATATTTTGTATGAAAAAGACTGTTCGGAAGCATGCATAATTCTGCGATTTGTAGAACGTAACTGATCTACAAAGTTAAGCAATTCTGGCTCCCGGGGGCTGGATGGGTTACCGATAGAGGCTATCTTTCAAGATTCCGTGCTTTGAAACACTTTTAACCTTTCATCTGTATTATCTTCAATGAATAACCAATAAAAGGTACTTTAGGATTAATTGTTATTTTTTTTTATAATATTAAAATATGGAAGTAGCAAACCACTTGATCGTAAGTGGTCAATGCCGCCCATGGATATTTGTAACGAACCCTAGGTAAGATCTGAGTGTTCTCTGTAGTTCCAGGATCAGAATAGCGCGACGGTATCCTCTGCCTGTCGTAAGAGGCGACTAAAAAGGGGCTTTTAGAGTCGTGGGCGGCTAGAGCGGGAGTCAAATCGTCCAGCCAGGCCTATACCTATACCGGTGTCCTTACCGGGGTGGTAAGGACACCGGTATGTGTGTGTGGTATGTGCATATCAACGTAATAACCAGAGGGAGTGGTGGGCCCAGCCACTCATCTGGGAGAAGCCCAAGGGTGCAACGAGCTCAGAGGACTCCGATTGCGTTCCTTTGGAGATCCCAGAGTCCTCATCGTAGCGCCAAAGATGGCCTGAGGGGCGAGGGGGCTTCTGGTGCGGGAATAATTCCGCATAACCCAGCGGCGCTCCCACGGTATCGGGCACGAACATTTAATGTGTTTCTCCCCCAAGAACAAAAAATATACAGAAGTCCCTGTTACCATACTTTGTGTCTCAACTTATTTGCCACTTGTGCTTATTTGGCTAAAAAAACAGGCATGTACTCGTAATTGTTCATTCCACAAGTATATTGTATTGTACTGTATTGTATAGCAGAAATACTAGGATTGTGCTCATAATTGTTCATAAGTGGATTAAGCGATCCTGTGCCTTTCAACGTTTGAATACAACGGTTTTCCACTGTCTTCTTCAGGTCATCGGCCCACCTGGTGGGGGCGACCTGTGCTCCTTATGCCCAAACGTGGTCGCCACTCGAAGACCGGTTGGAGTGGCGTCATTTAGGGGAGGCCTGTGTCCAACAGTGGACCTCAAAGGGCTGATGGATGAATGGATGGATGATTGGATTGAGCGAAAATACGTTTTATAGTTTTTTTTTTTACTTTCAAGTGCGTGAAATGTTTCACAAGCAAATTTACATAGCCTTGCAGAGGATTTGAAAATTATTTTCATACTCATTTGTGCTCCTACAATGTGGATGATAGGACTGTCTTGATAAATAACTAGACTTAAAACCATTAAAGTTTTTAAATAGGTAATTAAGAAATAAACATAACAATAGCTGGAATTCATCGCAAAATTAGCTTGTGTGATTTGAATGAGTATTTAATTACATATGCAGCCCGGATATTTCCAGAGTTTAAAAATAGTACAAAAAGTTCCGTGTTTCAGATACATTTATTGGTTTCAATCTTGTTTAAAATGAATTTATATTAAAAAAATATTATTAGTAGCCTTTTAAAAATCTGTTTTATAACGTATTTTTTCGTATTCTTCCTAAAAAGTCCCTTATATTTAATACCCAAATCATGGAGAGCTTTAAACATAATCATACTAGGTTACTCCCGCCGCTTCACTCGCTTCGGTGTCTAACATGGTAATTAAGACCTTATGTGTTAATCTGGGTCACATACAAACGAACTTATGAGACAAGCCAAATATAAATTTTTTAGACTAATATTATCGTGGAATTGATACCAACATTTTCGTACGTAACGGGTTCTCATGATAAGCGTCATTAAATTATTATTGCCGTAATTTTATGGCCCCTATTGCCTCTTTGGCAAAGGGGGATCTCTCGACAGCCTAGGTGCCTGAGCAGTGGTCGTGCTCTGACAGTTAATGTTCGGAACTTGTATATATGCGGGCCATTGAGAATACTACGATAGCGTGATTCAGAAATACTAGTGGCGCTATCTCTTATATTACGACATAGCTCTCAAGATTAGTAAGCTGAAGTGGCAATGGGTAGGCCACATCGTTCATAGGACTGACAACCGATGAGGATGAATGGAGACCACGACTGGGAAAAAGGAGTGTAGACCGCCCCCTGAGGACCTCAAAAAGATGCCGGGTAACCGCTGGATTCAGATCGCCCAGGACCGGTCGAAGTGGTTCAGATTAGGGGAAGCCTATGTCCAGCAGTAGACTTTCAAGGGGGTGATAGATGAATGGAATTGAACTTGTACAATATCTTCATGTAAATTGATAACAGCCAAATAATATATCACTAGACATCAATCGACACTAGTATTCTAGAGTCGATTAGAAGGACTTATATTTATTCCTTTGTATAATGTGTAACATTATTCATTTTGGTAGGAAAAAAGTATCTACACGAATGCATCAGTTTCTTATATAATACCAATTTTTTTGTGAATTTCTAAAACTAAAGTCATTAACCAATCGAAGATCGAACCTGGGACCCTCAAGAGAGTTGTCTGATCGCTACACGGATGGTATACTTACCATATTTTGCAATAGCAAAACGCGAGTATAATTACAATTCCTGACTACCTATTTGCACTGCATGCATGATATATGAACGCGCTGATTACTATTTCCATACATAATAACTGCTACGTACAAGTGTAAAATTGCAAATTTCGCGACTGCGTTGTTTTGTCTTTTAAATGAGGTGCAAGGACAATAGTTTAATGTGAACAGAGCATTATGAAATGTTAAACTCGGTGCATATGGTCAGTTACGATTGAAGTCTTAATGAAATGTATTTTATATAGGCCTACGGGGGCACTTACAAATTGTCAGTTACATTTTTTTTCTTATACTACCACCGGATCGGAACACGACATCAACTGAGAAGATCCGGCAAGAAACAGCGGGTTTGTCTTTTTTCTTATTTCTATCCATTTTTTTTAATATAATTTCAATCATGTTTTTTACACGGTAATGAAAGTTAGCTTCAGTTAAACACAGCTTAAACACATTATTCTCCTACTGCTGAGCATAGATCTTCTCCTAGAATGAGAGAGTTTTAGACCATAGTCCACCGTGCTAACCAAATACCTATCGGTAGACTTTACTCAGCTTTGAAATTTTTTTAAAGAATTCTCAGTTGTACAGGTTTATTTCTTTCTCCGTAAAGCACTGAATAATTTCTTATATACACGTCATTTTAGAAAAATCATTGATGCATGCCTGGTATTCAAACCTCGGAGCCTTAATCGAGAGAGCGAGTTTTAACTATTATATTTTCTGGTCTACGTTACAATTGGTATTAACTATTTGCCACCGCCACATCTATTTCTAGCGTGGAATAGTTTTGCGTTTCGGTGAGACGGCCAGCTCACTTTTATGTGAGGCAGCCACCTTAATCCTTGGAGTAACGCATCCGTGATTGACTTCAGACAGAACCTCTTTTTTTACGAAGTTATTTACAGTGTATGGAAATGACCGCTTATGACATCGGGTGGAATCGTCCCCATCGAGCTCCACCCAGGCAAGAAGCTGGGCTCACCGCACCGTCTGGTTTTTACGACGATACGCGACACATATACCGCCGCCCTTCCTGGGGTCGCCTGGCTGGACGGCTCGAGCTCCCACTCTTGCCGCCCGCAACCCTGGAAGCCCCCTTTTACGACAGGCATACCTTAGCGCTATTCTGATCGGAACTACAGGCACGAACGATTGTAGATCTATGTGTTGCAGTTATCTTCAATTGGACTGCATGTCCCTGTATAGGGGTTGCCTATAATCTGTCCTTCATGTATGACTTTCCCTTGCCACATTTCTCAAATTAAATACAGTTTACCACTGTTATTGGGTAGTGGTATTTCGTTAAGACTTACCTAGTCAAATCCTACAGCCATCCAGATAAAGCCACGCGTTATCAATAATGCGTCTTGTGTCAAGGATTCACCCGCTCTACATAGACGCCCAAAACGTGTCCTAGGCTACCCTGAAAATAAGATCACTGTAAACATCGCCCAGCGGCAAGGAGAACCCCCTCCCCGCCCCCATCACACACTCAACTTCCCTTCCAGTCCAGTCTTGTCCCGGCTCGAGTTTTAGGCTCGCCATAAAAACTCGTTGAAGCTGTAAAGGCAACTAGAGCCAACAGTAACTACACATTTACTAAAAAAGTCTTGTGTCAAATACGAGTACAAGTAAATAAAATACCAAATATCAGTCACAAGAATCGTTTTATTACCAGAATTCAATACAGCTGCCATAGACTGTAAAGATTTGTGTACTGAGGGCTTACCGCGAATTTTATTAGGTTGATATCGTAAGCCAAACAAAATTCCCGTGTAAGCTTTTATAGTTTTGCGTTTATTCTTTAGGATATTTCGTTTAACATAAAAATCATTCATAAGAACTTGTTTTGCTCTGCTTGTTTTACTCATCATCATGTTCTAACGCTTAAAGTTTTTTATCTGACTGTAACAGCAAACGAGTAGCAATCCGCCTGACGGTAAGTGGTCACTGCCGCCCATAGACATCTGTAATCAACTTCATATAGAACATACGAGTAGGTTCTATCTGGAGTTAATCACAGATGCGTTGCTCTCGAGGACTATGATGGTCGCCTCATATCAAAGTGTGCCGGCAACCAAAATACGTTGTAAGAATCGTCTAAATTCTAAAACACGTCAATTCGCACTTTAAGGGTTTCTCTTACTGGTTTGACTTTAGCAAACCCAACGTTAAACATGAGCCCACACCCTTCTATCGAAACGCAAGAAATGCTTCACACTAGAAATAGGTGTTGTGGTGGTACTTCTCCGGTCTAACTACACTGGTTCTACCACCTAGCTTGTTTACCAAAAATGTTAAAAATGTTCACCAGCGTCTCCAATAGCCCCTTCACATTCTGTAGGAAGGAACGTACCGAACAATGCATATTAAGATCGAAAAATAAAAAAATGAATCGCCTAACATACCCTTAAATCAAAATCCAGCATTATATGTCCTTTTATACAACAACTAACACTATTAATGTAAAAGAGAAATAACTGAGAAATACATAATAATAAAACATACATTGAAAATAATACCAATAACATTCACACAACGATGTGAAGTTTATAAAAATTGTTGTACATCGTAAAACTACAAAGTTACAGACAAAGGAACATCTCGTATATCGAATATTGAATTCTGAGCCATAAACCCCAGTTTTCGATAAAATTGAACACTTGGAAGTCAAAGAAAGATAGTCAATAATTCTGTATGTTTCAATATTACTTTGTGTTATTTACAAATTTGAATTTAAGATTATTCGATTGTTATTATTATTGTTATTGTTCACTTATTAAACTAACAATTTATCAAATTTTATAATCTAAAACCGCAACTTAAACACGTGCCGGCTAAGGTAACAGATGATATACGACTACGCGTCACTAGGGGCGTGCGGGGACAAAAGCGAGGTGCGGGGCACGTAACCTCTTTTGTTTCATGCGCCTAATTGATTTGGTCGAGTAGTACAATCGGTTCGAATAATTTTAGTTTCGATGATTCAACTCTTCTTCACTTTCTCAATTCTTCAATAGTTACCAAGATTGGTTTACGAGGTGGTAAAACACACAAGTACGTATATGATTTGAACGACGTATTACCACCACACTTATTTCTAGCGTAAAACAGCTCTCCACCTTAATCCAACAGGAGCAGCATAGCATCTGTAATGGACTTCATACAAATCTTAGATCAGAGGAACCATACCATATTTGATGACCTGCGTGGCGGAGCGGTTACCATACCGGTCTGAAGCGCAATGGGTCTCGGGTTCGAGTTTAGATACATGTTCACGGTCTGAGTGTTAGTGTATTCATCTTGTGTGTGTCCATGGTACTCACGACACAGGAGTAAATCCTAGTGTAAAAGTGTTTTTTTTTATATAGAAATATGAAGTTGCCTACAGATGTCCATAGGCAGAATAAGGTGGATTCCATGCTCGGTTTCTAGTTCATTTTAATAAAAATAATTAAACTGGTTCGATTCATTTTAGTTTCGACGCTTTAACTTTCTCAATTTCTGTGGTTAATTTCCAAACCAATACGTTCTTATACATTCCTTAAGATATTTATTTTCAATCATAAAGAAGGTTTTACAAGCACTCGCCAATACACCTTCTTTTTTTTTGTTCTCGAGGGGGAAACTTTCTAAAGGTACCCGACGCCGTGGGAGCGACGCAGGGTTATGTGGGATTTTTACCGCACTAAAACCCCCCCGGTGGCCGTCCTCGGCGCTATAAAGAGGACTCCGGGTACTCGGTCCAACTGCAACCGGAATCCTCTGAGCGCGTTGCCCCATCGGGCTCCTCCCAGATGGGTGGCTGGGCCCACCGCTCCGTCTAGTCTTTACGACGGTATGCGACCACACATACCGCCGTCCTTCCCGGGATCGCCTGACCGAACGGTTCGAGCTCCCACTCTGGCCGCCTGCAACCTTACGACAGGCAGGGGATGCCATGGCCCTATTCTGATCCCGGAACTACAGGGACGTCGCCAATACACCTAGATACATAAACTCATCATTTAAGTCTACCACGAGGTGATCAAATTGTTTGTATTTCAATTTCGGAAGCAATATTGCCACATCTTTGTATTTCTTTCTTATAACAGCAGTCTATATGTTGTATCTGTGTTCTGGTCTAAAGGCTGGATGGAATGTATGTACTGATCCGAGGCAAGACAATTTAGTCTTCAGGAATAGCGACGCATCTGTGGTTAATCTGAGTGCAGTGATAGCCTAATGGTTGAAACTTGCCCTTTCGATCGGGACACCCGAATTTGAAACCCAGGCACGCACCCCCTCTTTACTCTTTATTAAATAACAATCAATCTTTCTAATTGGATATTTTATAGCATACAAATCTTCAAAATTTTGATTAGTCTTTAATTTTATTAATGACGGGCATAAATGTAGAATTCGACATTGAATTTAAATAGTAAGCAAACATTTTTGAATGTAATTGAAGGTTACAAGTGGTGTTACAAGTATGGTTCGACCAGAGAGGTACCACCGCCACCCATATGGCGTGAAATATTTCTCGCGTTTCGGTGAGATTATGATTCCAGTGAGAGAGAGAGAGAGATAGAGATAAAGAGAAAGCGGTGAAGAAAAACATCGTGAAGAAACCTACAGGAGTTCTTTAAAAAAATCTTTTAAAAAACATGTCAATGGATGACAGTGGCAATTTATCATGAAGTGAACTTCATGCTCGTTCACTATTTCCATTTTATAAGAAAACCTGAAATAGAATTTATATGTATTCGCAAACGGATAATATTATAACCATTTTACCACATGAATCAAAATGTGTCACGAAAAGCTCATATTTTTAATACATAATTGTATTATCAAAAGTATTTATTACCACACTAAATAATAATTTATAACAATGATTGCATCAACATTATCGTAGTCCAATTTATTATACTGATCTGATCATTAATATTTATATTATGAAAGTATTAAATACTTGCAACAACATAAAATTGCGTTTAAAGGCCAAGTTCGGTTAAATCATTTTTTTTATATGATTGAAGTAGCAAACGAGCATGCAGTCCACCTGATGGTAAGTGGTCAGTGCCGCCCATGGACATACGTAATAAACGTGTATATAACATGGGTTCTATCTGAAGTCGATGTCAGATGCGATGCTACCTCCAAGGACTATGATGATCGCCTCATGTGAAAGTGTGCCGGCAACCACATTCCATCGAAACGCAAGAAATGCTTTACGCTAGAAATAGATGTGGCGGTGGTACTTCCCCGGTCGAACTATACTGGTTCTACCATCTTTCAAACAATGGTAATATGTTTAATGGAGATGTTACTTTGATTTATATATAGAACTAGCTTATATCCGTGACTCCGCACGTTTTGATTACGTTATATAGTAAAAAGTATCTCATGTGCCGAACCAGTTCATAAACTATATGCGTGTCAAATTTCAACGAAATGCGATCTGTAGTTTTCGCGTAAAAGAGTGATAAACAAACATACATCCTAACTTACTTACACATTTATCATATTAATAACAATAAGATATTCTATCTCAAGTCAATTACAGGTGCATTGTCACTGCCGAGGACTAAAATGTTTACTTCATATAAAAGCTAGCGGGCAACCACACCCTTCCATGGAAACGCAAATACTCCTTCACGTGACGGGCCTGATGGGCGTGACGGTGGTATCCTTTGGACCTTGCAAAAATACAACCGTCACACACAGGTTTCGAAGAACTGTTTTTATAGTTAGGCCAAACGATAAGGCAGACCACCTGATGGAAAGCAGTCACAGCACAAATGTCGTAATGTGAAATTAAAATAATTTTGTGTTCAAAAAGGCTTGTGGTTTCTAAAGTATACGGTTTAATACATCTGAGATACACAAATGTAATACCTCCAAGGTCAAAATTCGGTCTTGAATAAATAGACATACCACGGCAATAATAGACATACCTATACATAGACGTAACACTTGAAAATACATAACATAATTATTTTTCTTCAAACAGGCTTTATTAATTTTTACTTTGTGTTAGTAGAAAATTATTTTTCTTCATGTTTAATACTTGTACATTTTTGTTAGTCTAAGACTCCATTTTTGTAAGTCTAATGTCAATAAGTAATAAAGTACATGTGAATAAGAAAATAATTAATAGCATTACATATATCCATTGACCAAGTAACTTGTGAACTTACCTTACACTATCATGTAGCAAACTTGTAATTTTATGTTTGAAGGAAATATACTATAGTAATCTTGTTCCATTCTCGCGGAAATGTAGGCAAAAACTAGTACGTGCATCAATCGGAGGCAGTTGCTTTGATTCCGAACTCAAAATAATCAACGAGAGAGGTTAAATTTAAGGTATTTAAGATTTTATAACTCAGTAAATAACATAAAACTCAGTAACTAGTAAAGTAAATATTCCGCATAGTTTGTACCCACATCCAACTCTGAAACACAATGCATATGAACAGTTAAACTAAAAATAGTTACGTAGAACGAACCAAGCGCAGTTAAACAGTTTTCTAAGTTAAATGCGCTTCCAGGTTGAACAAAGTCTAGGAAGCGGTAACAATTTTGTTCAAATACACTTATAAGATATTATTTACAACTAGCTGATACCCGCAGCTTCGCCCGCGTTTAAAAAATACATGACATATACCTTTTTTTTCGTTCTCGAGGGGGAATCCTTCAAAAGGTACCCGACGCTGCGGGAGCGACGCAGGGTTATGTGGGATTTTTACCGCACTAAAACCCGTGGTGGCCGTCCTCGGCGCTAAAAGGAGGACTCCGGGATCTCGAAACTTCAACCGGAACCGTTTTCGTCACAGTTGTCTTGTGGAACGACGTTTTGGGCGTTTACGGCATTGTGTGGATACCATCCAGAACGCACCCATTATCTACACTTACGAGATAATAATAACACAATATGTCTAAAATTTATTTTTATTAGATTAAGGTGTATAAGAAGTTATCAATGGACCAGCGTATCAGAATATGGACTTCATGTTTTGGTAATTGAGAAAGTAATCAAATACTTAGGGAATAATAAGCGTCGATAAGTTGTTCCTCTTTCACGTCGCCACATAACTATTATATGATATGGTTTATATGCTGGGAGATAGGAGGGCGGAGAGTGACGTAGATTACTTTTTATCGCGCTCTGTCATGCCCATTAAAATATCCGTGTTTTATTAGTAGTTTCAGATGTGGTTAAATTGATGGCGTTAAAATAAATCATTTGCCAATTCTGAATCACGCTATCAAATGCTAATGTTAATCCCCTTTGACGGTGCGGGCGAAGCCGCGGGTAAGAGCTAGTAGGATTATAAAATTAAAAATCATATAGATATTTCTGTAGCAAGCTCTGAGACTATAAATACGTTGCATTACTAACTTTGTATGGATGTAATGGATGGAAGGCATTTCTACCTAGACGTAAAACTTTAAATTCAAATATATCTATTGTTAGAAACCTTCCAGGAGTAAATTTTGCAAAAGTTAAACATTTATTACACGCCCATACTAGATTCAGCTGAGTTAGGATGGTTATCACGGAAAATACTGTCTTGTGTAGACAGTAAAATAATATAAAAAATATTTTTAACAAGCTTTTATTTAAAAAAAATAACATAAACATTGTAAAAAATAAACATCGTAGCAGTCAAACCCATCATTTAGTTTACATCTTATAAAAGTTTGTTGCTAGATTGTCTTCGTTAGATTTACTCAGATCTAGGTCTGTGTTTTCCTAAATTATTCTCGCGCCAAGCTTTTTTATGATAGAAAATTGTACGATTTAACTAAATGATGGGTTTGACTACCACAATATTTTTTTTCTTTTTCAGTGCATTGATATTATCAATAAAAAAAAGCATTTATATATTAAATCCTTGGTTAAAAAATATATTTTTTTCACATTATTTTGTTTTGTTATTTTTAGTTGCCCTTAGACCTTTTTTTTTGTTTTCGACGGGGAAACCTTCTAAAGGTACCCGACGCCGTGGGAGCGACGCAGGGTTATGTGGGATTTTTACCGCACTAAAATCCCCCCGGTGGTCGTCCTCAGCGCTACTATAAAGAGGACTTCGGGACCTCCAACGGACCGCAGCCGGAATCCTCTCAGCGCGTTGCAAAATCGGGCAGCTCACAGATGGGCGGTTGGGCCCACCGCCCCGTCTAGTCTTTACGGCGGTATGCGACCACACAAACCGCCGTCCTTCCCGGGATCGCCTGAACGAACGGTTCCAGCTCCCACTCTAGCCGCCCGCAACCCCGGAAGCCCCAATTAGTCGCCTCTTACGACAGGCAGGGGATGCCGTAGCCCTATTCTAATCCCGGAACTACAGGGCGCCGTTACTAATGATTTTTCCTTTACCTATATATATTGGGTAAGTTGTACAAGAATATGCAATTTTCTTTGTTTTGAAGGTGGCCATCTTATTTACTACAAGCTGACATTTAAACGAGGCGTCCATCTTATTCTTCGACAATGTCAACTCATCTGAAATTGGTTTCAAGTAGTATGTTTATGGAGTTGTTATTAAGTACCCACTAGCGGCAATGACCATTTACGATAATTTCTTGACATGTACAGCAAAGCGAAGGGGCATAGGGTAGATAGGTTAATGAATGAAATAGTGTTTGCTAGTTTTTTCGCCACTGCAGTTTGGTCGTGATCACGATATTCGTCGTGAACCCATTATTGTCCCACTGCTGGGCACGGGTCTCCTCTCAGAATGAGAGAGTTTAGGCCATAGTCCACCGCGCAGGCCAAGTGCGAATTGGTGGACTTTACACACCTCCGAGAACTTTTTTTTTTATAAAGAACTCTCGGGTGTGTAGGTTTCCTCACGATGTTTTCCTTCACTGAAAAGCAGTTATAATTAATATATAATACGCACATAAATCGGTGGTGCGTGCCTGGGCTTGAATCTCGGACCTCCCGATTGAGAGGGCAAGTTTCAACCATTAGGCTATCACTGCTCACTACGACACGACACGATATTCAACTGAGTCAAAATATCGGCAAAAAGTAACTTAAAAACCGCATACCGTAAGATTAGTGAGTATTACTCTACGTGGTAAAACCAGTGTAGTTCGACCGGGAAAGTACTACCGCCACACCTATTTCTAGCGTGAAGTATTTCTTACGTTTCGATGGAAGGGTGTGGTTGCCGGCATACTTTTATATGAGGCGAACATCTCAGTCCTCGGAAGTAGCAACGCATCTGTGATTGACTTCAGATAGAACCTATGTTCTATATGAAGTTGCTTACAGATGTCGCAGGGCGGCAGTGACCATTTACCATCAGGTAGACTGCATGCTTGTTTGCTACTTTTATTATATAAAAAAACATTACATACTTTAATTTCACCATGTGCATGAGCCCGTCGTCTACCTTAGTATTAGTTTATGTAATGTTATATAAAATTATATAAAATAATAATAATATGTTTTTAATCAAGTCAGAGTAAACATAGCGGTAAATTGCCCAATTAATTATCATACTTCATACTAATATTATAAAGGCGAATGTGTGTGTGTATGTATGTTTGTTATTTCTTCACGTCTAAACGGCTGGAGCGATTTTCATAAAATTTGGTAGGGAGTCAGCTGACACTCTGGATTAACATATAGACTACTTTTTACTGTAGGTAAATATCTTATTCCCACGGGACAATCGATACATCGATTTTTAACGCGGACAAAGTTGCAGGGTTCAGGTAGTTATTTATAAAAACTGTGTTAATTATGCTTGAATTATATCAAGAATCCAACCGTAACGCTTTCTCACGAAACAGTTCACGGGAAGTCATACTTTCACTAGTAAGGCCAGTGGGATACTTATTGTAAGTTTTTTTTTTTATCTGACTGTAGTAGCAAACGAGCATGCAGTCCACCTGATGGTAAGTGGTCACTGCCGCTCATGGATATCTGTAATCAACTTCATAAAGAACATGGGTTCTATCTAAGATCTAAGGTCAATCACAGATGCGTTGCTACTCCCGAGGACTATGATTGTCGCCTCATATAAAAGTGTGCCGGCAACCACAACCTTCAATCGAAACGCAAGAAATGCTTCACGCTAGAAATAGGTGAGGCGGTGGTACTTCCCCGGTCGAACTACAATGGTTCTACCACCTTCAAACAGACAGACAGCATATAGGATATCACTATTGTAAGTCTGAAAATATCTCAATAATAAAATACGTACATTTATCCATAAATTATATAAAGTTACACACGCTTTCTAGACTAATAGCCCCACACTAGGATTTTCTCCTGTGTCGTGGGTACCATGGACACACACAAGACGAATGCACTAATACCGAGACCCAGAACATGAATCTAAACTCATAATTCAGATATCTGTCTGGCCGGGAATCGAACCCGGGACCCATCGCGGGTCGTTAATTTACACATTTAGTTAAGACCAAATGTTACAGAATTTTAATCAAAATCCAACTTAGTTAAAACCTGAGTGATTCCTGGGGCATGTTGGAGTGCGTTCTCATCTTCAGAACCATCCGGTGGCAAATTAGCTGCTGACTTGGCTTTCCCACAGCACGG
This sequence comes from Spicauda simplicius, assembly GCA_949699795.1. Taxonomy (NCBI): domain Eukaryota; kingdom Metazoa; phylum Arthropoda; class Insecta; order Lepidoptera; family Hesperiidae; genus Spicauda; species Spicauda simplicius. Next base: position 6,611,592 of record OX453078.1, on the reverse strand, counting down.
TACCATAGTATTAACAATTTTGTGATATTTTTGAAGTGAAACTTCTTTATCGGGGTTGTTGAAGTGAAACTTCTTTATTGGGTTAAAAAAAAAATTTGTGTAACATTTTTTCGTTACGCGCCATCTTTTTCTGTTACGCGCCATCTTTTTCTTATCCCTACCACGCGTGATATTAGATAGATTAATATAGATTAGATTATTAGATAAAGTTTAATAAAAGCCTGTTATTAAACTTTATCTAATTTAACTTTATTTAACCAATTTCTGTAAAGTTGCATATAGTAAATTATTTTTTGAAAAATAACGTCATAAAGAAGTTTCACTTCTTACGAGTGTACGCTAGTACACGCACACATTTTTTTAATTAACAATGCTGTATTGAATTTAGGTAACATATTGATACTAGACTAAAGTAAAATACTACATGATGAGGTCTTTGTTTTTTATATCTGACTGAAGTAGCAAACGAGCATGCACTCCACCTGAAGGTGGTCACTGCCGCCTTGCGACATCTGTAATGAATTACATACAGAACATGAGTTTCATCTGAGGTCAAACACAGATAAGTTATCTCCTGAGGACTATGATGGCCGCCTCATGTGTAAGTGTGCCGGCAACCACACCATTCCATCGAAACTCAAGAAATGCTTCACGCTAGAAATAGGTGTAGCGGTGGTACTTCCCCGGTCGAACTACACTGGTTCTACCACGTTGATAACCTCTGTGTTATTAACAATAAAATTATTAGTAAGGAAACAATTCTATGTCGTCTTATCCATTTGATAAGTCGTATTAACTACTAATTGTGATCTAATTGCAACTTACTCGATTATATATTGGATATAACTCTAGCAGTGTACTTTATAATTGATATTATAGAATAAACAACTTTTCTACCACCTTTACCAACCCATCGTCTGTGGTCAAACTATTACTGTCCCACTGCTGGGCACGGATCTTCTCTCACAATTTAGGCCATAATTTAGCGTATTGGCTTAGTGCGAACGCCTTTGAAAACGTTTTCTTAAGGAACTTTAAGGTGAGTCACGATGTTTTCCTTCACCGTAAAATATTGGTGGTTTATTTCTTTTAAAAAAATCGATAGCGCGTGCTCGGGATTCGAACCTCGGACTTAATCACCTTTTCGTATAAGTAACTGCAGTTTTCTGCAACGTTTCATGCAGTTAGCGTGCAAGCGTTATGCAAATGTTATCTGTTGCGTCATTAACTTGCGCACTAATTAGCGTGTTCTTACTGCATCGCTGTGCTGTGGAATACTAAGCGCTTTGTCTATACAATACTTTACCTTTTATCTATTTACAAGAAGATTCGGAAATAGTAGAAGACTGTGAATTCTTAGCGTATATACTTAGTATTTTTTTCACAGCAATCATTGACGTCGACTGCTCGTAGCTTTATCCTGTTTTTTTTTAAAACTATGGAAGGTTTGATTCTCAAATGTGAACCTTTAAGGACCATCTTTCTAAAGAACTCTTAGGTATTACAAGTTTCTTCAGGATATACTCTTTCACTGTGACAGAGTGACAACCAATTTCTAATACGCACATTATTAAAAAAATGATACAGTGCTCTGGTTTCGAATCTTGAACTCTAGATCACATAACAACTGCAGTTTTCTGCAACATTTCATGCAGTTAGCGTGCAAGCGTTATGCAAATGTTATCTGTTGCGTCATTAACTTGCGCACTAATTAGCGTGTTCTTACTGCATCGCTGTGCTGTGGAATACTAAGCGCTTTGTCTATACAATACTTTACCTTTTATCTATTTACAAGAAGATTCGGAAATAGTAGAAGACTTTGAATTCGTTGCGTATATGCCTGGTAATTTCTAAGACTATTATTTTTAGATCTAATATAATATGCCTGGTAATTCTTTAAGACTAATATTTTTATGTCTACTTGACGTAGTTCTATCATATTTTTTACAACTCTCAGATATGAAGGTTTGATTCTCATATGTAAACCTTTAAAACGTATATTTGTAAAGAACTTTTAGGTATACATGTATCTTCAGATTTTTTTCTTTTACGGTAAAACAGTGATAATTTCTAATACGCACATAATAAAAAAAACAATAATAGCGTGTCTTGATTTCGAATCTTTGACCCTCAATAACGAAGTAAATGCACTTTTCTGCAACATTTCATGCAGTTAGCGTGCAAGCGTTATGCAAATGTTATCTGTTGCGTCATTAACTTGCGCACTAATTAGCGTGTTCTTACTGCATCGCTGTGCTGTGGAATACTAAGTGCTTGGTCTATACGATACTTTACCTTTTATCTGTTTACAAGAAGATTCGGAAATAGTAGAAGACTGTGAATTCTTAGCGTATATACTTGAATAATTTTTCACAGCAATCATTGACGTCGACTGGTCGTAGGTTTATCCTATTTTTTTTAAAACTTAGGAAGGTTTGATTCTCAAATGTGAACCTTTAAGGACCATCTTTCTAAAGAACTCTTAGGTATTACAAGTTTCTTTAGGATATACTCTTTCACTGTGACAGAGTGACTACCAATTTCTAATGCGCACATCATCAAAAAAAAACAATGTTAGACTGCCCTGGTTTCGAATCTTGAACTCTAGATCACATTACAACTGCAGTTTTCTGCTACATTTCTTGCAGTTAGCGTGCAAGCGTTATGCAAATGTTATCTGTTGCATCATTAACTTGCGCACTAATTAGCGTGTTCTTACTGCATCGCTGTGCTGTGGAATACTAAGCGCTTGCTTTTTACGATACTTTACTTTTTATCTGTTTACATTAGATTTTGAAGGTTGTAGAACTAGTGTTGTTCGGCTGGAGAAATACCACCGCCACACCTATTATTAGCGTAAAACAGTTCTTGCATTTCGTTGGAAGGGTGTGGTTGCCGGCACTCTTTTACATGAGGCGACCATCATAGTCCTCGGGAATAGCAACGTATCTGTAATCGACTTCAGATACAACCCATGTTCTATATGAAGTTGATTACAGATGTCCATGGGCGGCAGTGCCCACTTACTATCAGGTGGACTGCATGCTTGTTTGCTACTTCAGTCAAATAAAAAATAAAAAACCACACCCTTCTATCGAAACGCAAGAAATGCTTTACGCTAGAAATAGGTGTGGCGGTGGTAATTCCCCTGTCGAACTACACTGGCTCTACCATCTTTATAAACCTAGTACTTAGTACTTAGTAATGTTTCGAGAGTATTACTTGAGGACCACTGGACGTAGATCTACCCTATTTTCTTAACAACTGTCAAATGTGAAGGTTTCCTGACAATGTTTTCGTTCACCGCAAAACAGTGATAATTAATTTCAAAAACATACATCACTTAGAAAAACGATAATCACATGGGAATGAAATGTTATACTCTCGATTGACACATTATTTAACATTGATGACATTATTTAATTTTTTACCAGTTTAAAGTAGGTTTGGAAATAGTAGAAGGTTCTGAATTTATTACTTATTTAGACAAGTCTAACTTTACGACATCGTAGCAGTGTGACCACAATACCGGTTTAATAGTTATCTATTTGCAAGTAGATTCGGAATAGTTCAAACCTATAAATTCGTTGTGTGTATATTTGTGGGTACAACCCATTATTGTCTCACTGCTGGGCACGGGTCTTCTCTCAGAATGAGAGTGTTTAGGCCATAGCCCACCGCGCTGGCCAAGTGCGAATTGGTGGACTTCACACACCTCCGAGATTTTTTTAAAGAAATCTCGGGTGTTTATGTTTACTCACGATGTTCTCCTTCACCGAAAAACAGTGATAATTAATTTCTAATACGCACATAAATTAGTGGTGCGTGCCTGGGTTTGTGTGTAGATTAAAATTAGTCTTAGTGCATATCAATATTTTTAATATTGTAGTAGTGACGAGGATGCGTCACTGACGTCCACGAACCTGCATCTAATACAGGCGTTCCACTAGTAGAAATGCACTCTTGAGGACTAAGATAGCCACCTCATATGAAGGTCAACAATTCACAACCTTCCACCAAAACCCAAGAAATAATTTGCTTTGACGATAAATGCTCATCGTTATGGTCAACTAAAATCTAAAATTCTGCTTGGACAGGGTCGAACTCGGGACCTTCTGCGCCAAGTACCAGTCACCATTTCACCGTACAGGTGAGGAAACTAAACCAGCTAAAAATATTTTTAGCACGGTATTAGTACAATCTTATAATAACCGCGTCGAATTTTACACAAAAAAACTTACATCATTTTGCTTTTTACAGTTCATTTATCGTTACGGTGAATTAAAATGTTTTCGGCACTTCCTTGTCTACTTAATTTATAAACAACAATATAATCGTGTTAATATTATTTATAATAGTTTTTGAGGATGTGAGGAACACCGGAAGTACTGGTCGGATTTCGCTAGGTTTATGATTCAGTTTTAAACATGTTAAAGTAATACCTTGACTTACGCTACCCCGACTTAAGTAAGTATCCCGGTATCCCCTTCTTGTCCTAAGAGGCGACTGAAAGGTGCTTCCGGGGTAGCGGGTGGCTAGAGTGGCAGCTTGAATCGTCCAGCCAAACGACCCCGGGAAGAACGCCGTTTGTGTGTTTGCATGCCGCTGTAAATAGTAGAAGGCGTGGTGACGTATTTGCTCACAAGGGACGAGCCCGAAAGGCATCGCGCTGGGCGGACTCCGGTTGTGTTCCGTTGGATATCCCGGAGATCCCGGATCCCAGTTCAATTCGTGCAAACAAAAATTCTTTAATGCAAACGCTTATATACTCTTAATTACTTGTCACAAGGACGTCACAAGGAACAAAAACTATTTAAAAATCATTACCTATTTCAAAGTGAAAGTGGAATTACTAGTGTGTGTCAATGAAGTAATGTTATACGTTTATTATTAAATACTTGTGTGCAAAAAACATAAATTATTTTTTATACATTAACCTTGGTATCGCGTGCCGGAGATTAGACCAACTATTACGAACTGTATGTGATCGGTCAAGTGCGAGAGCTTGCGGAGCGAGGGTTCCATACCACCAAATTATGTAGCAACCTTATTTTTGGTTTATATTTTAGACGTATATTATCAGAATTCATACATTTTAATACGTAACGGATAGTCACAATATCTGGTTTTTAAATTAGTTTTGAAAGCTTTTTGCAGATATTTCGAACTAGTTACATAGTCACGAAGTTTTTTCTTTTTATTAGCGACTACAGATTTTTTTGTAGAATAATCATTTAGAAGAAGCATTGTAAAAATTTAAATCGGTTACCTCTCTCTCTTCAACCCTTTATTGACCCACTGCTGGGCACGGATCTTCTCTCAGAATGAGAGAGTTATAGGCCAGAGCCCGCTCCAAGTGCGAATTGGTGGACGCGTGGCGCGAATCGTTTACCTATTACGGCTCAATAGATAAACCGTAAAATGTCGAAAGAAACCGTTTTCTTGTAAGAGAACAATAACGGGAAACCCTTTATTTATTCTGTTGCCATAGTAATAATACATGTCAGAATGCACGTTTTTATTACGGTTGAAGAGATAGAAACTTGTCACAGACGAATAGACCGTGGAGGCAGTAATAGCGTTCCGTTTAAACCCTTCTGGTACGGGACCCTAAATATGTCAATGTTTTGAATAATGATAAAAAATCCAACACATATTTGCTATTAGTGTTTCTGGTGTCACTCTGTGTGTTTTTTCGTGATACCAACGATAAGCGGAACCCTTTTATCGATCGATCATCGAGTTTCGAAATTGACGCCAGATTTTTTCGTTCAAAAAGTAACCGAACTTTGTGTTGTGTCAAACATTTGTGTGACTTGCATTTCGGTTTTTGAGTTTGAAAATAGAATCAGGAAACCCGAAGGGGAAACCGCACGCTTAAGCAATAATTATTACCGCGAATTATTTAAATAATATAGACGATTATTATTTGAAACATTTGTACCCTTAGTAAAAGTTTCTTATGTTTCCCCAAAAAATCTAATTTTGCTCATCATTTTGATACTTAGCGATAAGGCAGACAGGCAACCTGATGAAAAGTGGTCAGCGTCTTAGCCCTTGGGAGTAGCAACGCATCTGTGATTGACTTCAGATGGAACCCATGTATGATGTACCCATATATGTCATGTATGAAGTTGATTACAGATGTCCATGGGCGGCAGCGGCCACTTACCATCAGGTGGACTGTATGTTCGTTTACTACTCCAATCTGGTAAAAAAACTAAAGATACTGGAACCCTGTCGTAGAAATCCTTATATACATTTCAACCATCACTGATTATTCATGATTCAAACTCTACATGCAGTTCGAATGCGAATTATTCGCATTCGCAAATATACGCATGTTTTTAGATTTTCACATTTGCAAGAATTGTGCGAATGTTTTGCGAATTTAATTGCAGTATTTTTAAATGGTCGCCAAACCTATACAAATTTAATTCGAACTGTAGTTTGGCCATCCAAAAAAAGGTCACCAAATTTATATACTCCAGCACCCTACAATACAACTGAAAAATCCAACATTCGCAGTCACGAATTTCGGTAAGGAATATTCGCATTCGCATTCGCGAATGTTGAATAGTGACATTCGTTACATACTACCTACAACAATACACTTGTATGAAGTGATAAGTTTTTTTTAATAAGCTTGAAGTAGGAAACGAGCATACAGTCCACCTGATGGTAAGTGGTCACTGCCGCCCATAGACATCTTTAAGCAACTTCATGTAGAACATGGGGTCTATCTGAAGTCACTCACAGAAGCTTTGCTACTCCCGAGGACTATGATGGTCGCCTCATATAAAAACCGGTAAACCGCTAACCGCACCCTTCCACCGAAGCGCAACAAATGCTTCACGTTAGAGATAGGTGTGGCGGTGGCACTTCCCCGCTCGAACTACACTGGTTCTACCACCTACAGCTGAACTGTGATTAAAACAAATTCTATGACAAAAGCCATTCGATCAGATATTTCAGGGCAAGTCGTGAGGTCTCTATGTGCCAATGCGTAAGTCAATGACAGATAGTTCTTATCATACCAACCACTGAAGTTAGAATTGTTAAGGACGCGCGTAGGGCCTAAACGCACTGTTAGTTATAGAGCGAACGATAAAAATAAATTGCTAGAAAATTAATAGTTCGAAATATAAAAAGTTATGGATCGAATTAAATGTAATATCAGTAATAAAATAATCAATAGATACCGTGTAAATTGCCATAAAATTTGTACTTTTTTTATTTACCAGATAAAATCTTATGAATATAAAAAAGTTAAATTTTGTATAGACGATGTTTACTTTTTAGGCAAAATACATTGATTGGATTTGGGTAAAATTTGGCATATTGTTATTTTATGGCCTGGATTGATACATAAAGTAATATTTATCGTATGTAAACTAAATCTAAGCTGGCATAGCCACGTAAGTAAGGTAGACATCTCATTAGAAAAAAGCTATGTAAGGTATCATAGCTTTTTTCTAATGAGATGTTATTTTTAGGTGGGTTTTAATTTGGGTACGAAAACAAAGCATTAATATGTTCTAGTATATTTACGATTGTTGAATAAAGTTCAGTACAACTTATTTTTTTTTAATTACATATATAAAGGTGATAATACTCTTTGTGGTTCGAGTCCGAAGGCACAACCGCCACGCCTATTTCTGCCTAACAACAGCTCTTAAGTCTTCTGCAGGTCTGAAGAATGTGGTAAGGGGTACATAGGTACCCGAGCCGTGTTAACTTAACTTAATTTGTAAGTTCTTAGGAATGGAAACGCATCTGTGGCTAACATCAAGTAAGATTCTAATGTTATATAGGTTTTTATTACAGATGTTTATGGACAGCGTGCGACGTATTTTAGTACTCAGATTTTACGACAGATTTTTAATGACTAGAGATGCTTATACCACTGGGACTATACCATACTGCTTCAAATTCAATATATAAACATTATAACTTATATACTGTGGTATTAAACTACAACAATTTTAATTTAATTAAAATAAATACTGTTTCACCTCGACATTGTTGTTCAAATTGATAATATTTTTTTATCACAATACAAGATAACAATGAGTTAACAAAAAAATGCACAACAAATTGTTGCCTAAAATTTCTCCTTGTCCCATTATCACCGTAACCTTCTAGCCTGAAAAGTTTCAAAACCAATATTGCATCAAGCAGTAGTGTGCATAGACCCGCTTAGTTCCACTCACTTTCGAGTTAGCGTTATATCATTCAGCAACTAGACTCCAAGGGACTCAGTCAGTGAAGTGTTGTGTGGTGTAAAATGACTTCGAATTTCGTTCCACCGGACATAAGTCCCATATGTGTTGAACAGGCAGCCCCGTTGACGCAATGCTCCCAAGCGGGGTTCATGTTTCTGGCGTTGGTAACACAACTCTTCGGCACCTCCGTCGATAATGTGTACTCAAAAATCAACCCTTTCGCACCTCCGATCAAATATGACTATCCTGAAAGCAGCTTCGGATATCAAGAGTCTCATCAGGATTTTGGTCCACAAGACCCCATAAATTCAAGGGTGCATACGACGCATATTGGACCAATCATTCATCCAAGGCATTACAAAACCCATGATTATGAAAGAAATCGCTTTTCAGAATCAGAATTCTTCCTAGACCCAGAATATCGTAAATACGAAGACGTCCCGTTTTCAAGATTCGGATCTGAACGAGCTATACTGGATTACAACTTCTTGAATCGAGGCAACTTCTACGACTCATATAGTGCTGATTCGAAGGTGTCTCCCAAAGTGGATAAGAGTAAGAGAAGCAGGAGAAGGAGAGGCACGAAGGAATATGACTTCATCATCGTGGGGGCCGGGTCAGCTGGTTGTGTGATCGCGAACCGTCTGTCTGAAGTCAAAAAGTGGAAGGTAAAATTTTTTTGTGCGAATTAATACCAAATAAGCACGCTGCCCACCAGATCTTAATAGGCCACTCGTCTTGTGTAATTTTCTGGCCACCCTTAAAGGTTTAATTCATACAAAGTAAAATTATAAAATTGTATAAGCCTTATACATAATGTAACAAGTAAGTTCAGATGTAATAAGTAAGAGACATGGAAGACGGGAGAACCAGTGTAGTTCGACCGGGGAAGTACCACCGCCGCACCTATTTCTAGCGTGAAGCATTTCTTGCGTTTCGATGGAAGTGTGTGGTTGCCGGCACATTTTAACATGAGCGACCATCATAGTCCTCGGGAGCAGCAACGCATCTGTAATTGAATTCAGAATATCTATGTTCTGTATGAAATTGATTACAGATGTCCATGAGCGGCAGGTGGCCTGCATGATCGTTTGCTACTTCAATCGGATAAAAGAAATTAGAGAATATTTATTTTGATCGATTTCAGTTAGCCGACTTCCAAAAATGCTTCTTTGAAGAGGAGGCCCTTAATCTAACTGTATTTTTTTGGCTGCAATTGTTTTCTTATTATCTTTTTATACACATTGAAAAACTAGTGATCGTACAACATTTCATTGAATGCACTTTCTCTTTACATGGCTGGTAAGATCTATTTAATACAAAAGTTATAAAGTTATAAAATATAGTGACCGTGTCATATGCAAAAAAATTATGCGTGCCCATAGATGGTATGACCATTTAACATCTGGTGGACTGCATGCTCGATTGCTACTTTAGCCCTATCATCGTCAACCCATTATTGTCCCACTGCTGGGCACAGGTCTTCTCTCAGAATGCGGGAGTTCAGGCCATAGTCCACCGCGCTGGCAAAGTGTGTAGTAGCCCTATCATAAAATCCTATATTATATATATAATATTATTATGTATACTTAATAAGTATACATAATAATATTATATGTATAATTATTTGAATATGTATATTAAGTATACATAATAACCATATTAACCATATTTACATGATTGCATGCAAAATAATAAAATCAAATTGAGCTCTATTAATTTTGGAAAGAGAGTTTATCTATAAATATCTCATTACTTTATTTATCTATTCAAATTGTAATATAAAAACTGACGTGTTTACATTCGCTGTTTTCAATTAGCTTAATGAATAATATAAAATGTGGCAAGTACGAATCAGATTTAAATGCTATTGAAGGTTCCGTATTATAACATAACTTATTTGTGTTATGCATTTCATGTTTTATTTTATTAAATTTATCTTACAGTAGAATTGGATTTATTAGCCTGAGCCCAATACTAAATATTTTTTATTTCTTATAAAATATTATTGGTTTACTTTAAAGATAACCACACGACAATGATACTAAAATTGTCAGTTGTATTACTAAACTAGCTGAACCTCGCAGCTTTGCCCGCGTTAAAAAAATATATATGTCCCGTGGGTATAAGATATTTTCCCACAGTAAAAAGTAGCCTATATGTTAATCCAGATTGTCAGCTAACTCTCTACAAAATCTTATGAAAATCGCTCCAGCCGCTTAGACGTGAATAAGTAACAAACATACACACTTACAAACTTTCGCCTTTATAATATTAGTATGATTCTTAGGACAATAAGAAGACAGTGTTTCTAGAGGACTCTCTCATTTTATTTTCTAATTTAATTAATTCATTTTCTTTTGTAATTAAAACTGCGTACTTAGTAGAAGTGATAAAGGACATAAAATGTTTTTTTTTTAATTTATTGATAAATAATACAGTTACAAATGTTCCTTATTTAACTTCTGCCAAACTATTGGCCAGTTTGTCGGCAGTATAAACAGTTCTCGTGGTCTAGTTTAATAACATTTACAACCTTTCATGTCTAAGTAGTAGATTAATAATAATAATATTACCTATTATATATTATTTTATTTTAAGAGTGGTACAAGTTTGCGAGGCTGCATATAGTACTATCGAATACTGTCGAATTATTGTTATAGATATATATGTGTATAATTACAAATGTGTATAATTATAATTAAAAATGTATATACAGACCCCTCAAAACGATTGGAACCTTTGAGCTATTTTAGGAAGTAAGGTCAGGTTTTGAGGTTGGATTAGATCAGCATCTTGTTAGGTCAGTCTAAGATCAGGTCTTAATATAATAAACATACAATTAATTAGCATATATTTGAATATAAGCTGTCACATTTTTTGTATGGATTTTTGTTATGAAATTTAAGTAGCAGATATAAATGTACGGCTGATGGTCACTACTGTCCGTGGTAAACATGTGTTGTTGAAGTTTTTATCGTCGACGAAAGTAGACCTATAATGTCGTTCATCGACTAGTCGATTAAATGACTTCGTCGACTATATGACGAGGCAAACTTTAAGGTTTATAACTGGGTTTGTAAACACGGGGTTCGGTTTTTTTTGTTCTTGAGGGGGAAACCTTCAAAAGGTACTCGATGCCGTGGGAGCGACCTCCCGGTGGCCCTCCTCGGCGCTATAAAGAAGACGCCGGGATCTCAAATCGACCGCAACCGGAGTCCTCTGAGCGCGTTGCCCCATTGGGCTCCTCCCAGATGGGCGGCTGGGCCTACCGCTCCGTCTAGTCTTTACGACGGTATGCGTCCACACATGCCGCAGTCCTTCCCGGGATCGCCTGACCGAACGGTTCGAGCTCCCACTCTAGCCGCCTGCAACCGCGGAAGCCCCTTTTAGTCGCCTCTTATGACAAGCAGGGGATGCCGTAGCCCTATTCTAATCCCGGAACTACAGGGACGACGAGGCTCGGTCTACTCATATTTGCTATACTTTCAACGATAAGCCGTTCGGACTGAATTGAATGAAGATTCGTATTATACAACTGCGTTTAAGCTCCGACGTCGTACTATGTCGTATATGGACCTCTTTATTCTTATTCCTCCTGAGGTATTCCCGGAGCGCTATGACATGGGGTTCTTCAAGAAAGGTGCGAAAAGAGCTCTCCTACAAAGCCGGCGATGCATTGGCGACTCCTCTGGTGTTGCGAATGTCCACAGGCGACGGTGACTACTTTCTATCAGGTAGCCCGTCTGCCTTATCGTTAGGTTAAAGTATAAAAAAAATGGACTGTATGTTTAGCCGTCTATGGATTTAACTAGTCGATCAGAGAAGCGTAAATGGTCGAATCGTTATGAGAACATTGACGATAACTAATCTATTCAACGCTCATATCTAGTCCATAAAAGCATTTTAAGGGAACTGGTGCTTCAAGGAATTATTTTTTACACCCTTTTTTATCCCTTATTAAATAACAATCAATCTTTCTAAACTTTGTGTACCGAAGATCGAAATGAAATATTTTATAGCATATAAATCTTCAAAATATTGATTAGTCTTTCAAAAATGTTGACTATTGCTAGATAAAAATTGGATACTTTAATTTTATTAATGACGGGCCTTCATGTGTAGAATACGACATTGAAAACCTCATTATGTACCTTTTAATACTAAGCAAACATTTTTGAATGTAATTGAAGGTTACAAGTGGTGTTACAAGTATGGCTCGACCAGTGAGGTACCACCGCCACCCATATGGCGTGAAATATAGCGTTGCCAGATTTTTTTTTAGTATGTCGGGATTTAGTATTTTTTTGAGTAAAAAAGCGGGATAGTAGCCCCCGTGTTACAAAGGGCCTCGCGGCTCATAAACACGCATGTTTTTTTTTCTTATCGTGTGGGGGGGGGGGGGCTGGTACAGATTTGACGACCTTTTGTTTTATTCGACAGTATTATTTTATATGCAGTTCCGTTTATATTTGCAATGGGCGACATTTTTTTTTTAAATATCCAGTCCTTCCCAAAAAGCGGAACTGAGCCTGAAAATCGGGACGGTCCCGCCAAAATCCGGACGTCTGGCAACCCTAGTGAAATATTTCTCGAGTTTGTGAGATTACCTATGATTCCCAGCTCTCTGTAGTATGAGGCAACAATTTTAACCCTCAGAGAAGCAACGCGTCTGACATTAACTTCAAATAAAACTCCTGTTGAATATCTTATATACTTACCTTAACTTATATCTTAACGTATCTATTCGTGGGCAATAGAGACCACTTGGATGCTCCAGGCTCCACTGCATGTTCATTTGATACTTCAATCCTATAAAAACGTCACTGCATCTATTTCTCTCAAACTATTACGCACGAGTTCCATAACGGCTAATCTGAAGTATCCATCTCGTTGATGTTATTCAGATGTTATAACATTTTTAATTATAAGTGATTACAATTCTTCGGCTTCGAATATTTTGACAAATATTCGTTAGTTAACACGATATCAATTTCTTTATTTGGACAGATGTAAAAATTTCGTTCACGCTATGTTAATTAGCATACATAGGTGCAAAACCGACATAACATGTAATACTTGCTAAAATATTTATTAATATTTATTATTATAGTAGCTTATTATAGCGGCTTTACGCTTCGGGAACGTCTATCACGATTAAGACGTAGCAGGGTTGCCAGACGTCCCGATTATTTTGTCAAAATTAAATGTCCCCGTAATATAAAAAAGCGGGACGGGACACATCCTGCTTTTTTATATATGACTGAAGTAGCAAGGAGCATGCAGTCCACCTTATTGTACAGTCCATGGACACCTGTAAGCAACTTCATATAGAACATTGGTTCTATATGAAGTCAATCAATCACAGATGCGCCGCTCCCGAGGACTATGATGGTCGCCTCATATAAAAGTGTGCCGGCAATCACACCCTTTCATCGAAACGCAAGAAATACTTCACGCTAGAAATAGGTATGGCGGTAGTACTTTCCCAGTTGAACTAAACTGGTTCTACCACCTACCTGCTTTTAGGTAAGGCCTGGACTTTTGCAAAAAAAAAAGGTCAGCGCCAATTTTAAGTCGATCTGCAGTTCGTCGATCAAAAAAAGATCGCCAAATCCTCGGCCCATCTTACACCCAGAAAAAAATTTTGTCCAAGTGTCTATGATGACACAGATGTGTTGCTACTCCCGAGGACTGGGATGGTCGCCTCATATTAAAACTGTGCCGGCAACCACACCCTTCAATCGTAACGCAAGAAGTGCTTCACGCTAGAAATAGGTGTGGCGGTGGTACCTCCCCGGTCGAACTTCACTGGTTATACCACCTTTAAAACGTATACTAATGGATTTACCAGGTAGTGTAACTTATTTCTAGTGGGAAGCATTTCGAGCGTTTTGATTAAAGGTTTAGGTTGAAGCGACCATCTTAGTTCTTGAGAGTATCTACGCTTCCGTGATTGGCTTTAGATGGAACCCATATTTCATGTAAAATTGCTGACTGATGTTCATGGGTAGTAACTAATTACAATTAGGTGCGCTACATGCTCGCATGCCATTTCAATGGAAAAAAAGCCCAATAATGACACAGTAAAGGATTTACGATGAAAAATGATCGGTAAATAGCACATTGTACAGGAAAATGAGACATTTCCTTCTAAATTCATTTCCGTTGCGATAAGTTGAGTATTGTTTAGTTTTTACGTGAGAACTGTGATCTAAGACTTTGGTAATATAGCGTGTAAAAGCCTGCCTTTTGTTCCTCAGTGATACTTCTTATTGTCTTAGTTATCTATTAGCTTTGACCGAAAAAATAGACAAAGACTCGCCTAGAGCACTCGTGTGACTTTGACTCATTGTGGGTTTGTGAATGTTGTTTTTTATATTGACGATTTTTATGTTGACGACCCGCGTGGCGCAGCGGTTACCGTACTGGTCTGACACGCAGTGGATCCCGGGTTCGATTCCCGGCCAGACAGGTGTCTGAATGATGAGTTTAGATTCTTGTTCTGGGTCTGAGTGTTTGTGTATTTGTCTTTGTGTGTTTCCATGGCACCCACGACACAGGAGAAAATCCTACTGTGGGGCTATGAGTGTATAAAGCGTTTAAGCGTTTTTATATGATGTCGAATACAATTTTTACTTTTTCCGATGATTTATGTCGTGTAACAAGTGAATAATTTACTTCTTCGAATAATTAAGCTCACCTTTATTTATCTGCGCAAATAGGCAAATAGTGTGTTAAAATATTTTTTTAATCTTTCTTCTTAATATATGTCTAATCCCTTTACCAAATTTAACTTCAAGTCAGTGGCTTAGTTATTGTTAACTGGTTTCCCTTCAATTAGTGTGGTGATCACTGTAGTGTTTTGTTTTAATGGGCATGTCTACAATAAGGCACGAGACATTATTTGCGAAGAAAATGGCTGACTATATCGCACCTTTATTCATAAAAAAAAAACTTCTTAAAAAAAATTGATTTCCGAGTTTATCACTTAGTTAATTCGCTTTATGGTATAAATTCGCGAAACATAAGTTTTGAGTTAATTCTTTGTATGAATAGGTAAACGTGCGATATATTGGACTTAAATTACATTTAAAATGGGAACCGACACAACATCGTGGCAGGGATCTCAGCACAAGTTTCCTCAAAACAATAATTGATTAGGTTTTCTTCCATAAATTATAATGTTTTTGGCACGGGTAGGTTTTAGTTTGCGTCCATTTTTAGGCTCTGTCCACAAAAATCCATTGATGGATTTTTTTCCACTTTTGTGTCCACTCAAATCCTCTATTTATGAATTTATACAAAGAGGATTTCTTTACACTGCACATGAAATGATTAAAAAATGTTTTTTTAAATACATATAACAAATATAAAAAAGTTAAAAGAAACGCAACTATGCGGATTCTGCATATTGTAAGCTAATTGAGCTGAGCAACGCACAATTCGTTAAAATATGTTTTACAATCAATAAGAATTTTATGTAATACAATTATGATAACGCCTTATCCCCACTTCAGACGTAGTACGAACGTCTTTAAATTAGTATTGTCCTTACAAAAAGTTTGGAATAGACTTGTCATAGATATACAATGCTAGAAAAGACTCTAAAGCCGTATTATTTTGATAAAGCCCTTCGTTAGTCAATCAGAGGCACTACCAGGTGGTAGAAACAGTGTAGTTTGACTGAGGAAGTACCACCGCCACACCTATTTCTAGCGTGCCTGGGTTTGAACCTCGGACCTCTGGATTGAGAGAGCAAGTTTCAACCATTAGGCTATCACTGCTCTCAATTAGAAAAAAAGAAAGAAAGAAAAACATTTATTTCGGTCCATCGACACAAAGACAGAATAGGCACATACATTTAATTTAAAATAACAATATTCAAATAAATAAATAAATTTAAAAACAAAAATCCTAAAACAATAAAATAGAAATAAAATGAACCAGTAACGTTAAAAGACTCGAAGAAATAAAATAAAAACAAAATAACATAATTATATCGATGGGGACCGAAAAAGGGGTTGCACTCAGCCTATGCCGTGGAACCCACGACTGCTGATTTTCAGGTTACCCCTACCTTTTTTTTCGTGTAGTCAGGACAAGTGGTGTGTGCAAATAGAAAGTAATAAATTTATATCACGTTATAATATAAAATACAACTCATACTGATAATGATATTAAATAATGATAAATAAGTATGTGAACGCAGTCGGGTAGGTAATAAATTGGAATGGCATAGCAGATAATTGAAAAAAAATACATCTATTACTACATTATAAACAAGGGCACTATTCATATAAGTACACGTATATGTGTATGTGACAATATGTTTTAGATTATATTAACTGTATAAAAATACTGTTATATTGTGTACAATAGATTCGAAATCTATTATCTTAGATTTCACCAACCTTGTACCGTTACTCAAACTTAATTGTTATGTGCCCGATAACACGCCTCGCTGATATTTCTGTTCTAAAAGTATCTATTACCTGGTATATTTAGGTACGTTTCTATTTGGCGTGTAAAGGCCTATTAATTTTCATTATTTCCCGTCAGCGTTCGTAAATAGATATAATTTAATACCTGACTAAATATATTTATAAATTATTCTCACTTATTTAATCTGTTTAACCTTCTTTTTTGCTATCGAGGGGGAAACCTTCAAAAGGTACCCGACGCCGTGGGAGCAACGTCGGGTTATGTGGGAGTTTTACCTCACTAACCCCCCCCCCTTTCCCCCCCGGCGGCCGTCTTCAGCGCTATAAAGAGGACTCCGGGATCTCGAAACGACCTCAAGCGGACTCCTCCGAGCGCAATGCCCGTTTTGGGGCCTTCCCCGGTGACCGATTCATGCTCACGGTTCATCTCGGTATTTACGACGGCATGCAGCCACACATGGCATCGTCCTTCGCGGGGTCACTTGGCTGGACGGTCCGAGCTCCCACTCTTGCCACCCGCAACCCCTGAAGCCCCTTTTAGTCTCCACTTACGACAGACAGAGGATACCGTAGCCCTATTCTTTTCCCAGAACTACAGGGACATAATCTGTTTAACCTATCAACACTCTTTAAAAGATTATTACTTATTTCACTGGATAATATATATACAAAAATTTTCAAGCATGTGTATTTTTTTCAATTGTATGTAAATGCATGCACATGTGCATGCTTGCTATCAAATCTACACGATTTCGTGCATAATTGCTTGCACTCGTGCATTTACATATTTTTGTGTCAACTGTAACTGTGACTGTAACTGCATGGTATTTATTTATCATATTATGCATCAAATCTTTTAATATATTGGTATTTCAAGATACATTTATTTCACCTTGAAAATTACGTAAATTCGCAAGCATCCGTATTTTCGTGCATGGATCTGAGTGTTTTTACACGCATACTTGCTTGTTTTAATGTCTGCATGAATACATGCGTAATTGCGTGCATTCATGAATTCATCTTATGTCTATTAGTGTCTGTATGGTACTTATTTACTAGTGTTATAATTATGTTTATTTTTATTAATACGTATGATCTTTCTAATTTATTTAGAACTAGTCACCCGTCGCGAAGGTCGAAATTCGACTTTAATTTAAATTATAAACTAACCTTGGTATTGTCCATAATAGCACAAATATTTTACAAATTCAATTGAATTGTATAAAAATTAACTTTAAACATGAAGAGTTTTAATTGAATAAGATGCATTTAAAACCATTAGTGGGTATTTTGACAAAGACATGTGACATTTTTGACGTTATGTGTTTTTATAGTAAGACACTGAATGTTTTATTTCATTACATATATATGTGTTTGTGTCAAATGCAAGGTAGTGTGTGTAATGTGTTTATAGTTGATTTTATGTATGTTTTAAGAATTATTTGAAAAAAATATTAGCATTCCGTAATCCTTCATCAACTACAACCGTGCCTAATTTCATACTCCTCCATCTGCGGCAAGTATCTTAAAAACGGATCCCAAGTTTTTGCTTCATGTATTAACATAGAGATGCTTCTAAATTATTACTACTTATTTGACCAGAAAACTTAAAATAAATTTAGAAGAATATGTTGTTGTGTGCATGTATGAATTAGTTTACGCTTGCGTGCATACTTGCGTGCTTGCTTTTCTGTCTGCACGTGCGTGCGTAATTACGAACATTTCTTCATGGTTCTTCTATCTTGATTCATAACTCTGTCTAGAAACACTGCCTTATGTGTAATAGTTGTGTATGTATTTCTAAAAGTAAGTGCACTTGCTTTAACAATAACCTTCTAAAATTCGATCACAATAGATACAAGTCCGGAAATATCTAACCGCGTTGCTATGGCGACTAACTTAATTTGATTTAAGCAATGGACCTTGGCCGTTTTCGGTAGTGGACTTGAAAACATTATGAATGGCCATTTTTTATTCAATTAACTCCATTTTTTTAAACGTAGGTGTGTTAGTACGCGATACTAAATAAATGTAATAAAATATGATATGTATTTTTAGTTATTTTTTTCTTATAAAAACTTGTCCCTGTAGTTCCGGGATCAATAGCTACGGTATCCCCTGCCTGTCGTAAGAAGCGACCAAACGCGGTTTCCGGGATTGTGGTCGGCTAGAGCGGGAGCATGAACCGTCCAGCCAGGTGATCCCGGGAAGGACGGCGGTATGTGTGGCTGCATACCGTCGTAAAGACTAGACGGTGCGGTGGGCCTAGTCGCCCGTACAGGAGGAGCCCGATAGGGCAACGCGCTCAGAGGGTTCCCGTTGCGTTTCTTTGGAGATCCCGGAGTCCTCTTTTTAGCGCCGAGGACGGCCACCGGGAATTTTAGTGCGGTAAAAATACCACATAATCCTGCGTCCCACGGCATCGGGTACCTTTTGATGGTTTCCCCTCAAAAACCAAAAAAAATAGCTTTGAAAGACAATGATCATTACAACTACGTAGAGTATAGTTTAACTTTAAAAGTGGTAGAGCCACGAATTCTATTTCTAGAGTAAATAATTAATTATCACAATAAAAGTAGTGTAATTTATGTGGTAAAATACAATATTCATTGGCAAACATACACAAACATGTCAATTTATATTACATTAAAAATTTAACACTAGCGTCTAACGAATTTTCGATCCGGTCACGTATCATTATTATATTAATACGTGAAGCAATAACTTGTGAAGCATTTTTAAATAATATGCCGCGGACGGATTAGTATGAAATTTTGCTCGGATATAGTGGACGTAGAGGAGGAGTGCAGAATGTTAATATTTTTTTTAAATAATGCTCATATTCAACTAAAAACACATTACACACACTACCGTGCATTTGTCACAAACACATACATAATAAACGAAATAGAACATTCAATGTCTTACTATGAAAAAACGTAACGTCAAAAATGTCAGATGTCTTTGTCAAAATACCGCTATTGCTTTTAAATGCGGCTTATATATTAAATTATATATGCCGCTTCCACCTCTTTTTATATTTAACGGTCGCATTCAAGATTACTTAAAAATTATTACATTTTATTTGAATTTGAGAAATATTCGTACTACTTTGGATAATATGAAGCTTAGTTTTTTTGAATTTAAATTACGGTCGAATTTCGACCGATGTGACAGGTGACTAGTTTCACAAAAGGTGCACAACCGCTAATGAAGTTTTAACTTCAAAAATCTAACTTCATCAGCTAGATATCTGTCTAGCCGGAGATATAACCCCGAACCCACAGCTATTCTGGTAATAGTAACCAGTATGGTCACCGTTTAACCACTGTCATAAAAATATAACCAGTTCTAATTGATACAAAACTACTTTGATTTTGCAACCTCGTCATCGGTAGAATCTAGGTCAAGGTCAGAATATCTCCAGGTAAAAAGTAGTATGGTATTCAAAGAAATGACCATAATGAATAATTAATGTAGAAATCAAGGTTGCCTCTTTCTATAATACATTTTTATATTTTTTTAACAAGAAAGATTTCGAATTAAGTTATATTTTATATTAGAAAACAATAAATATCTTCCAATAGTTTTACACTTATTTATATTTCAGACGTGTAGATGTATTTAAACATGTACAATATATATATATATATATATATATATAACACATATCTTAAAATAAATACACTAATTTAGAAGACTCAAAATATTTTATCAGGCCCTTTTTTAAAAAACTTATAAAAAATAAAGTTTTTTTAACGTTTTGAAATAGATGAATGTTGTACAGTTACTAATGCACTTATAAAATCTTTAAAAAACTCCTAATACCTATGATAAACAGTTTTTAAAGCAATTTTAAGTAGATGTTGTACAGTACAGTACATGCACTTATGAAATCTTCACTACTAATGTGATAACTATGTTTGATAATATTGTCTGAAACCCTATTACTGAGATTACTGAGACTCAACTATCAGCTTGTCCGTCTGTCTGTCACCTATCAGTATGCCATGAACCGTGATAGCTAGACCATTAAAATTTTCGTAGGTGATGTATTTCTGTTACGACTACAACAAAAAACACTTTTCGACACAAAAAAACTGTCTGTATTTTTTGCATCGAAAACTAAAAACACACATACATCCTAACAAACAAATTTATAATATTATTAGGAATAAGATGTTTATAATTTAATTTATATTTATTTTTATCATGTTTCTTCCTAATATTTATATCCAGAACAAAACTAAAACAACGGCACTCAGTCCCAAAGCGAAAAAGTTTAACAATCGCACTCAGCTGCTAGTTTACTGAGTATATATTTTCTTCAACTGATCTAGTACTTAAACGGTAGACAAATTAACATACTAAGCGATTAAGTGGTTTGTGCAGTATCTTTTTAATTCTAAGTGTTTCTAGCATTAGGGATATAAAGTACTCTGAAGTTCTTTGTTTTATGCGATTTTCAACGAACCCGCACTATGATTAACTAATTATCTAATATATAAAATTCTCGTGTAACAGTTTTTGTTGCCATACTCCTCCGAAACGGCTTGACCTATTTTGATGAAATTTTTTGAGCTTATCCGGTATGTATGAGAATCGGCAAACATCTATTTTTCATTCTCCTTAAGGGTTGTCCACCCTTATTTTTTTTTTATATGGCAAAACAACGTTTGTCAGGTCAGCTAGTATATGTATAATATTCATATACTTTTTTTTTATACGAGGAGGAAACCTTCTGAATGTACCCGATGCCGTGGGAGTGACGCGGTTTATATGGGATTCTTACTAAAAGTGGCCGTCCCCAGCACTGCGTGGAGGATCCCGGGATCTCCAACGGAACACAACCGGAGTCCTCCGAGCGCGATGCCTATTCAGGCTCTTCCCAGGTGAGCGAATACGCTCACCGCACCTTCTGTTATTTACGGCGGCATGGGATCACACATGCCACCGTCCTTCTCGGGGTCGCTTGGTTAAACGGTTCGAGCTCACACTCTAGCCGCCCGCAACCCCGAAAGCCCCTTTTATTTGCCTCTTACCAGTACCAGATAACGCCAGAGCTGGTCTGTAGCAAATTCTGACTGGAGGCCCCCACAGTTTGCCTTAAGTAAGGGTATATGAGTACATAGAATGAATACAAAAAGATCCTGAATCAGAGCAAACCTCTGAAGCTCTTTTTGAAGGTGTAGAACCAGTGTAGTTCGACCAGGAAAGTGCCACCACTACACCTATTTCTAGCGTGAAGCATTTCTTGAGTTCGATGAGGCGACCATCATAGTCGTCGGAAATAGCAACGCATATGTGATTGACTTCAGATGGAACTCATGTTCTGTTTGAAGTTGATTACAGATGTCCATGGGCGGCAGTAACCTCTTAAATCTTACATCAGGTGAACTACATGCTCGTTCGCTGCTTTAGACAGATAAAAAAATCATCTTTCAATCTGTCTATCCGGTAATCAAACCAAATACGCTCTGTGTGTCAGAATCAGGCTGTCAATTATACGCACTTTGAATTAAAATGAGTACATTTTCCCCGACAAAATTAAAAGTATCTGTTTTTTTTATTTTATGATATTTTGAAATCACTCATATTGCACTTCGAAGAGGTGCTTTAATCTCGACGGAAAATAAAACCACATTTACCCAGCTTCATTTTATTTAACTACATATTTTATTTTCAAGAATTTATTTTAAATTTCACGATTCTCTAAATTTAGTTTAAATTTACGATTCCTCTAAAAATATTTTAAATTATGATTCCGCTAAAAATATTTTAAATTATAATTCCGCTGAACTTTTTATTAATTTACGTCCTTTCTAAATTTATTTTATAAAGAATTTGATTGCAGGCACCCATAATTTTATCGCCTCAACAACCACCGTCCTCATTTCGCGTAACACCTTACGCGTGCCTCTATCATGATTTTACTCTCATTTTACGATAACAGCCCGCGTAAATGTAATGTGTTTGCGTATTTTACATAAACATCGGCCGATTTGAAGGTTTTATAGCGGAATGTTATAGCGAGGTATGTCCAAATTATGTACGTACAATACAATATATAATGTAATATGTTTTAATATAAAATTACAGTTGACGGCCCGTGGCGGAGCGGTTACCATACTGGTCTGAAGCGCAATGGTTCCTGGGTTCGATTCCCGGCCGGACAAGTATCTGAATGATGAGTTTAGATTCATGTTCTGGGTCTGAGTCTTTGTGTGTCAGTCTTGTATGTGTCAATAATACCCACGACACAGGAGAACATCCTAGTGTGGGGCTATGAGTGTAGAAAGCGTGTGTAAAAGTTCTGCTAATAAAAAGACAATAATAGATTTATGGATGAAGGTGGGTTTCTCAATCGAAAGTCCGAGGTTCAAAAGCCAATATACATATTTTACTGGATACAATACACTTGGGTTAGAAATTAATTATCACTGCTTCACGGTGAAGAGAAACATGTTAGGAAAAATACAGATCTGAGAGTTTCTTAAAATAATCTCTAAGGTGTTTGACGACCCGCGTGGCGCAGGTTACCATACCGGTCTGACATGCAGTGGGTCCCGGGTTCGATTCCCGGCCAGACAGGTATCTGAATAATAAGTTTAGATTTTTGTTCTCTGGGTTTTTGTATTCGTCTTTGTGTTTGCCCATGGCACCCACGACACAGGAGAACATCCTACTGTGGGGCTATGAGTGTAGGAAGCG
The DNA here is from genome assembly GCA_949699795.1 of Spicauda simplicius. Classification (NCBI taxonomy): domain Eukaryota; kingdom Metazoa; phylum Arthropoda; class Insecta; order Lepidoptera; family Hesperiidae; genus Spicauda; species Spicauda simplicius. Next base: position 6,588,212 of record OX453078.1, on the reverse strand, counting down.
TAAGCGTAAGTCTATCAACTCGCACTTGGCCAATAACGTGCCCAGACAATATTGGATTGACGACGGAAGGCAACGCGATCGCGATCATAACATCGTATTTTTTTTTATTTGACTGAAGTAGCAAACGAGCATGCAGTCCACCTGGTGGTAAGTGGCCACTGCCGCCCATGGACATCTGTAATCAACTTCATCCAGAACATGGATTCCATCTGAAGTCAATCAGATGCGTTGGTACTCCCGAGGTCTATGATGGTCGCCTCATGTGAAAGTGTGCCGGCAACCACACCCTTCTATCGAAACGCAAAAAAGGCTTCACGCTAGAAATAAGTGTGGTGGTGGTACTTCCCCGGTCGAACTACACTGGTTCTACCACCTAGAGATTATACTGTAAATTAAAATTAAAATGTAAAATTTGCATGTAAAAAAGGATATTACCTCGAAGTCTATTAAACCGTGTAACGGCTACCTGGATCAATTAATATAATTTTGATAGTTTAAACCCAATCAAACTTTGCAACCGGAGCAGAACCTTCCCCCATTTTTCATACTAATTGTTGCCCTGTTTCACCGCGTCAAACTTTGTTTAATTACTCCATGAAAAGTGCATTTTAGCTTGTAGCTTTGAACCGTTTTTGTTTAGTTATATATTTTAAAGGGACTCCAGTTAGTGTATGTTACTAACTCCATTACAGTTGGTTTAAAAATTTGTAGTTAAAACGCAAATGAACATACAAATAGTAAATCATGGTTACTTTATTACTTTTTTTTTCATTGAAGTAGCAAACGAACATGCAGACCATCTGATGATAAGTAACCACTGCCGCTCATAGACATCTGTAAGCAACTTCATATAAACTTACTTTCGTTGCTTCCGAGAGCTGAGATAGCCGCGTCGTATAAAAGTGAGCCTGCATCCACACCCTTCCACCGAAAAGCACGAACTGCTTTACGCTATAAATACGTGTAGCAGTGATCTATCCGAGCAAACCACGTTCGTTCTACCATTGTTTTTTTATCTATTAAAGTAGCAAACGAACATACAGTCCACTTGATGGTAAGTGGTCACTGCCGCCCATGGACATCTGTAAATAACTTTATGTAGAACATGGATACTATCTGAAGTCAATGAGAACTAAGATGGTCGCCTCATATAAAAGTGTGCCGGCAACCACACCCTTTCAACGAAACGCAGGAACTGTTTTACGCTAGAAATAGGTGTGGCGGTGGTACTTCCTCGGTCGAACAACACTGAGTCTACCCACCTTCAAATTTGGAACATGACTTCTAATTCCTGACGCAATCGAGAAAAACCGCAATATGTCATTAAATATAAAAAGCTGCATACAAATCACTGCCCCTAGGAAGAGTTTCTAAAGCGCTGGCAACATTGCCTCGTTGAATAGCAAGCCTAATTCGCTAGTCTAGATAATCTTTCCTTGGATTGAATAAAACAGGATAAAAACGCTAATTTACAAAAGAGCTAGATAAAAATTAAACAATACTTTATGTTTGTATCTTTTTAATGAATAATGTAAAACATAAAAATATATTAAAAAAACCATTAATCACAATATAGTTAAAATCAAGGTTTACTCGCGAAAATGCGTGCAGAATAATAATTAATGTTACTTGACAAAATTGCTATCGTTAATCATTGCTATATACTTAACATTACATAAACAAGCTCATGAAAACTATCATTTCAGATTTCGTCCCATTTTATCTTGTAGAAATCTATACAAACTGCTAGGAAGATATGCTTACATATGATAAAACGCTAAATTTAATGATTGCAGATTCTGCTCCTTGAGGCCGGTCCAGAAGAACCAGAAGTGACAAGCGTGCCATCATTTGCGCCGATTCTAGGCAGATCTAACGTAGACTGGTTGTACAGAACCCAACCAGAGGAGCTCACCTGTAGAGCACAAAGGGGACAAACATGCGCTTGGCTAAGGTAGGCAGAAATCTTGATAAGCATATATTTCCAGAAATCATAAATTGTATATGATTCCAGACTTGCAGTTGAAAAGGTATACTTCAATTATATCTGGATATCAGTAAGTTGTTTTAAATAGTTTTCATTTCATTCTTCTGATGCTTCATGTAACATTAAGCTATATACAAAATCATTATTCAACTTAATTCTTGTTCAATCTAATCAATTTATTGTTAACTGCACTAATGCTCTTCTGTCTAATTATATTACACTCGCAATAGGTCTAAAAAATATGTCTTAATTATCTGTAACAATTTGAATACATTTATAAGCTTTACAGCATTCTCGGGGAAGTATTGAGCATCTTGGCTGCAAGAATAAATTTTTACGATTTCGCGATTTCAGCGGTCGAGTAATGGGCGGATCCAGTGCCATAAATTATGTCGTATACATGAGAGGTAACGAACGTGACTACGATGGCTGGGCAACCTTAGGAAATAACGGATGGAGCTATAAAGAAGTATTTTCATATAAGCCTCTTTATACCCTTGAGACAACTTGAGACCTAAGACACAGATATGATATATTTCTACTTAAATTTCCAGGTACTTCCATATTTTAAGAAATCAGAACATAACAGAGATATCGAAGGAATAGATGAAGAATACCACGGCTTTGACGGACCATTAAATGTCGAACGATTTTCATTTATTGATCAAAATGTTGTTATGTTGGTTAAAGCTTTTAATGAAAAGGGCTTACCACTTACCGATTTTAACGGTCGAGAGCAATTCGGAACTATGGTAACCCAGACAACGACAAAAGACGGCATGAGAGATTCTACTAATAGGGCTTTTATACGTCCAATTAGATACAAAAGGTCTAATATAGATATTATCACGGATGCTCTTGTTACTGGTGTCATAATAGAACCAAATGAAAAAGTTGCGTGCGGAGTAAACTATATAAAAAACGGAGTCGTAAAAAGTGTTTATGCAAAAAAAGAAGTAATACTTAGTGCAGGCGCATTAAATTCTCCAAGACTATTAATGTTGTCTGGAATTGGGCCGAAAGAGGATTTGGATTCTTTGAATATACCAGTATATTCAAATTTAAACGTAGGACATAATTTACAAGATCATGCTACCACTGAATCGATGTTAATGCAACTTACTAACGCAACATCGACTTTAATAAATATTAATCAAATTATTGATGAGACCAAACATTATTATAAGTCTAAGTACAGAGACGGGGTATTAGCACAAACAGGACCTTTGCAAATAACAGCTTTTATTAAAACACAGTTCGCCGAAGACCAAACTGCTCCTGATATACAATTCCACTTCGACGGCCGAAATCAAAAGGAATTTTATTCTGACCCAACAACTTATTTAGCGTCTGAAACACTACCATTTTCATTTTATGATAGCATCAACGTGAGACCAATTCTTCTTACACCTCGAAGCAGAGGTTATCTTACTCTAAACAGAACCAATCCTTTATTTGGCCAGCCACTTATATACCCAAGATTTTTCACAAAACAGAAAGACATGGATACTTTAATAGCTGCTCTTAAATATGCTGTCACCTTAGAAGAAACACAACCTTTTATAGAAAATCAGGTTAAATTTATACGACGCCCAATACAAGCTTGCACGAACTATAAATGGGGAACAGATGATTATTTTTGGTGTATACTAACACGTTATACTGGTACCATATATCATCCAGTAGGCACATGTAAGATGGGTCCTGATACAGATGAAAATGCCGTGGTGGACCCCAGACTGAAGGTTTATGGGATTCGACATTTAAGAGTCGCCGATAATTCAATTATGCCTAATATCGTACGTGGTAACACAAATGCTCCAGCAATCATGATTGGAGAAAAAGTTTCTGATATGATAAAGGAAGATTGGGGACAATTATAACCTTCGCCATGATTTTTCAAATATAGTTCAAATTTGTATATAATCCAAACTAAACTAAGGAAAATTATATTTATATTTCACTGCATTTCTTTTTATTTCATTGTCCACTTATTAAATGGTTCCTATGTGAAGTCCAGTAGTGATTTTTAAAGATTTATTCGATTTTTATTGTTTTGGTAAGTTTTCAAAACTTTTTGTTAGTAGTTGTTGGTGTCGTAGTGAAACTTGTCATCGTAGAAACCTCACAGTTCTCTGTAATCGTTCATTGTGTCAGCGTACTTATTAATAATTAGACAATATTTATTTTAACAGTTTTACTCCATTACTTTTATCATCTGGTATTTTTGTGTAACTTGTGCTCTTTCATTTTTGTAATTGCATGTTGTTTAGTCTGGAATACGTCGTTTTATGCATGTTTGTTTTTATAGATTTTTGGTGGTCTGGTTATATTTGTTTATTATCCTATTTTTAACTAATAACTCAGTGTACGTGTTGTGTGGGTCTATTTTAAATTGTATTGTTATGTGTTTTTATATCAGTATATATTATTTTATTCATATTCCTAGAACTTTTATTTAGGTGTACTCTTAGCGTACAATCTTAAGATGTACCTAAGGTAACTCTTGGCGTAAAATGTTCATTGAATGAATACCGCAATCTTCATCGTTTCGTTTTTGGTATAATTTGATATCCATTATTATTTTATTCTCTACCACGTAAGAATTAATGAAGGTATTAGCGGATGTAGATATTGTTACTTTCGCCATTTTGATTAAAATCGAGCATGCTTGCTGAGGGCTTTTCCTTGTGTTTATATTTATTACCGAGATTACTATGAATACTACTTTAGAGACAATTGTTGCAAGTCAATTGCTGCGTTTAGATAGTAATAAATAGGTTTCTTATAGCGAACGATTCTTATCATCTATTATACTTTTATCCAACCTTGATCACGACACTGCGTAGCATTGCAATTCATTGTCACTTATAATCTATGCCACTAGAACGGCATTCTGAAAAAAAATTAGGACGCAGATTTAACATTGCTCTTACTGTTTCCTAATATATTTATTGTGAAATATTGATAGATATTATTGTCAATATAACACTAAATAGTTTTTTTACAATGGGTCTCATATTTATGAGTTCAAACCTTTTATGAATTATTTTATTTACCTTTTCCAATATTAAGGACAGACCTCTATAGAGACGGGAGCTATAACTTCTGATTGTGTACTTCTGTTTTGATTAGTTCAATATCTGCCAGAATTACGCATACGATATAATAACGGTTTTCAATTCATTTACTTTACCTTTTATAATAATATTATTTTATATAATTGTATCATGTATATTGTTTATCTTTAGTTTTTATTTTGTGTGTTGTGTATTTGTTTTAGTTATATTTGAAAGTAGATATTTATACTTTCGTAGATTTAGTTTGTTGTTTTTATTGTGAACTTGTGTGTCGTAGATAATTTAATATATGTTTGGATGTCTGGATAGGAGCAATATCACTGCACGCTTTGTAGATACATCAAATGTTGATGAAAGCGATATAAAGAAGAGTTTATGGTTTCAGAGGGAAGACCATGGGAGGTTCTAGCGCCATCAACTACTTGGTGTACATGAGAGGCGCCCGCTTGGACTACGATACTTGGGCAGATCTTGGAAACCCTGGATGGAGTTATCGAGATGTATGTGCTGTGTTTCATACATATATACACATTTTTATATTTTTAACAATCAGATTTTATTATTTAAGTGCTGTCACATTACATTTATTTATATACATTGCATTTGTCTAAATCTTATTATGTATAAAATTACATAGATTTTTTTATGACTGAAGTAAAACGAATTTACAGTCCACCTGGTGGTAAGTGGTTACTGTCGCCCATGGACATCTGTGAACAACTTCATATAGAACATGAGTTATATCTGAAGTCAATCTCAGATGCGTTGCTACTTCCGAAGTCAGTGATGGTCGCCTCATGTGAAAGTGTGCCGGCAACCACACCCTGCTATCGAAACGCAAGAAATGCTTCACGCTAGAAATAGGTGTGACGGTGGTATCCTGGTCGAACTATACTGGTTCTACCACCTTAATAGCAAGTTTATTATAATAGATAATTTTATTTCAATACTTCACCTTGATAAACGTTATCTTACGTCCTTTCTCCCAGACGTGTTTTGAAATAAACAAATGTTTAATCAAATATCCAATATATTTTTCAGATCTTGCCGTACTTCAAGAAATCAGAAAACAACCGAGACATAGAAGCTCACGATAAATACCACCATTCAGTGGGTGGTCCATTAAACGTTGAGAGATATTCATACACCGATGTCAATACGATGATGCTTGTGCAGGCGTTTAAAGAAAAAGGCCTACCAATCACCGATTTTAATGGTGCCAATCAAATAGGAACTGATATAGCTCAATCCACCTCTAGGGATGGAGTAAGGATGTCTACAAATAGAGCATTCCTTAGACCCATACGTAACCATCGATCAAATCTACATGTTATGAGTGAAGCGTATGCCACAAAAATAATTATTGATCCAGAGACCAGAGTTACACATGGAGTAGAATTTATAAAAGATGGAGTTCACCATACAGTATATGCCAGAAAAGAAGTTATTGTTAGCAGTGGTGCTATCAACTCACCGAAATTACTTATGTTATCTGGAATTGGACCTAAATATCATTTAGAAAGTTTGGGAATTAACGTACTTGCTGACCTTAAAGTAGGATACAATCTTCAAGATCATGTAACCACTGATGGTATTTTACTCGGATTGTCTAATAAAACTTCAACAAATATTGACTCACAACAGTTGCTGCAAGAAGTTAATAATGTTTATGTAAACAGACAGGGTCCACTATCCACAACAAGCACTTTAAACGGCGTTGCCTTCATAAAAACTAATCTGGCTACCGAAGATGCTCCTGATATTCAATTTCATTTCGATGCAAGAAACGTAGAAGACTTTCTTTCTGATACTAGAACTTATTTGGCAACTAACATCTTTCCACTTTCATTCTACAGCGGCTTGGCTGCTAGACCATTGCTTTTGTCTCCGAAAAGCAGAGGATATATAATGCTGAATCAAACTGATCCAATTTTAGGACCTCCTTTGATATACCCAAGATTTTTTACTGCTCAAGAAGACTTGGATGTCTTAATAGAAGGAACGCGTTTTGCATTGAGTTTAGAAGAAACGGATGCATTTAGGCAAAGTGGTGCTACGTATGTGAAAGTACCTCTCCAAGCTTGTCCATATATATGGGGTTCCGACGAATATATCAGATGTATATATACACATTATACTACAACCATCTATCATCCAGTAGGTACGTGCAAAATGGGACCATCCTGGGACAGAGATGCCGTAGTTGACCCCAGGTTAAGAGTCTATGGAATAAAAAATCTAAGAGTCATAGACGCATCAATCATGCCTACAATTGTACGAGGCAACACAAATGCACCGACCATAATGATAGCAGAAAAAGCTTGCGACATGATCAAAGAAGATTGGATATCATAATCTCTTCGAATAGCAATAATTGTAAATAAAGTAGTGAAATAGTCAATGTAAATGTAAGAGAGCGTTAAATCCGTGCTAAAGACAATGAAAATTAATACCACTATTGCTTACTAGGCACTTTTTATACTTTTTTAAATGTTTTTATTACTAACCGTTCACTTGACCTCACTGAATTATGTAATTACCTTCTTTTTTACCTTTTAACCTTGTTATATCTAAGAATCGAATTAGGGATCCCACCTAATTTCTATGTATCTGTGATAATCATATGATATTTTTTGTATAAAAAATAATAAGATACAAACTGCTTAAAAATCACCATATTATATATAAACATTAGATTAGTGTAAGTAACACATCAAACAAATGTACTATTAATTTATTTAACCCAAATCCTTCAAAGCGTCACAAAATAAATAAAACATTCAAAGAAATTCCGCTGTTTTCTTCACATAGAAGTTAATTTAGAAATGTACACGAGGAAGTACCTACATTTGAGAAATGGGTACGTATATTTGTATATTTGGGATTTTACATTCGTCAGGCGCGACTGAAACAAGAAAGTTTTGAACAAAGACCAACAGAATAATATCTCGCGCTGACTCATCTACAGTAAGACGCTGAGTTTGGGGCCATTAAAACCACGAGAGAGACGTTCAATCAATATATGTTTATTTTTGAAGTGAAACTTCTTTATCGGGGTTGGAAAAAAATTTAGTGTAACATTTTTTCGTTACGCGCCATCTTTTTCTGTTACGCGCCATCTTTTTCTTATCCCTACCACGCGTGATATTAGATAGATTATTATAGATTAGATTATTAGATAAAGTTTAATAAAAGCCTTTTATTAAACTTTATCTAATTTAACTTTATTTAACCAATTTCTGTAAAGTTGCATATAGTAAATTATTTTTTGAAAAATAACGTCATAAAGAAGTTTCACTTCTTACGAGTGTACGCTAGCACACGGACACATTTTTTGTATTCATATTCATATTCATTTATTTGCTTTAAATGTGGTACAATTAGGTTGGTATATGTTGTAACAATTTTCTCACATTTAGCTTTTCATAAAGCATGCAAAATATTGATTAATCCTATAGTCAATTAATTTGATATAATATCTAAATAAGCTAATAATGTATTTATCGTCAATATGCATTATCTCAAAGGCGAAGTACCTGGGAAGATCTGCCGTTATGAAAATATAAAAGATCTGAATTGAAATACTTGAAATACCATATGTTTTTTGCTTACTAAACCAGAACTCATAAAAAATACATCGTGTTTCATGTAATAAAAAACAGGCTTCTCTATATAAGTAATATAAGTTAAAAATTCTTTGTACATGAATTATGTTGGTTTGTTTTACTACTTACTGTTGCGAATATTGAATTGCATTACTTCGCAGAAAAGGTCAAATCTATCCGAGTTGAAATCTAACTGCAGTTTCTCGGCCTACGAAAAAAGACCGTAAATTTATATACTCCGGCACCTTTTTATTTCATTTTTTTCCTTCTTCTTTTTTTTTAAGTGGGTATTCCTCATGGATACCCAGCCGCCCGGGGCAGCAGGACCAACCCCGAGACCGCCACCCAGGAGCCATGAGCATGGGCAAGCCGACACTGGCAAAGCCTTCTACACCTTACAGGAACACTCCTGGCTGCAGAAGCCAGAAAACACCGGCCCCCGTATTAGGTCCATCTAAATAAGTATATCTTTAAATTAGAATAAAAAATGGAACCGTTGTTTTCATGGCCCAACGGAAGACCCATCTGCCGTTTCTACACCCCCATTATCTGCCTCCATAAACCGCTGAGACGCAAACAATCCACAGCAGTCTCTATCCTCACTGAAATCACCACCACGTAATAACGACCTTCCTCCCCCCTCCCGCGTCGGCAAATCCCATACAAGTTCTCACTCTGCTGAAGCATCTCAGAGTTCTTGATTCAATGGTGATGACGCACTTTACAACGCTTTAGACTTTAAACTTCATCAAAGTGACATAAATAAGGAAAAGCCGTACGCAATTACTACATTTAGACGACTAAGTATTGTATGCGGGTGAATGATCATTAAATAAAGTACAATGAATATTATAGCCATTAGGACGAAATGATTCGGATACTATTCTCTTTCTTGAGACAAGGGTTAAGTTTTAGCCGTAGGTCTGTTCCGTTGTCTACGAACAAGTTACAAAGACTAGCAAAATAAGTAATATTACTGTATGGAATTTGTTTTAACCTTACCTCGCTCATGGACATATGTAAATAGATGTCAATTAGCTAGGTATATAATGAATGCAATGTTACTTGTGAGCCTTATCCATATGTATGTCCCTTAGCTGTCAATTAGGTAGCGATAGTTAGCAAGGAGGTGAAATGCATGTGACCGAAGAAGTGCTAGGCTACACCAATTTTTAGCTTAAAGCAGTTCTTAGGTTTCGATGGTAGGGTGTGGTCACAAACAGGCGGTGGGGCCGGTGGGCCTACCCGCCCATCTAGGAAGAGCCCGATGGGGCAACGCACTCAGAGGATTCCAGCGGTCCTGTGGAGGTCCCGGAGTCCTCTTTATAGCGCCGAGGACGGCTACCGGGGGGGTTTTAGTGCGGTAAAAAAACCACATAACCCTGCGTCGCTCCCACGGCGTCGGGTACCATTTGAAGGTTTCTCCCTCGAAAAAAAAAGGGTGTGGTCACAAGCACACTTTCATAAGAAGTAACCTTCTTAGTCCTCGGTAATGGAACCATTGTTTTATATAAAATTGATTTCCGATATCCATAGGTAGCAGTAACCATACCATCAAGTGGACTTTACTCGTTTGCAACTTCAAAATTATAAAAAGGAAACAAAATAAAAAAAAATGTTTTACAATAAAACTTTTGAAGCTGCTCAACCGTAGTGAGACAAAGGTGCCTTTGGGCATGTGAACAAACTCTTTACGAACTTTAAGTTTGCACTTCCCTTGTAGTCTCAATTCGTATTTGTCTTAATTTACTTGGCATTGGCATTATTATTATTTTTTTCATTTGTTTTAAATCCGTAAATCTATCGGCATCTTATTTTAAGTTATTATAATTAGCATTATTAATATTGTTATTATTATTTCGAAATTAATGACTATTATTATTAAAGTAAGTATTGACTTTGTTTGCTGTATTATTTTTTTTAATTTAATGTTTTTTTAATATGTAACTTGATTTGTTTTAAAGTATAAAAACACGCATTCTACACTCATAGCCCCACACTAGGATTTTCTCCTGTGTCGTGGGTACCATGGACACACACAAGACAAATACACAAACACCCAGACCCAGAACATGAATCTAAACTCATCATTCAGATACCTGTTTGCCCGGGAATCGAACCCGGGACCCATTGCGCGTCAGGCCGGCATGGTAACCGCTCCGCCACGCGGGTCGTCAAGTGTAATTCATGTATAACTGTTCTATGTAACAAGAAATAAATAAGCAAATGCATATTTGGCAAAGGGAGATATGGCGTCAGGCGATGTGATTATGCCTGGGGTAGCTCCCCAGGTTATAATCAATTTATTTATTTTTTAAGTACTATTTTCTGCATTACACTATAGTTTCTCATCGTAGCAACCATGCGCACATGCGAACAATTTTTATTTTATAAGAATGTTGTGTGAATCAAACACGCAGTCCACGTAATGCCAGGTGTATACTATAGACAATTTACAAGGTGGTAGAACCAGTATAGTTCGACCGGGGAAGTACCACCGCTACACCTATATCTAGCGTGAAGCATTTCTTGCGTTTCCATAGAAGGGTGTGATTGCCAGTGCCATCAGGTGGACTGTATGCTCGTTTGCTACTTCAGTCAGATAAAAAAAATAAAAAATAAAAATAATAGACATATAAACAACTTTATATGGAAAAGAGGTTCTTCCCGGTCCTCATTGTAAGTGAGCCGATAACTACACCCTTCCGAAAACGAAAGAACTGTTTTACGCTAAACTGTTTGTGCTAGCAGATGAATGGCAGAAAATATTGTCCGTATGCATGAGGTTCTGTGAGCGAGAGGCATAAGTAGTAGTGTCTATAATTAATGTAATTGGTGTAACCGTTTTAATTATAGTAAAACAAATAAATAATAATAATATGCTAGAAATAAACATGGCGGTGGTACTTCCCCGATGGAACAACATTTGTTCATGCAAACATTTTAAATTAATCAAATGTACATAAAATATTACAAGATTTACTGAAGCAAGAACAGGAAAAGGAAAAGTAATTTAAAGCGAGTATTGTACAAAGTTTCAAGAACGATTCCACCGCAGTAGGAACAAATTGTCTCGAGCCTCAACCATACTTGTTTGAGTTTCTTTTCCTTTGATTACATGCAAGGAATTAGTTAAAAGGTTTCTCTACTACGCCTCAAATGAACCGCATTCGGAGAAGTATATATTTTAGACTAATATTATCGCGGAATTGACGCATTTTTATACTAAACGGGGACTCACGATATGCGGTTGAATCGTTTTCGAATTCTTTTTGCCAAAAAAAAATTAGATTAAGATTAGCATGGTCCCTGCGCAAGGATGACACGCAAAATCGTGAAGCGTTCCACATTTTTTTTTGTCAAAAAGGAATCGAAAAGGATTCAAAAACCGCAATCGTGAGTACCCGTTAAGTATTAAAAAGTATATATTTGTCAAACATTTAATATTTATCTATTTTGAAACACTTTAAGCTAAGAGTTACAAGGGTCAACTTAATGTTTTTTCACATAAGATAAAGTAGCAAACAAGCATGCCGTCTACCAGTTAGTAAGTGGTCACTACCGCCCATGGACATCCGGAAGCAACTCAATATATAACAGGAATGCTATCTATAGTAAATCACAGACTCGATGCTACTTCCGAGGTCTGAGATGGTCGTATAAAAGTGACCCGGCAACCACACCCTTCCACCCAAACGACAGAGCTGTTTCACGCTAGAAACAAGCGTGGTGGTGGTACTTTCCCAGTTGAACTACATTGGATCGACCACCGGACGAGCGGCGTAATGTTATTCTCTAAAAGTCAATCCTGGGCGAACGCAATAATGAACATTAGGCATATTATTATTCAGTACATCGTGACTGATTTTATTTGATGGTCAAAAAATTAAAAATCAAAATTGTTTTTATTGCTTTACAATTTTCTTAGACGAAGGTAAATCAATGATGCTTTTAACTCAATCAAAGGATTTTAAACTTGTTGTCAGGGTTTAAAGTCTTCAATAGCAGAGTATTATTTCAAACGGTCATTACATTTTGTTTATTCGGAGGGTAGTATGCCTCGCCGTGTTTGAAAAGCAGTATGGCGGTGTGCGCGTTGTTGAAACTACCGCCGGTAACCGGCTCGCACAAAATCGTATGTGTGGTACTTATTAGCTTAAATTTACGTGTTTAAATAAAAAATAAACTATATGTGTACTACAAGTGTGGACTGAAGGGTAGTTTTATCGCTAGTGTGTGTGCACGTATGGTGTGTACGAGCCTTGCCATATCCTGGAAGAAAGTGACGGGTGGACCGTAGGTGGCTAATCGTAAGTAAAATCCAAATCCCGATAGCAAGTAAGGTAGCCCTAAAATTTTCGCTGCCTATAATCAACCCGCGATCTCGTAAAAGTCGGAAGGAAGGCGGTTCTCGCACCCTTCACAATGTTGTCTTCTATCGTTAAAACAGTCCTCGTATTTTATTGATGTCACCTGTTTGTCATAAATATTATTAATACATCGAGATTTTAAAATATTTTACAATACTTTTTGGCTCAACTTTGGAGACACTACTTCTATTCTGGTATGACACCTGCAGAATCTCACGGCTAACAATTATGTTCATTTCTTCGACGCAAACTAAAATAATCCTTAAATGTTACATTAATTTGTTTTGTTGCACTCTGACAATAGTTCGAGGAAGAACCACTGCCACACCTCTAACATGAATCAGTTTTAATGATAGAATGTGATTCACTTTCATATATGGCGACCTTACAAGGAGTCGCAATGAAATGAAATGAAATGAAATATCTTCATTTTGTATAGGCCTTTTTTTTGTTTTCGAGGGGGAAACCTTCAAAAGGTACCCGACGCCGTGGGAGCGACGCAGGGTTATGTGGGATTTTTACCGCACTAAAACCCCCCCGGTGGCCGTCCTCGGCGCTGAAAAGGAGGACTCCGGGATCTCGAAACGATTTCAACCGGAATCCTCCGAGCGCGTTGCCCCATCGGGCTCCTCCCAGATGGGCGGCTGGGCCCACCGCTCCGTCTAGTCTTTACGACGGTATGCGACCACACATACCGCCGTCCTTCCCGGGATTGCCTGACCGAACGGTTCGAGGTCCCTCTCTAGCCGTCTGCAACCCAGGAAGCCCCTTTTAGTCGCCTCTTACGACAGGCAGGGGATGCCGTAGCCCTATTCTGATCCCGGAACTACAGGGCGTCATTTTGTATAGGCCTACGGGGGCACTTAGAAATTGTCAGTTACATTTTTTTTTTCTTACACTATCACCGGATCGGAATACGATCAACTGAGAAGATCCGTCAAGAAACTCAGCGGGTTTGTCTTTTTTCTTATTTATATCCATTTTTTTTAAATATAATTACAATCATGTTTTTTTTACATGGTAATGAAAGTTAGCTCCAGTATCTTGCCTTACAGTTCAGTAAAAGAGAGCCCTGTTTGGCAAGATACGGCAAGATATTGGCAATGTACCTGTAATTGACGTTAGATAGAATCCTTGTTTAATATGAAGTTGTTTACGGACACCCTTAGACGCCAGTGACCACTTACCATCAAATAGTCTGCATGCATTTGCTACTTCAATTACACAGAAGGCAATAGAAGAAATTAAAAACTAGAAAACTTTACAGAACAACCGACCACAGAGAGTGAGACGTTTCGTACCTTTGGGAAGCACATTAGCTAACTTTTGTTGCAAAGTTGCAAAGTTTATAGCCATTTGTTATCGTCTTAGAAATTCGCAAATAAGCTAAAATGTAATACTGTAGCTATATATTGCAAAAGTTTTTATTATGTAACTGTTCACTGGTGGCAGTACCCATTGTTGTTTGACTCCGGTACCACCTTTTTGCCTTATAACAGCAGACGCTGCTGTGATCTAATCTGCAGGATATGGTAATTTATTGAATTTCGTCGCTGTTTCTAATTGCCGTATGGTTGCATACATTCAATCTCTTATACCTAGAACTCTTAAAACATTAAAGTCTCCTTGACAGTGCGCCTCACTTTGATGTTTTTACAGATGAATGGAAGACGATTTTATCAGAATATCTGCAGTATTGTGAAATGTAGGCGTGATGTATGCCTGAGTAATTAATTGTAATGTGTAATATAATTAATTCTAATTATTCAATTTATCTGCATAATATTATAATAATTAGTGTAATTGGTTGTCAGTCGACCGAGCTAATCATAAATAAATAATAAATAATGATAATAATGGTAAGAGTTTATATACAACGGTAGCAATGCATCTATAGCCAACCTAAGCTAAAACTAGTATTTTATCCTGGCGTTGATTATAGATGACCATGAACGGCAGTGCCTACTTATCATCAGGTGGACAACATTCTCGTTTTCCATACTACATTTTACAAATATAGCAAACGAACTTACAGTTCAGCTAATGGAAAATGACTGCCGGACATGTTACATTCGAAATAGTTTTTAATCCTGCCAGAAGCGAGTCACAGATGTTTTTTTTATATTTTATTTTAGAGGTGTTTTCCGTACCATGCAAAATAATGGTATGATTTGACGTGATAAAAGTAAAGGCGTGATGGGACCGCCGTCATCTAAAAAAACCTCACAGTATTGCATTTTCATTTGCTATTTATGATAGTGATAGCCTACTGGTTGAAACTTGCCCTCTCAATCGGAAGGTCCGAGGTTCAAACCCAGGCATGCACCTCTGATTTTGTGCGTATTAAAATTTAGTTATCACCGCTTTTCGGTGAAGATCATAGTGAGGAAACTTACATACCCGAGAGCGAGCGCGGTGGACTATGGCCTAAAAACTCTCTCATTCTGAGAGAAGACCCGTGCCCAGCAGCGGGACAATAATGGGTTGTAAGTACTTATTTGCTATCTAATCGTGTGTGGTGGTGGGTGGCTAGCACCGCCTACGACTGCATAAGAAATGCTATGTTAAAATGTTTTTTATTATCTGTGTAATAAATTTAGTCGTTGATTGAAAGCATTACATACTTATTAGATGGCGATCCTTTGGACTGTCGTTAAGGCTTCATAAGGAGGTCGTGAAGCCTCAAAAAAGTAATATAAACTTCGTAAACAATTTTCGACGTTTTTATTAAAGACGGCTACGTCTATTTTAGGCACAAAATGATCTTCTAATTAACAGTTTTCTTATTTAGAACAAAAAGCAAAGTACACTTAAAAACATGGTCGTTTGGGAGTTATGACCTATTTTATAATACCCCATAGATATGGGGGTTGCTAAATATTTCATTTGCGGAGTTTGCAGTCATCCCATGATAAATCTTGAAAATACAGACCTTATACCTTTGAGTATGCAGCGTAAAATACATGAGCAAGGATAAATACTTGAAACAGTCTTTGTTAGTCAAGAAATTGCATGAAACTACATAATATTACATTTTAAGACGTAGCAAACTTAGCGCAACGTCGAGTCAGTAACAATTTGTCTTCATACGTCTCGCTAAATAGTTTCGACTCTTTGTCTGCGCTCGAAAGCGTCGCTCGTTTAATCTAGACTATGATGGGATCTATTATGCAATAGGGAACTAGGTATAGTAAATCAAAGTAATTTTGTTTCCCATACAAAAACACCGAGTGCACATGAAGAAAATGTGGTCGCGATGTGTCAAGCATTCTGATCCGTTTTCAATTTTGTCCAGTTCAAAATGTTTATCCGCTGCAGATAGTTAATTGTGGTAGTACTCGCGATGAAAATTATTTTATATAGAAACGAAATTAACTAGAAAAGATATGATGATTTTTTGAAGGTGGTAGAACCAGTGTAGTTCGACCGGGGAAGTACCACCGCCACACCTATTTCTAGCGTGAAGCATTTGTTGCGTTTCGATGTAAGGGTGTGGTTGCCGGCACACTTTTATATGAGGCGACCATCATAGTCCCCGGAAGTGGCAACGAATCTGTGATTGACTTCAGATAGAACCCATGTTCCATATAAAGTTGCTTACAGATCTCCATGGACGGCAGTGACCACTTGCTCGTTTGCTACTTCAATTAGATAAAAAAAACCGTGATCACATGAAGTATGGTCGCGATGTCTCAAGCATTCTGGTCCATTTTCAATTTTGTCCAGTTCAAAATGTTAATCCGCTTCAGATATTCAATTGTGGTAGTACTCGCCATGAAAATTCATTTATACAAAAAAGAAATTAACGAGAAAAGATATCATTTACCACCATAGTTATTTAATAAAAGTTGTCAAAGGTGTCTGAAGACTACTTACACTTGTCCAGCACATTGACCTATGACCTAAGAAAATCTCTTATGAAAGAAGACCCGAGCCCAGTAGTGGAACAATAATTTACGAAGATAATCTAGCAAAATAACTCAAAAACATTTTCCGCAACAGTTCCCATATAGACATTTTGTTTCCTGGTTCCTTATTACTTACTGTCGTTCAATTCATTCGTTGTAGTTTGCGCATTCAGTTCAAACAGCTGAGCTGGCTAAATCTCTGAAATATGTTCCATAATTCAAAGTACTCATCGCTGTGCGTAATGTAACAATTGGTACTAATGTTCCCTTTTTACGTGCCTTTAATATCAAGCGATCCGTAGAAGGGTTATAGCAAAACGTTATGTTGTTAAATTTTCAACGAAAAATATGATGTAATAGGATAGGAATGACGTTTTATTTGGCATAATCGTTCCATGTGTTTTTTTATCTGATTGCAGTAGCAAACGAGCATGTAGTCCACTGGTAAATGGTCACTGCAAGGAACTTCAAAATGTCAAAAGTCAAAAGGAACGTCAAATCAACAAGGAACTTCATATAGAACATGGGTGCTATCTGAAGTCAATCACAGATGCGTTGCTACTCCCGAGAACAAAGACGGTCGCCTCATATAAAAGTGTGGCGGCAACCACACCCTTCCATCGAAACACAAGAAATGTGTCACGCTAGAAATAGGTGTGGCGGTGGTACTTCCTCGGTCGAACTATATTGGCTGGTAAAAGGTATTCCATCCAGATAGTTCCATATTCGATTCCCAAAAATACACGCTAATAAGTTTCGATTTGTTATGAATATGAACGTTTCTCTTGCAGAGTTTAAGTTTTGCAAAGTGTGAGATATAACGCCACACCTATTTATTTTATTATTGTTTTCGGTGGAAGGATGTGGTTGCCGGTTCACTTGTACATGAGCCGACCATTTTTAGCCACGGGAGCATCATCTGTGATCGACTTCAAATAGAAACCTTGCTTTGTATGAAGTTGCTCACAGATGTTATATAAAAACTGGGTATATATAAAAACTGGGTTAATGTGCACCACTAGTGTGAAGAGGCTATATCTACAGCTAGCTTTATTACAAGGCGTCCCTAACCTACATAAATTGCATGTTCCTTCTTCTAATAAAAAAGGCATAAATCCGCTTTAAAGGTATGTAAATTTTATCGAGCATAAAGGTTCCAGGTTCACGAAACAGCTCATAAAGTGGAAACAAGAACAAAAAATCTGAATATTCATTAGGCTCAATGAAAGGCTCATCTGCTAAATTAAATCGTAGGCTTAAGGTGGTACTTATGGTCGTCCTACATAGCTTTTTTAATTAATAAATAGCGCTTTTTACATTTATAGCCTCCATTATATTTTTTGTGTCGTCGTCATGAACACACACAATTAAATCAACTGACACCCAGAGCCAGAAATTCATAACTGACAATTGATTAAATTTAATTTGATAATGTGAATAATAATTTATTAATTTAATTATTTTTTTAATTTCATATTTTTTTATTTGACAATTTTATGGCTGGGAATTCAACCCGGAGAAGCCGTATCTATAATTATAATGCGAAACCTTGTTTTAGCAACATATCTAGCGTTAGTTTCTATAGAAGTAATATATACATTATTGAATCTACTAAGCGGCGAAAATATGCAGCTATTGGGGAAGGTTACATATTTGTGCCGTTTGCGGTAGAGACTTTAGGTCCATGGGGGGCAGAAGCACGACGGTTCTGCAAAGAACTATCGTCGCGACTGGTTGACGCTTCAGGAGACCCAAGGGCTGGTGCGTATTTGGCCAAAGAATCAGTTTGGCCATACAAAGAGGTAACGCCGCCAGCATTCTTGGGACTCTCCCAGGAGGCAGTGATATGAAATCTTTGTTTTATTTATAATTTCTTTTTATTTTCTTTTACTTTATTTACTTTTTTAAAAAAATATGTTTTATTTATTTTTAATATTTTATTTTGTATATAGTGTAAATAGATTTATTGTAATTGAAATTAAACGTATACATTAGTGAAAGTCAATTGTGTACATTGTAACCCATTTTAAAAGACACTTTACTTTTGATACTCACACAGGTTTGTAAGTTTCAAATCATTTTATCAGAGTATTAGAAATAACTAGTCACCCGTCGCAACGGTCGAAATTCGACCGTAGTTTAAATTAAAAAACTAAACTTCATATTGTTCAAAGAAGCACCAATATTTCTCTAATTTAAATAAATTATAATAATTTTCAAGTAATTTTGAACGCACCCGTTAAAGGTAAAAAGAGGTTTATTAACTAATCTTCATTTAAAAGCAATAGCGGGTATTTCGGGTCCACCGGCGGCAATTATCTTATATATAGATAGATAGATATATAGATATATAGAAAAGAATAATATATAGAACTGCGTACATTCTTTTTATAAATAGTGAAGCGCCCTTGCTTGACCTTGATATGTTAGGAGTAGAGCACTGCCTCAAACATTCTACGTTATGAGACGTGCAATAAATTTATACTCATTTATAGTCCCTTTTTATTCAAACACTTTATATAATACTGAGATAATTCCCATCATAACGGTTAAGCATTTTGTCAACCGAATCACCATTTCAGAACACGTTTGGTAAAACAATTGCTTACTGAACTGTAGTATTTGAAGAAATCTTCGCTCCATATGTCAAAATTGACAAAGCGTTTAAACCGATTCGGTTCAGTGAACGCTATACGTATACTTCCATTGAATCTTATTTGAAAATCTGAGTTTGCAGGGTTCCGTACTCAAAGGGTAAAAATGGAACCTTGTTACTAAGACCGCGATCCATCTTTCCGTCTTAAAAAATCCGCTATAGGCTATAACAACAAATACTAAAAACAAGCTGAAATGTACATATTTAAAGAAGACTCCGACACAACAATATTACTGATTTTTATAGATAACTGGTTGACCCAGTGAAGTTCGTTCCACCTAAAACTCAAAAATCTAAAATTATCAGTATTCCTCCACTATAATTACGCATGTATTATACATAAAACCTTCCTCTTGCATCACTTACAATGTATTAAATAAACTGCATTAAAATCCGTAGCGTACTTTTAAAGATCTCTGAATACATAGGGACATCTGTCCCTATAATAAGAAGCGACTTTGTTTTATATTATTTAGTGATAGTATGGAACCCTTTCTGCTCGAGCCCGACTCGAACTTAGCCAGTTTTATTTATAAGTACGTGTAAAATATGGAAAACTAGGTTATTCTCGCTTTATAAGTAGGGACTCCGATCGGTATTAGTGACTCTGGATTTAGAACATCCTGGGTAGAGCGTTCAGCCACAACAGCTTTGCTAAAAGGCGTCGTGGCTAAACGATCTATAGAATAGATAACTGTCGAGGCGAAGGCCCGGGGAAGGGCCAGAATACCTATATATATAGGGCCACATACCTATAAATATTACATTTTGTAATTACTTATTCATAATCCCACAAACGATAATTTTGGCAGATTTATATTGGCGGTAGTTCATTCTTCTTTTCGGAATGGGATAGCTGAAATAGCTTCCCTACGCCTAGTCATCTGAAAGAAATCGCAGTTAGTACGCTTTGTACGAATTTAAAAATACAATAAAACAAAACTCGTACCATACTTTAGACTAATATTATAAACGCGAAAGTTTGTGAGTGTGAATGTTTGTTACATCTTCACGTCTAAACGTCTGGAGCGATTTGCAGAAAATTTGATAGGGAGTTAGCTGACACTCTGGATTAACATATAGGCTACTTTTTACTGCAGAAACATATCTTATTCAATTTAACGCGGGGGAAGTTGCGCGGTTCAGCTAGCAAAAAATATGTTCCAACTCAATAATTAGGCAATGGCAGCAATGAATTTAAAGGTGACAGAACCAGTGTAGTTCGACCGGGGAAGTAGCACCGCCACACCTATTTCTAGCGTGAAGCAGTTCTTGCGTTTCGATAGAAGGGTGTGGATGCCGGCACACTTTCATGAGGCGACCATCATAGTACTCGGGAGTAGCAACGCATGTGTGATTGACTTCAGATGGAACCTATGTTCTGCATGAAGTTGATTACAATTGTCCATGGGCGGCAGTGGCCACTTACCATCAGGTGGACTGCATATTCGTTTGCTACTTCAGTCAGATAAAAAAAATGCTGTGATCCATCTAAAGCAAGACTGCCATCTTATTTACATTGATACACGTGTAGAAGTGTAATAAACCATGAAATGTAAGACTCGGTTTAGGTACTACTAAAAATAAAACTACATATAAAACAAGCCGTTGTATCAAACTGTCAGAAGGTAAACTCTGTTAGACGACCGTAACCGCTATAACACTTGCCGAAGTCGTCGGGCATCCGTACTGCGGAGTTCAGAGCATCTGGCCGCAACAATTTCCGTTTTACAAGCGTATTCCGTTTCACAATGTTCTATAGTGTTATTTGCTTGTGAATGCTCACTTTGTCGGTGCAATAAAATGGATAGATAGATTCGATTGGATCAAATCGATAGATAGACTTTAAACGTTTGGTTTACTCAAAGTATTTAAAACCTTTAAGTTCATAATGAAATGGATTTTATTATCTTATTTTATAAAAATACAACCAAATATTCAGGCCGCCTGGTGAGTGGTTACTGTTTTCAAGATAACTTTTAATTTGAAGCAATTTTAATAAGGTTTGAGTCATATCTGAGCTCAGACTTTAGTTGACGTATTACGTGTGAATTCAATGTAAGCCCCAAATTTGCCTTATGAACTAGAAAACAATAGCGCTAGCACAAAATTAGGTATAACAATGGTATCTTTAAACTTGTATAAACAGCAGTGACCACTTTAATATAGAAAATATGCATGTGGCTCACATTACAGGTTTGATGTTGTCTCAAACTATGTGAAGATAAAGTCTGTTAGACGACCGTAACCACTATAACACTTGCCGAAGTCGTCGGGCATCCGTACTGCGGAGTTCAGAGCATCTGGCCGCAACAATTTCCGTTTTACAAGCGCATTCCGTTTCACAATGTACTATAGTGTTATTTGGTTGAGAATGCTCACTTTGTCGGTACAATAAAATAGATTCCATCAGATCAATAGAGAGATTTTAAACGTTTGGTTTATTCAAGGTATTTAATACCCTTAAGTTCATATTGTAATGGATTGTATTACCTTATATAATTTAAAAAATACAATGAAATATTCAGGCCGCCTGCTAAATGGTTACTGTTTCCAAAATAAATTTTAAGGTATTTTTAAGGTTTGTGCCTTACCTGAGTTCGGACTTAGTGGTACCTGTGAAGTCAATGTAAGCCCCAAATTTGCTGTATAAACTAGAAAACAATAGCTCTAGCACAAAATTAGGTATAACAGTCGTCGTCAACCCATTATTGTCCCACTGCTGGGCAGTGATATCTTTAAACTTGTATAAACAGCAGTTACCACTTTAACATGGAAAATGAGCATGTGACTCACATTACAGGTTTGATGTTATATCAAACAATCTGAAGATAAAGTCTGTTAGACGACCGTAACCGCTGTAACACTTGCCGAAGTCGTCGGGCATCCGTACTGCGGAGTTCAGAGCATCTGGCCGCAACAATTTCCGTTTTACAAGCGTATTCCGTTTCACAATGTTCTATAGCGGTGTTAGTTGCTCGTGAATACTTGGTTTGTAGGAACAATAAAATCGATACAAAGATATTTTAGCGTATTTATTCAATGGATTTAAAAAGTATTACAATTATTTGTGTGTCGAAAAATATTATTTGAAGGTGGTAGAACCAGTGTAGTTCAACCGGTTCAACAAAAGTACCACCGCCACATCTATTTCTAGCGTGAAGCAGTTCTTGCGTTTCGATAGAAGGGTGTGGTTGCCGGCACACTTTCACTGAAGCGACCATCATAGTCCTCGGGAGTAGCAACGCATCTGTGATTGACTTCAGATGAAACCCATGTTCTGTATGTAGTTGATTACAGATGTCCATGAGCGGCAGTGAACACTTACCATCAGGTGGCCTGCATGGACGTTTGCTACTTCAGTTAGATAAAAAAAAATATCTTGCAATATGTTGATATATTTTATTTAAAAGTGCAACCAAACATGTAGACCGTCTGGTGAGTGGTTACTGTTTACGAAAGAACTGTGAAAAATTCTAAGAAACTTACCTCTGAGGTTTAAGTTGGCATTGTATTTATTTTATAAACTATAACACAAAAGCTATTAACAATGTAGTTATAATGCAAAATTAGATTTGGCAGCAGCAGCTACGTAGTCAAATCAAAATACCTACCTTTAAACAAACATATTAAACAGCTTTAATATAGCAAAAAATATGCCCACTTTTCTACCTTACATAATAGTTATACAATCTAACACAATAGATATATCTAATTAAACAAATAAACAACTGAAAATAATGAAGAAAACTTTTAAAGTAATATTTTTGATGAATATTAATTAATGACAAATTACTTTCGCCAATTATTAAAAATTAAAATAAAATGAAAACATAATTAGTGACTCGATAAACAGATGTAATATTCGGAATGAATTTATTAACTTCCGTGCCAGATAGTGTAAATCAGCATTTTATTGATACAATTACCAATAACACGTAACGTAACTTAATAATACTGTATAAATTAATACTCTTACTGTAAAATTTTACAAGTTAAACATTTATTCAGTGCAATTAAATTACGTGTTTTGTAACATTTAATGAAAGTTTAATGAATTTAAGTTAATATCCCTTTTTATAGCTGCGTTCAACTAGTGTAACTGTAACTATAGAAATGGTCAAGTGCAAATTCGTAGACCGAGCACTCGATTTGACGTAAAAATCCTTTTTTAGTTATCGATATTGTACGGTACAACCGTGCATTTGCTGAGGTCAGCAATTCCATGGGTTATACAGTGAATCCCAAATCTAATATTTTTTTTACCAATCTAATAGTGTATGTAGCAAGTAACCATACAGATGTCTTTGGTAGGTATATGCGTAGCGTGTACATACAACTTTTTGTTTCAAAACTATTTGGGGTACAACCCATTATTGTCCCACTGCTGCACGGGTCTCTCAGAATGAAAGAGTTTTAGGCCATATATCCACCGCGCTGGCCAAGTTCGAATTGGTGGACTTCATACACCTCCGAGAACTTTTTATAAAGAACTTTCGGGTAAGTAGGTTTCCTCACGATGTTTTCCTTCAACGACAAGCAATGATAATTAATTTCTAATACGCACATAGATCAGTAATCAGAAAGGGCTCATTTTGCAAAAGTGTCGATTCACTACATAGTATAAAACAAAGTCGCTTCTCGCCATTTGTCCCTATGTATACTTTGATCTTTAAAACTACGCTACGGATGTTCATGCAGTTTTTTTTTAATAGAGTGATTCAATGGGAGGGTTTTATGTATAATACATGTTTAATATAGTGGAAAAATACTGCTAATTTTAGATTTTTGACTTTAAGGCGGAACGAAGTTCGTCGGTTCAACTAGTTTATACTAAAATAAACATAAATGTTTCACTTTCATCACTTTCACTTTAACAAACTCGTCTAAATTACAGGCACATTTTTTATTTTTACAAAATGCAAAACTCACATTAATTCACTTATATCTTCGTTCCTTTTCATTGGTCGATGTATCCAAATAATCAAATTATAACAACTATACATGATATTCATTTATCAAATATATCTTGGACATCCGTTACACCACGGAAGACCCCTATTCAAGGTGTCTAAGAAGCTTTAGAGAAAACCTTACAATTAACCCAATTTTAACGTCTTAATTGCTCTAATTACCTTAATTTTCCTTCAAGATGTTATCAACACAAAATGAGTCAATAAAATAAATTTTTATCCGCAATTAAGCAGATTACCGACATTAGAAAAGATGGAATAATTACAGTTGAAATAAATCATGGGAATCCGGAGATAATCTGAGGGTCTCGATGAAGATTTTCCTCACGATTAGTCACAGTATCTGGATATATTTACGTGTAAAAAGTTATTTAGCCACAAAATTCCATACATAATTAAAGCGAAAGTTTTGCATGTTTGTTCTTTGCATATAACTTAATCTATTTGAAGTAGCAAACAAGCACGCAGTCCACCTGATGGTAAGTGATCACTGCTGCTCATGGACATCTGTAAGCAACTTCATACAGAACATGGGTTCCATCTGAAGTCAATCACAGATGCGTTGCTTCTCTCGAGGACTAAGATGGTCACCTCATATAAAAGTGTGCCGGCAACCACACCCTTCTATCGAAACGCAAGAAATGGTTTCACGCTAGAAATAGTCGTGGCGGTGATACTTCACCGGTCGAACTACACTGGTTCTACTACCTTTTACTCTAAAACCTATAAACTCTAAAAAATATAGTTAAGAGGACTGAGAATAAGTAATATTAGCAATTCCTATGATTATTATTTGTCTGTTTGTGACTGACTACCCTCAGAAAATCTTATTTGGGGATGGTCACAAACGCTAGTCCTATAGACTGTCATGCATCCATGCCAAAATTCTGTTCTGTCTGATTACTTTACATAATTTAAAATATCTATAGTGTATCATTGTGTGTGTGCTGTTTTGCGGAAACCTTACCTGACATTATTCTGTCAGGACTTCTTGAAGGAACAAGAAAATAACAAGACATGTAGAATAACGGTATTACAAAAATCGTATTTACATTACTCGTCGTCCCTGTAGTTCCAGGATCAGAATAGGGATACGGCATCCCCTGCCTGTCGTAAGAGGCGACTAAAAGGGGCTTCCGGGGTTGCAGACGGCTAGAGTAGGAGCTCGAACAGTTCAGTCAAGCAATCCCGGGAAGGACGGCGGTATGTGTGGTCGCATACCGTCGTAAAGACTAGACGGTGCGGTGGGCCCAACCGCCCATCTGGGAGGAGCCCGATGGGGCAACGCGCTCGGAGGATTCCGGTTGAAGTCGTTTCGAGATCCCGGAGTCCTCCTTTTTAGCGCCGACGGCCACCGGGGTTTTAGAGTGGTAAAAATCCCACATAACCCTGCATCGCTCTCACAGCATCGGGTACCCTTTGAAAGTTTCCCCCTCGAGAACAAAAAAAAAGAAATATTAACATTGCTCGTAAGATAAATACTTAAGCAAATAAATTCCGAAATATAATAACAAAACAAACATTGCAGCAACCCTAGATCTCTCGTGAAGACAAAATAATGTGGTCGCCGTCACAAATGAACAAAATGGCGAACTATTAAGGCGTTTCTCGGTGTACAGCACTAGTGATGTACATTTTAAAATGTTAATAAATGTCGATATTTATTTACTCAGCTTGTAACACATAAGAATCTGTCAGTGATTTTACAATGTCATTTTCTAGACATCTGTTCAGTTCAGTAGTTGATTTTATAAGTTACTTTTCATTATTTTTGTTTTTTTTCTAAAAACTTGTATGGTTCGACCGCGAACCTATGAAAACCTATGAACCTATGAAAACACATAACGTCAAAATTTCAGATGTCTTTGACAAAATACCTGCTAAGTATTACTTTTAAATGCAGCGTAGCTAACCTCTTTTTATCTTTAACGGGTGCGTTCAAAATAATTTGAAGATTATTACAATTTATTTAAATTTGAGAAATATTTGTGCTACTTTGGACAATATGAAGTGTAGTTTTTTAATTGAAATCACGGTCGAATTTCGACCGTTTTGACGGGTGACTAGTAAAATGAAGTTTCCAGGAGCATAACCAGGTGATTTAACCAGTGTCATGGTTTCCAATCTAAAGTTTGTTAGCTAAAAAAATAAGTCATCAATAAATCATAACGAATCGACTGATGACTTTTTTTTTAAATTAGATGGAATCAGCAAAGCCTGAAATTTTATCTTCCGCCTCTCTTCTAAGAGTAATGTTGTTTATATATATTTGACGGAGGGGGTGGTTCTTTTTCGCTCATCGTATCAGGATAACCTACTGTGGGCTCTGATAGGGAATGTTAGCACGAGAATAAATTGCAGACTTGATTTTAACACACAGTATATCGCCGAATTAAACTTGTTACAATCACTGAATTAATCAAACTAAATTAAGTAGGCAAGTAATCGTAGCATTAAGAACGCGGGATGATTTTAGAGTTGTCTGCTTCGGCCGACCGTCAACGATAGACTGAGGTGTCGGCCATTAAACTGATACAACCCTAACTTCATCGAACGCCACTAGATGGCGCTGGCGTTCCGGTGTTGCCACAAAACCGCCATTTCCGATATATTAGTACGTGATCCTGTGTTCCGTTTTTGAGGTACATTATGCGGGCGGAGGAGTGTGGAAAGACATTCTGACATTTTGAAAATTTTGGATAAATACGATTTTAACTATCAAACAAGCGAGGTGGATAGAGTATTTCACTGGGGAAGTACCACCGCGACACCTATTTGTGACCATTTACATGCCAGTTTCTTATGCACTTGGTAACAGATGTCCATGATCGGAATTCGAAAAAAAAAACATGCGTGCGTACAAAGTACACATGTCAGAAGTGAAACTTCTTTAGCGAACTAATTTATAAATCTTGTTTATATTTATACAAATCTAAAACTTTAAATTTCCAAGATTAAGAGGAAGGGAAAAAGGAAGATAGGTTAGGAATTTAATTGTAATTAAAATAAAATAAATAACTAATAAACGAATACACAACCAATAGGGCGTGTATTCTTTCTCGATATCCCGTATTCTCTCTCTCTCTTGTTCAATCTTTCTCACTATAGCTCTCTCCCACCTCACACTCCATAGCACTATGCGTGATACGACGTTCGCTCTGTCTCACTTTTTCTCTCAATCTTTCTCACTCGCTTGCTCCCTACTCTCACGCCACGGCTAGTTGCTCATGCTACGTTCGCCCTGTCTTACTCTCTCTCAATCGGTCTCGATCACTCTCTCTCTCTTATCCGACACTTCCGTTGCATACCGGCGTGACGTTTCATCTGTAAAAATTTTACCCTCATGCGCCTAAAGAAGTTTCACTTCAAAAACTCTAAAAAAAAGGTTTTCAAATTTTTTGAGTAAAATTCCCCCTTAACTACGAAGAAATAAGCAAAAGTTACAATACTATTTGATCCTCTTATCACATTTATTCCAAATCTGTAATAGATCTGAAACATACTAAAAGTAATGTTTTTAATTACTTAATCTCTCGATATCAACCAATGCTGTGCACATCACTAAAATGCAATAGTCGTCCCGGACAAAGGTCTCGCCCGGTAAACACAAATAGTTGAGGCGAGACAGTCGTAAGAGATGCTCAATAATTCTGAGCACCGGTTACGCTCGAGACCTGGAGTTATCAGTCTCTTGTCTACAAAAGACATTCTTGGTCTCTTGAAAATTTTAGATAAATAGAGATGGTTTTAACAATCAAACAAGCGAGGTGGAACGGTTATTTTATTGGGAATGTACCACCGCGACACCTATTTATGACCATTTTCATGCCTGTTCCTTATGCACTTTTTTTTTTCGAGGGGGAAACCTTCAAAAAGTCCGTATGCACTTGGTTATCTGACTGTTGCAGCAAACGAGCATGCAGTCCACCTGGTAAGTGGTTACTGCCGCTCATGGACATCTGTATTCAACCTCATACAGAGCATGGGTTCCATCTGAAGTCAATCACGGATGCGTTGCTACTTCCGAGGACTACGATGGTCGCCTCTTGTGAAAGTGTGCCGGCAACCACACTCTTCTATCGAAACGCAAGAAATTTTTCACGCTAGAAATAGGTGTGGCGGTGTTACTTCCCCGGTCGAACTACACTGGTTCTACCACCTTGAAAATAATGAAGTAGTATTAAAAAATATTTTCAAACGCAAACTTTTATTTCAATGCACTGAAAAGAATAAAATAATATTTGTAGTAATCAAACCCATCATTTTGTCGCATTGTACAATGTTATATGATGTAGAAGCTTGTCGCGAGACCGTTCAGATTAGATTTACACAGATGTGTCAGTCTGTCGTTTCTTAAATTATTCTTCCGATGTTGCTGTTGTTAAATTAAGGTGGCAAGATTTGACCTAAACACACACACACTTACATATTTACATACTTACATACTTACCCACAAACATTGCAAGATAAATAAAAGCTTTTAAAATATATGTAATCAGTGCCATAGAAGTCAAACTATGAAAGACTCTTATAAGTGACCTTCTTTTAAAATGTTCTTCTTAAATAACGTAGTAGGTATTAAGCTACATTGTTTAAGAAGAATATAAGATTCTCACATTTATCGAACCTTACTTACCTACGTGCCGCCTTAAACTCCATCGAATTTGATTTACTGGGGCGAGAAAATTCCTTTTAAATATGACTCGGGGAGCGAATAATTCTACAAACCTACTTATCCCGAGTGTGTGAAAAGCTTGAAGTAATCGTGTCATACTGAAATTGATAGAGTGGATTTCTTATGAAGATATTTTTTAGTTATAATAATAATAATAATAATAATAACGTTTATTTCAGACGTTGTCACTATCTTAATCTGCATTTATCACTACATAGTATAAATCAAAGTTGCTACCCGCTGTCTGTCCATATGTATGCTACGCTACGGATTTTAATGCAGTTTGTTTTAATAGATAGAGTAATTCAAGAACAAGGTTTTTATGTATAATAAATGATAATATAGTGGAGGAATACTGATGATTTTATAGTTTTTACTTTTAGGCGGAACGAAGTTCGCCGAAAAGTACAAACGATATACGATAAAAAAGTGATTTTATTTAATTTGTTTTAGTTACTTATGAGACTTCGGGAAAGGTTTAAATCAAACTATAGTAACTTTCTTCAACTCAATGAAAGGCTAGCTTTAAGTTCCAGGATCACTGAGAATTCAATAGTAAGCCTTATTCATAATCTGTCTTAATGAAATAATTTTATACTAACGTTTCAGATAATTACAAATTCAAAATTCAAATCGCGAATTGAATAAACTCGCTTAGTGGCTCCGAGCGAATCGGCAACAATGAGAAAGTCCTCAAAGCTTACAGATTAATATTGCAAATGAGTCTTTTTGCAAATGAGACTTTCCTTGGACTCAAATGAATATTCAAGGATTTTTGCTCCTGTTTCACGGTTTACTAACTTTGAACTATCGACTTATCTTCGTTTGTTTTGGAACTGTTGTTTGGTTAACCAATTTCATAAAGTACCAATAGCCTAATTTTACAAAATTCTAATATAAATTTGGGAGTCCTGGGCTTAGTGGTGTTTGTTAAGTTATATGCGTAAGGGTAATTATACTTTGGCAAAGGGAGATCTCCCAGGAGGATCCAGGCCAGGAGGCCAGGATAGGTGATCATGCCTGGGGAGCGGCCATGCTACAACAGTCATTGTTCGGAACTTGTATAAATGCAGGGTATTGAGAATACTTCGATAGTGTGTTTCCGAATACTAGTAGCGCCATCTCTTGACGAGTTGTGGAAGGTCGCCACAATAGGTACCGTACTTTTTACTACCTTTTTACTAGAATAAATGGCCGTTCGTCCCTGTAGTTCCAGGATTTTAATAGAGCCATGGTATCTCCTGCCCGTCGTAAAATGACTAAAAGGGGACTACCGAGGTAGCGGGCGGCAAGAGTGGCAGCTAGAACTGTCCAGTCAAATGACACGAAGGACGGTATATGTGTGGTCGGATATCGTCGTGTTAAAAACAATGTTATATTGTTGTATAGTTATTTTCTTTAATTTGAGGCAACACTGTTTTTTCTTCTCCTGTCTGTCTTCCGATAAAATCTGTTGTCCTTTGTCGTGTTGCAACTGATGATGTGTACGCTTAAAGATAATTAGTAATTGTGCGGAATCCTAATGTTTTACTTATATTTTAACACGTCGTAAAGACCAGAAGGTGCGATGGACTTAGTCGCTCACCTAGGAAGGGACCGATGAGGTAACATGCTTAGGGGACTCCAGTTGCTGTTCCGTTGAAGATCCCATAGTCCTTTTCATAGCACCAAGGATAACTCCCAGAGGAGTCGAAGTGTGGTAAAAATCCCAGCGTCGCTCTCACATAGTTATATTAGGTTCACATCCGTTGCTTTTTTTCACATTCTTATTGTAAATTTACCATATTAAATGATAAAAATTTAATGGTGAGGGTCATGCAAAGCAACGATATAAAGATAATAAAAATATGATTAGTTCCTGAATAATAAGATTTCAATGAGAATAAATAATCACGAAATAGATTAAGCCACTGTTAATTATTTTATTGAACTTCCTATGATCGACGCTCAAAATTTTTAACAAAATTAAATCTCATTATTATTGGATAATTAAGACTGCTGCCTGCAAATACGACATGTAAAACTATGTATACAGTTCTGTTTATAGCGACGAAGGTCGAATTTGAATTTCGTACATAAACCATAAGAGAAGGTGGTATCATTAACTAAAAATATTCTACTTATAAATATGAATCCAATACTTCAAAGGATGCAACCAGCAAGCCAGTTCAGCTGCTTGCTGTAAGTGCGCAAACTACAATTGAAGAAAACGGCTCCATGTAATAAGGAACCAGGTGATGAAATAACTGGAAAATATTTTGATCTTAATGGAAAAATATTCTCGTAAAGGCCGAAAGTATTAAAAATCTGCACTCTTTTGGTATTTATTAATTATAAGATACACAATTCAAAAGAAAGATAGTTCCTTGGAAAATATTGCATTGAAGTATCAACTAATATTTGTGTTTCTTTTTATAGCTCTTTTATAGTCAAATATATGTAGTTAAATATCACAAATTGTCCGCCAACTCGCACTTGCCAACAAACGCCAGCGCGGTGGACTATTCCCTAAAACTCTCTCATTCTGAGAGAAGACCCATGCCCAGCAGTGGGACAATATTGGGTTGACGACGAAATATCACTAATATTTAACAGGTACCAATTTCAAGTCTATATCCACGTATCTATACCCTAAATCAACCGGTTTCAAGCAGACTGGCTTGGATTTTAATAACATCGTTACTTGTTTTCTTTTATTACGATGGTGGAATCATAATTACGTATTTTTTTTTATCACACTTTAATTAATACTCGAATTTACCAAATCTAGTGCAAAGCTTCAGAAAAAAGATTAAGAAGACATTACAAAAACCATTGCCGCAACAAGATAGAATTTCAGTCCAAACAACATATCGCAAGAAAGCCAACTGGTTCTTTATTGCATGCCGCCAGCCAACATAAGTCAAGATTAAACGAGCGATGCTTTCGAAATCGCAGACAAAGAGTCGAAACTATTTAGCGAGACGTATGAAGACAAATTGTTACTGACTCAACGTTGCGCTAGCTTCGATATCTTAAAATGTAACTTACATTGCCGAAATTTCTCATGTAATATGTATGGTTTCAACCTTCTTAAAGGTGGTAGAACCCTGGTTCGCCTACAAAGCAACACCGTTACACTCATAGGCGTATATAAGGAAGAAACTTAGAAGTTTTAAAATTTTATTTTCGATGTGACAACGTCTTATAATTCGAAGGAGCCGGCTGCACGCACCAAATACATGACTCATGCGGCGTTACCTCGCTCTGAGGTGTTCCATTTAAGGCTTGAAGTACAAGCGAGAGTGCGGAACGAGCGACAAATAGACACAATCGACTTCCGCGTTCGGCAGTGTTCGACATCTGTCTCTCTACTACTTGAGTGAGCTATGCGTCCGCGGCTGCTATGCAACTGCTATACAATAATATATTTACATGTTTTCATGAAGTGTAGTGAAAAGTGAATGTGGTGTCAATAGTGAATGCAGGTGGTAGAACCAGTGTAGTTCGACCGGGGAAGTACCACCGCCATACCTATTTCTTTTCATTTTCTTTCTTATCCGATTGAGGTAGACAACGAGCACGCAGTCCACATGATGATGAGTAATCGCTGCCGCCCATGGACATCTGCAATTAACTTCATACAGAACAGGGGCTATATCTGAAGTCAGTCACAGATGCGTTGATGCTCCCCAGGATTAAAATGATCGCCTCAAATAAAAGTGAACCGGCAACCACACCCTTCCATCGAAACGCAAGAATAGTGTTGCGGTGGTACGTCCCCGATCGAACTACACTAGTTCTACCACCTGTAATGTAGATCAAGTTGTAAAATACCTGAAGTAGAAAAAATGGCTGAAAACAACTCTTAGCTTATTTTTTCTACTTAAAAGGCACCACATTATACGTCTAACTATCAAACCAATCAACCTTCTTAGTATTATGTATTATTTGAGATAAATTTGTGTGACGATGGTAGGTACCTCAGCAAAACCGCTAAAAATTTTACCTACAAAGTATTCACGTAAAACATTCTAAAATGTTATTCAAATGAACTTAATATCCTGAAGATAAGATTCCGTTTTACTGAAAGGATTAACAATGAAATTTGGGTCTATGATAAGGCTTTCAAGGTACGGAGGGACCCAGAAATCTCATGAACTCATAATTAAATCTTCCTGAAGATAGTTAAAGTCACATCGGTAATTTTACGTTTAACCTAAAAAGCTATTGTAAGCGATAAGCGATGAGTTGTTCATTAATTATTAAAAACGGTCAAGTGCGAGTGGGAGTCGCGCGGGAAGGGTTCCGTACCATTATCATTAAGCTAAACAATAAAAAATGTCACGTTTGTTGTATGGCAGCTACCTTAAATGTATAACTTATTCTATATGTAGTATTTTTTTATAACGGCAAAATAAATATATCATCTGTGAAAATTTCAATTGTCTAGCTATTATGGTTCATAAGATACTACCCATTGTCAGACAGACAGACAGACGGACAGATGGACAAACGGACAGACGGACAGACGGCCAGACGGGCAGACAGACAGCGATGTCTTAGTAATAGCACGGTAATGGTATCTACAGTATTCTAACTTCTTGCAAACGCACGAAACGCAAGTTGTACTCGTACCTACGCGCCTCGCTTTCAGTATGCACTCGGTATGCAAGAGCCAGCGAATGTGCCGTTGTGACGAGCGGGCGGTGTGACGTTTTGTAAGCAGTGGATCTTTTTATTTAAATAATAATGTAGCGAAGAGCAGTTGTAAACTATATTAGGCTGATTAGTTTTTGATTGCTTTAATTGTGCATAAACACGTCCATTTTTTATTTTGGTTGGTAAAATATTATTCAGTGTGAAACTATTATTTGTGTACGATTTGTTATTAAGTCTCTCAAATATTAAAAAACGCTTTGTTTAATACCTTAAACTACTGAATAAAATATATAATAAGTAATAAAGAAAGTCAAGTATGCAGATGTAATTAAAATACTTTAGACGGGTAGCCCTAACGCATACTCTCGTCGTGCAACGAGAGTGCAGTTTACATGACGGTAAGCGTCTGTAATAAACTTCATATAGAACAAGGGTTCCATCTGAAGTCAATCACAGATGCTTTGCTACTCCTGAAGACTATGATGGTCACCGCATGTGAAAGTGTGCCGGCAACCACACCCTTCCAGCAAAACGCAAGAAATGCCTCACGCTAGAAATAGGATTGGCGGTTGTAATTCCTCGGTCGAACTACACTGGTTCTATCACCTTGAACACCTTGAAGATTTTCTGGAGTTGTTTACAGATGACCATGGGAATCAGTGATCACTTATTATCATGTGGTAGACATGCTCGTTTACTATTTTTTGTGTAAAAAAAAGTTTATTTCGTACAACGATACTCACAATGCCAAAAAATATGTCCATAAATTAATATGTACTAGTCACCCGTAGCATCGGCCGAAATTCGACCGTAATTTAAATTTAAAAATCAAATGTCATCTGACATTCTTGACGTTGTGTCTTTTCATTTTCATTTACTAAGTACATATGTGTTTGTGACAAATGCAAGGCAGTGTGTGTAATGTGTTTTTAGTTGATTTTATGTATGAAAAATGCATTATTTGAAAAAAATATTAACATTCTGCACTCCTTCTCTACGTCCACTATAACCGTGCAAAATTTCATACTAATCCGTCCGCGGGATATTAAGATAATTATAAAAGGAACGGAGACATATTTAATTTTAGGCATAAAATTTACTATATGATTTTAGACTAGTATTATCGCGGAATTGATACATTTTAATAATTAACAGGTATACTCACTCATGCTGTTTTTAAAAATATCAGCAAAAATATTTTTTAAAGAATTCAACATCCGCATATCGTGAGTACCCGTTATTTATTAAAATAAAATTCGATGTTATGAAATTATTGTATGTATACCCAAATTGCACATTTTTCAGAATTATCTGTAGGTTGATTACGGATGTCATCATCATCTAAACATCAAGTGAAGTGCTCGTTAACTATATAAAAACAATTTTAGTAAAAAAATGTTTCGCGTCGATTTACCTTGCATATATTAGCAAAGATATAAATAAGAGACATAATAAAATCAATAATAGCCTAATTAACTTTGAATGTCTGATAAGAGCATAGAAAACTACAGAATTTAGAATTAAGGTTGGAAAAGTGCATTTACTCGTATGGTTTCTATCGTCAGGTAACCCTTAATATACACAAAACAAAATCATCAAACAGAGGTCAAAATCGTCCCCCCCCCCCCCCCTTTGTCCATAGTTGTCTTGAACCGATTTGAGCTTTGGGCTTGCAAAACTCAATTATGCTCTAGTTGCCAATAGAGCAAACGTCAGCTT
Organism: Spicauda simplicius; assembly: GCA_949699795.1. NCBI lineage: Eukaryota > Metazoa > Arthropoda > Insecta > Lepidoptera > Hesperiidae > Spicauda > Spicauda simplicius. The sequence goes on along the minus strand of OX453078.1, from coordinate 6,552,598 downwards.
ATTTATAAGGTAGAAGAAGCAAACGACGATGCAATCCACCTGATGGTAAATAGTAAACGCTTATTAGGTGGCGTTTGCTATTGCGTTTGCTATATGTGTAAACAACTTCATTCAGAACAAAGATTCTATCATAAGATAATCACATATGCGTTGCTAAACCGTTTCTAATTTGAACTGGCAACCGCACCTTTTCACTGAAACGCAAGAACTGCTTTATGCTATAAATAGATGTGGTGGTGTTAACTCTTCACTTAAACCATATACGTCGTCACCCATCATTGTTCCAATGCAGGGCACGGGTCTTCTCTCAGGAATGAGAGAGTTATACGCCATAGGCCACCGCGCTGGCCAAGTGCGAATGGGTTGAGTTCTCACAACTCCGAGATTTAAAAAAAAAACTCTCGGGTGTTTAGGTTTTCTCACGATGTTTTCCTTCGCCGAAAATCAATGACAATTTTTAATACGATAATAATAAACCATATACATATTAAACCATGACCACCTGTAGCGCCATCTATTCCATTCCATCTTGCATACATCAACTACACAAATCAAAAATAAAAATGCTAAAGTTTAAATAAAATTATGAAAAATACCTTCACGAATACGTTGAACTCGCTGCTCGTTTTCAGTGAGACATTTTGAAAAAACTGGAACTAAGTGCGAAACTGCGTACAATCCTAATGGTTTATTTAAACCAAGACTAATATCTTGCAAATTAGGCAATTATTCCAGATTCATAAATATTCAAAAGTTTCTTTTAATTTTCCCTGAGACTTATGTAACAAGCCCATTTCGGTTGCATTTTAATTAGGGTTTAAGTAATACATTTTAATTTATTAACTTTGGATTTTAATGTTTATTGTAAGGTTTTTTAAATTGATGATACTTCTAAAATGTTCAAAAAAAGACAAATTTTGATAATAACATTATATATCACAAGCTCTGCTCCGCTGTTTCACTCACATTGAATCAATGGAACATAACTTTAAATTGTAACAACTTTAGTGGCATTAAAGCTTAATAATGAGTGCGGAGTAGATGTAAAATCATTTTATTTAAATAATTACCATAAGTAATTTTTTATGTAGGTCGTCGTCCTTATAAACACCATATCTCATAGGATAAATGTAGGTAGGAACTTTTTCTTAAGATTGAAGTACCAACTGTACAGTTTACCTGGTGGCTAGTTTTTACTATCGCATGGACATCCATAAGCTTTGAATACAGCAAGGTTTCTATCAGAAGTCAATCACAGTTAGGTCTTAGTCGTCCGGAATAGAATCGTCGTCAACACAATACTGTCCCACTGCTGGGCATGGGTCTTCTCTCGGAATGAGAGAGTTTAGGCCATAGTCCACCGCACTGGCCAATTGGTGGACTTCACACACCTCCGAGAACTGTTTTTTTTTTTTAGTACTCTCGAGTGTGTAGGTTTCCTCACGATTCGCCCTGTAGTTCCGGGATCAGAATAGGGCTACGGCATCCCCTGCCTGTCGTAAGAGGCGACTAAAAGGGGCTTCCGGGGTTGCAGACGGCTAGAGTGGGAGCTCGAACCGTTCGGTCAGGCAATCCCGGGAAGGACAGCGGTATGTGTGGTCGCATATCGTCGTAAAGACTAGACGGAGCGGTGGGTCCAGCCGCCCATCTGGGAGGAGCCCGATGGGGCAACGCGCTCGGAGGATTCCGGTTGAAGTCGTTTCGAGATCCCGGAGTCCTCCTTTTCAGCGCCGAGGACGGCCACCGGGGGGGTTTTAGTGCGGTAAAAATCCCACATAACCCTGCGTCGCTCTCACGGCGTCGGGTACCTTTTGAAGGTTTCCCCCTCGAAAACAAAAAAAAAAAAAAAGGTTTCCTCACGATGTTTTTCTTCGCCGAAAAGCAGTAATAATTAATGTATAATACGCACATAAATCAGTGGTGCGTGCCTGGGTTTGAACCTCGGACCTCCCGATCGAGAGGGCAAGTTTTAACCATTAGGCTATCACTGCTCATAGAATACCGGAATAGAATACGGACGACTAAGACCCTCGCCTCATATAAAAGTGGGTTGGCAACTACAAAGTAATATACGAAAAATCCAGTAGAAATCTATCCTTCATGTAATATCAACGAGATTGAACATATCGTAATGTATAAAGGACATGCAGACATTCATTTCTATTTATAAAGATCGTTGAATTACACAAAAAGAGAAAAATATAAGCCAGCGAGTAGCTATAAAACTCCAATAATCCACAGAGTCTATTGTGTCAATAATCTGCCCTTTATATTTCATTCCCTACCCTCGATTCTGTATCACGATCCTTCAATATTTTTGTTTGTTCAAGACCTTAGAGCCTTTGTAACAGAATCTTCGAGCCTCATATATTTTGAGAGCTTTTTCATGAGATGTTCTGTGAGATTTAAGCATTACTAGAAGTGTGTATTCACATGTACTACATGCGCGCTTTTAAGATCTAAGTAGCAAACGAGCATACATTTATTTATTTAACAAAATCCACAGCTACCAAAAAAATACATACAATACTTTCTATGTTAAACTAATTAGCCAATTACGGACTTTACATTTTACGGACTATAACATTCAATTGTACTGCAACACTAAGTATAATCTTCCTTTTGTGCGCTTAAGTAAATATTATAAGGGTGTGTATGTATGTGCGTATGTGTGTGTGCGTGTATAAACGCTTTCTACACGCCACAGTAGGATTTTCTCCTGTGTCGTGGGTGCCATGGACACACACAAAGACGAATACACAAACACCCAGACCCAGAACAAGAATCTAAACTCATCATTCAGATACCTGTCTGGCCGAGAATCGCACCCGGGACCCATTGCGCGTCAGACCGGTATGGTAACCGCTCGGCCACGCGGGCGTCAACGTTCTGAACTCAATGTTCTGAATAAAGGGATTTTATGAGTAACATCCTAACATTATTGTGCTTGTTCCACACTAACTTATCACATAAGGGCGTGATCGGACGCTCTCAACTAGAAAATCCGTGACATTTCACACGCGACTCATTAGGTAGGGGGCGCTTGAGTGACAGGATTACGATTAGATGAGTACAGTATAACAAAAAAAAATTTAAACAAAAAAAAACTTTTTAACAAAAAATATCTACCGACTTCCATGTCACAAAAAAGTAAAAAATAATTTAAATATATTTTGGTCTAGAACATACTCAGTACTTAGTACATAGTCCTGAAGTCGGTGCTCGACATATTTCGCTGGACGACGGTAACTACGTCCTATATGAGCACCGACTTCAGAACTATGTACTAAGTACTGAGTATGTTCTAGACCAAAATATATTTAAATTATTTTTTACTTTTTTGTGACATGGAAGTCGGTAGATATTTTTTGTTAAAAAGTTTTTATTTTACACTTTTTAGTGACTATATTTTTATGTTTGTATTTAAATAAAACCTCTAAGTTTGCTTTGTGCATCTACATATTCACAAAAATTAAACATAAAACACTTTTACAATTCATACAAACAGGGCGCCCCCTCTGGAAGTACCCCTCCATCATCAGGGTTGAGGAGTTGAAGGTCAAATTTTTCATCTTATATTGTTGCTTAGTAATCTTATAACATATACGTTAGTACCAGGTGGCTAACTTCTATGGCTCAGGCTTGCAGTACCCTGCATCATCAGGGTTTAGGAGTTGAAGGTCAAAATTTTAATTTTGTGCCTCTGTTTGGTATTATTTTTACATACGCGTAAGCACCAAATTGCCAACTCCTATGGTTTAGAATTGAAGTACCCCTTCATCATCAGGGTCGAGGAGTTGAAGGTCAAAATTTTAATTTTGTGCCTCTGCTTAGTATTATTTTTACATAACCGTAAGCACCAAATTGCCAACTCCTATGGTTTAGGATTGAAGTACCCCTTCATCATCAGGGTTGAGGAGTTGAAGGTCAAATTTTTGATTTTATATTTTTGCTTAGTATTTTCTTTACATAACCGTAAGCACCAAATTGCCAACTTCTATGGTTTAGGATTGAAGTACCCCTCCATCATCAGGGTTGAGGAGTTGAAGGTCAAATTTTTCATCTTATGTTTTTGCTCAGTAATCTTATAACATATACGTAAGCACCAAATGGCTTATTCCTATGGTTTTGCCTTTAAGTACCCCTGCATCATCAGGGTTGAGGAGTTGAAGGTCAAATTTTTGTCCCATGAATTTGCTTAACAATTTCATTATATATTCGCAAACATCAAACGACCAACTTTTATAGTTCAGGCTAGCAGTACCCCTGCATCATCAGGATTGAAGAGTTGAAGGTCAAATTTTTCATAGTAAATACCTACATAGTAATTTTATTCTATATTTTACTCAATTGGACTTCTCCAGCTAAGGTTCGGCCGACTATCACTAATTTTATTATTTTGCTCCAAAAAGTTGAAGATCCTATGATTAGAACCTTATCAAACTCTTATCAGACTACCCCTGGAGTACATCCTTTCTAATAAAAAAAGAATCATCAAAATCGGTTGGCGGGATATTGAGTTATTCATACATTTATCGCGTACATTGAAAATGCAAATTTAAGACTTATGCGTTTTTCTTATGGATGCCCTAGTCAAAAAAATACTAAAAAAAAATGGGACCCTATGACACGCACTACCTTTCAAATAAAAAAAAATCATCTAAATCGGTTCACCCAGTCCGGAGAAATGAGGTAACAAATATAAAAAAAAAAAAAAAAAAAAAAAATACAGACGAATTGATAACCTCCTCCTTTTTGGAAGTCGGTTAAAAAATACAACCGACTTCCATGCCACATAAAAGTAAAAAATAATTTAATTACATGTTGGTTACATGTTGTTGATATTTTCGGTATGAAGTAGATTAAAGATGTCCATGAGCGGTCCATGTGCATGTCCAGTGACCACTTATCATCAGGTGGACTGCATGCTCGTTTGCTACTTCAATCAGATAAAAACAGCCACAGATGCGTTACAGCCTCTGAAGACTAAGTTGGAATGCTTTGGATAAATATGTCTCTTATACCACAACCTTGAGACGTAGGTATGAAGTTGATTACAGATGTCCATGGGCGGCAGTTGCTTACCATCAGGTGGACTGCATGTTCGTTTGCTACTTCAGTCAGATATAAAAAAATAGTAAACGAGCATGTTATCTCCGTGATGGTAAATAACCACTATCGCCCATGGATATTTGTAATTAAACTCAGATAATTAGAGCCTTACCACATTTTTCAAACAATTTAGCGCCCGCCCATCCATTTGCGTTGTGGTTGTGGTTCGTGTGAATATACCCTCAGTTTTTTATTCTGTCGTCCTATCAATTCACTTGATAAAATAAAATGGGCTGTATTATCTAGACTAGATCTTAGAGGTTATTGAGCCTAGAAAATGTTATTTTATGAGATTTATTTCTATTTTGACCCATAAAATGAACTTTTTTATGTATTTCGAAACTATCCGGAACCAACTAGTAAAATGGATGATGACCATTTGGCAATGGGATATCTTCTCTGGCTAGGTGATCATGCCTGGGGAGCGACTGTGCTGGTTTGTCGCGGACAGACGTTGTTCGGAACTTGTATATATGCGGGGTATTGAGAATACTTCGATAGCGTGTTTCAGAATACTAGTAGCGCCATCTCTTGATGAGTTGCGGAAGGTCGCCACAACCATATCCAAAAATAATACATTGAATTATATTACACAAAAAAGTAATGTTAGTATAAAAAGGAATATCGGCTCATTCATATCTCACTGCTGGGCATGGTCTTCTCTCAGAATGAGAGAGTTTCGGCCATAGTCCATAGATTAAGTTTCAACCGATAAATAGCCTAACTACTCGCAGGCTCTCAAATCACTCAAATCACTGCTCTCAATAAAAACTTTTTAACAAAAAATATCTACCGACTTCCATGTCACAAAAAAGTAAAAAATAATTTAAATATATTTTGGTCTAGAACATACTCAGTACTTAGTACATAGTCCTGAAGTCGGTGCTCGACATATTTCGCTGGACGACGGTAACTACGTCCTATATGAGCACCGACTTCAGAACTATGTACTAAGTACTGAGTATGTTCTAGACCAAAATATATTTAAATTATTTTTTACTTTTTTGTGACATGGAAGTCGGTAGATATTTTTTGTTAAAAAGTTTTTATTTTACACTTTTTAGTGACTATATTTTTATGTTTGTATTTAAATAAAGCCTCTAAGTTTGCTTTGTGCATCTACATATTCACAAAAATTAAACATAAAACACTTTTACAATTCATACAAACAGGGCGCCCCCTCTGGAAGTACCCCTCCATCATCAGGGTTGAGGAGTTGAAGGTCAAATTTTTCATCTTATATTGTTGCTTAGTAATCTTATAACATATACGTTAGTACCAGGTGGCTAACTTCTATGGCTCAGGCTTGCAGTACCCTGCATCATCAGGGTTTAGGAGTTGAAGGTCAAAATTTTAATTTTGTGCCTCTGTTTGGTATTATTTTTACATACCCGTAAGCACCAAATTGCCAACTCCTATGGTTTAGAATTGAAGTACCCCTTCATCATCAGGGTCGAGGAGTTGAAGGTCAAAATTTTAATTTTGTGCCTCTGCTTAGTATTATTTTTACATAACCGTAAGCACCAAATTGCCAACTCCTATGGTTTAGGATTGAAGTACCCCTTCATCATCAGGGTTGAGGAGTTGAAGGTCAAATTTTTGATTTTATATTTTTGCTTAGTATTTTCTTTACATAACCGTAAGCACCAAATTGCCAACTTCTATGGTTTAGGATTGAAGTACCCCTCCATCATCAGGGTTGAGGAGTTGAAGGTCAAATTTTTCATCTTATGTTTTTGCTCAGTAATCTTATAACATATACGTAAGCACCAAATGGCTTATTCCTATGGTTTTGGCTTTAAGTACCCCTGCATCATCAGGGTTGAGGAGTTGAAGGTCAAATTTTTGTCCCATGAATTTGCTTAACAATTTCATTATATATTCGCAAACATCAAACGACCAACTTTTATAGTTCAGGCTAGCAGTACCCGTGCATCATCAGGATTGAAGAGTTGAAGGTCAAATTTTTCATAGTAAATACCTACATAGTAATTTTATTCTATATTTTACTCAATTGGACTTCTCCAGCTAAGGTTCGGCCGACTATCACTAATTTTATTATTTTGCTCCAAAAAGTTGAAGATCCTATGATTAGAACCTTATCAAACTCTTATCAGACTACCCCTGGAGTACATCCTTTCTAATAAAAAAAGAATCATCAAAATCGGTTGGCGGGATATTGAGTTATTCATACATTTATCGCGTACATTGAAAATGCAAATTTAAGACTTATGCGTTTTTCTTATGGATGCCCTAGTCAAAAAAATACTAAAAAAAAATGGGACCCTATGACACGCACTACCTTTCAAATAAAAAAAAAATCATCTAAATCGGTTCGCCCAGTCCGGAGAAATGAGGTAACAAATATAAAAAAAAAAAAAAAAAAAATACAGACGAATTGATAACCTCCTCCTTTTTGGAAGTCGGTTAAAAATAAAATATATAAGGCTTCATCCGACGACTTTTGAAGACCCGCGTAGGGGAGCGGTTACCATATCGGTGAAATGAGCAATGGGTCCCGGGTTCGATTCCCGGCCAGACAGGCATCTGAATGATGAGTTTAGGTTCATGTTCTGGGTCCTGGTGTTTGTGTATTTGTATTGTGTGTGTCTGTGGTACCCACGACACCGGAGAAAATCCTACTGTAAGGCTATGAGTGTAAAAAGCGTGTGTGTATGTTTTTTTTTATTCAAATTAACATTTACTATTTTTTTGAAGAATTTCCAAAACGCTGGCAACATTATCTCATTGAATATTTAAGCTGTTCGTCTGCCTTATATATGAATTAACATTACCATTATCAAATGTAACAGTATGCATATAAGTATATGTGCAATATGATATTTAAATACTTAACCAATTTTTTTTTTTTATTTGACTGAAGTAGCAAACGAGCATGCAGTCCACCTGATGGTAAGTGGTCACTGCCGCCCATGGACATTTGTAATCAACTTCATACAGAACATGGGTTCCATCTGAAGTCAATCACAGATGCGTCGCTACTCCCGGCTATGATGGTCGCCTCATGTGAAAGTGTGCCGGCAACCACACCCTTCTATCGAAACGCAAGAACTGCTTCACGCTAGAAATAGGTGTGGCGGTAGTACTTCCCCGGTCGAACTACACTGGTTCTACCACCTTGAAGTAGTTATTGTTCTAACTTAATTGCATTTTCCGACAAGTAACGCCTGATGCTATTATAACTTTCTGTGCAACTCTAGAAGATGAATATTTTGCGATTTAAAGTTTCGTACGGTTACGAAATAATATGCATATCTTGAGCACAAGTCATCTGTCAAAATAAATAAGTTTTAAGTAACAGTCCATCTTCTAATCTCTGTGATAGAAATAATCTACAGTGATAGCCTAATAGTTGAAACTTGCCCTCTCAATCGGGAGGTCCGAAGTTCAAACCTAGGCACGCACCACTTATTTATGTTGCGTATTAGAAATTAATTATCACTGCTTTTCGGTGAAGGTAAACATCGTGAGGAAACCCGAGAGTTCTTTAAAAAAAAAAGATCTCGGAGGTATGTGAAGTCCACCAATTCGCACTTGGCCAGCGTGGTGGACTATGGCCTAAAAACTCTCTCATTCTGAGAGAAGACTTGTGCCCAGCAGTGGGACACTAATCGGTTGAACCCCCATCTTCTAAAGTTGGCAAGCTTCACACACCTTCTAGTACTTTTTTAAACTCTCAGGTATATATCCACATCTATTTCTAGCGTGAAGTTCTTGCGTTTCGATAGAAGGGTGTGGTTGCCGGTACACTTTTATATGAGGCGACCATCATAGTCCTCGAGAGTAGCAACGCTGTGATTGACTTCATATAGAACCCATGTTCTATATGAAGTTGATTACAGATGTCCATGAGGCAGTGACCATTTATCAGGTGGACTGCATGCTCATTTGCTATTTCAGTTGGATAAAAAATTGACTTTTCGCGATGTTTTCTAACGAAGCAATTTTATTTCAAACTTTTAAAAGGAGTTTTATTTGAAGTAAATCGCACATGCGTTGCTACTCCTGAAGACGAAAAGAAATTCCCGCTAAAAATAAATAAGGTGGTGGTACCTCTTGGGTCAAACTACGACGCCCTGTAGTTCCGGGTTCAGAATAGGGCTACGGCATCCCCTGCCTGTCGTAAGAGGCGACTAAAAGGGGCTTCCGGGGTTGCAGACGGCTAGAGTGGGAGCTCGAACCGTTCGGTCAGGCAATCCCGGGAAGGACGGCGGTATGTGTGGTCGCATACCGTCGTAAAGACTAGACGGAGCGGTGGGCCCAGCCGCCCATCTAGGAGGAGCCCGATAGGGCAACGCGCTCGGAGGATTCCGGTTGAAGTCGTTTCGAGATCCCGGAGTCCTCCTTTTCAGCGCCGAGGACGGCCACCGGGGGGGTTTTAGTGCGGTAAAAATCCCACATAACCCTGCGTCGCTCCCACGGCGTCGGGTACCTTTTGAAGGTTCCCCCTCGAAAACAAAAAAAAAAAAGGGTCAAACTACGACGGTTCTACTACCTGATAAGAATCATTAATAACATTGCTATACACAATATATAGAACTAGTCACCCGTCGCATCGGTTGAAATTCAACCGTAATTTAAATTAAAAAACTAAACTTCATATTGTCCAAAGTAGCACCAATATTTCTCTAATTTAAATAAATTGTAATAATTTTCAAATAATTTGAACGCACCCGTTATAGGTAAAAAAGGTTTATTAACTAAGCTGCATTAAATACATCTGACATTTTTGACGTTATATGTTATCATAGTAAGACATCGAATGTTCTATTTCGTTTATTATGTATGTGTTTGTGTCAAATGCAAGGTAGTGAGTGTAATGTGTTTTTAGTAGATTTTATGTATGTTTTATGCATTATTTGAAAAAATATCCTTCTCTACAGTAACTATAACCGTGCGTAGTTTCATACTCCTCCGCCTGCGGCAAGTATCTTAAAAACCAATCACAATTTTTTTGCTTCACGTATTAATATATAGATACTATTTGCCTGCCATGTAACGTATCTGGAACGTTGTATGTCTTTAAATAAACGGAGCCTAAGTCGTGTACTGCGGTCGCCTTGTTAAAGATAAATTCCGCCATACCATACAAAGCCTCAAAGGCGCACCGCACTATATGCTAACGACGAGAAGTTTCTTGGTATTTCGCTGTTAGGCTGAACGTATACTTAGCGGATATGTATCCACAAATATTATAAATGTTAAAAGTTTGTATGTTACGCTTTCACGCCAAAACTACTCAACCGATTATAATGAAACTTTATACACATATTCTTAGAGGTAATGAAAAAGACATAGGATAGTTTTTATAAAAAAATACAAGTTCTTACAAAAAATTAGCAAACATGATTGTTTGTCTAAAATTTTAAAATCTAGCAACTTCGAAGGCTCTAAATGAATATCTTATTGTCTATTGACTTCAACGCGGGCGAAGCGCTGAGTAAAAGCCAGTAATATTATGGATTTCAATGTAAATTTGTTTGTTACGCTTTGATGGAAAAACTACCGGTCGTATTTCGCTGAAATTTGGTAATTACATAGTTTAGACTTAGATTAACAAATATGACTCATTGTTATGGTACAATTGACCAATGTGGACAAAGCCGTGGGAATTACCTAGTTTTGGATCATTTTTACTTTTTATCGGTGTGATATTATATCGGGATTTTTTTCTTCCTTTCTTTCTTTCGACACACTTATTTGTCTAAAGGAGACAAATGTATCTAAAACCAAATGAGACTAACTAGATACTTGGTTAACTAAATAATAACCATATCGATTCCGTTTTGATATATTTTAAGTTTTTCCTTAACTATTTTTTAATTCTGACCTTTAAATTATATAGCTATACACCAACAACTAAAAGTTCAATATAAACCAACAACTAAAGGTTGAATTTTTTATGTTCAGTTTTGGATAAACGCTTCGATGCGTTCGACTCTGCGCTAATATAAATTGACCCTTTTTTTATTGTTTTCGAAGGGGAAACCTTCCAAAGGTACCCGACGCCGTGGGGGCGACGCAGGGTTATGTGGGATTTTTACGGTGGGAGCGCGCTGCCCCATCGGGCTCCTCCCAGATGGGCGGCTGGGCCCACCGCTCCGTCTAGTCTTTACGACGGTATGCGACCACACATACCGCCGTCCTTCCAGGGATTGCCTGACCGAACGGTTCGAGCTCCCACTCTAGCCGTCTGCAACCCCGGAAGCCCCTTTTAGTCGCCTCTTACGACAGGCAGGGGATACCGTAGCCCTATTCTGACCCCGAGGCTACAGGGACAATATAAATTGACCCTAAACGTCCATCGTAAGCAGTGACCCCCTGGCAGAGCGCATGATCGTTTGCTGTCCAACTTATAAAAATACCCTCGACTAAATAATCAATCTGCGACTATTTACAGACTTGGCGAAATATGTATATGTATTTTCTACATTTTATATTAGTATATTACTAGTCACCCGTAGCATCGGCCGAAATTCGACCGTAATTTAAATTAAAAATCAAATGTCATCTGACATTCTTGACGTTGTGTCTTTTCATTTTCATTTACTAAGTAGGTACATATGTGTTTGTGACAAATGCAAGGCAGTGTTTGTAATGTGTTTTTAGTTGATTTTATGTATGAAAAATGCATTATTTGAAAAAAATATTAACATTCTGCACTCCTTCTCTACGTCCACTATAACCGTGCAAAATTTCATACTAATCCGTCCGCGGCATATTACTTAAAAATCCGTCACAAATTTTTGCTTCACGTATTAATATAATAATTAGTATATACCTACTAGTAAAATTAGTACATATATCGATAGTAACTTGAGTAACAAAAGGCGCATTAATGACGTCTAAACGGTTTGATCGTACAATCAACTTGACTAAACTGTTTTATTGATTTCAAAACTTGGTAAAACCAGTGTAGTTTGACCGGGGAAGTACCACCGCCACACATATTTCCAGCGTGAAGCAGTTCTTGTTTCGATGGAAGGGTGTGGTTGCCGGCACACTTTCACAAGAGGCGACCAACACAGACCTCGGGAGTAGCAACACATCTGTCACTGACGTCAGATGGAACCCATGTTCTGTATGAAGTTGATTACAGATGTCCATGGGTGGCAGTGACACTAACCATCATGTGGACTGCATGCTCGTTTACTACTTCAATCAGATAAAAAAATAGATTGTATGTATACGGTGGTCCTTAAATTATTGTATCCAGACGATTCAACCCTACGCTATGCGATGTGACCCGTAGACGATTATGGCTGCTACAGATGCTACAGAGATCCGAGTTCAATTTACAGATAGTCAAGTAAATTGAAACATCTTTTTTAATTTTGAGTGATCATACTAATATTATAAAGGCGAAAGTTTATGAGTGTGTGTGTTTGTTACTTCTTCACGTCTAAACGGCTAGAGGGATTTTCATAAAATATCGTAGGGAGTTAGCTGACACTCTGGACTAACATATAGGCTATTTTTTATTGTAACACACACCTTTAATTTAAGTACATAGTATATAGTTTCATTATCTTAATGTTCTCCCGTAAATGTCATCTATATATTTCGTTGGTATGCCTAAATAAATAAAATAAAAAATAAAAAAGTAAAAAAATGTATCTTATTCTCACGAAACAATCGCTACATCGATTTTTAAAACGCGGACGGAGCTGCGGGGTATTGTATAATTCATTTCGCTACCTTATTTCCAATCTACTATCACCAATCACAATCTTCTATCTTCTTCACGACTTCTTTAAAATGTCTAGGTTAATGTACATTTGTGAACTGCGTATTTTTGGTCCTCAGTTTTATGATTTGATAATGATTCAGATCAGTTTTAAGTGGGACTTTTTCCTTATCATCTTCTCTGCTCTGCCGGATTCTACTCTGCACATCTAAGACCGGTCTGTTTGCAACAACAAAAGGACTGAATAACGAGGGCTTTTTTCGGCGTGGAAACCTTGAGAAGGTACCTGACGCCGTGGGAGCGACGCAGGGTTATGTGGAATTTTTACCGCACTAAAAACCCCCGAGTCCTCTTTGTAGCATCGATCTCCGAACGAATCGTAACCGGAATGCTCTGAGCGCGTTGCCCCATCGGGTTCCTCCCAGATAGGCTGCTGGGCCCACCGCTCCGTCTAGTCTTTACGGCGGTATGCAACCACACGTACCGCCTTCCTTCCCGGGATCGTCTGGCTGGACGGTTCCAGCTCCCTCTTTAGCCGCCCGCAATCCCGGAAGCCCCTTTTAGTCGCCTCTTACGACAGGCAGGGGATACCGTAGCCCTATTCCGATCCCGGAACTACAGGGACGACTGACAACCTATCCAACTCTAAGCCTACTAAATATTGTGCGGTTACAAATAAACCACTCCTTTACCTCAACAAAAAACGTACCACGAAAATAAGACAGCCAATCAAGTGATCTCACATAAGCTCCGCAAAGATGAACAAAGTTCCAGCATACATAACTTATGACTCGTAAATTTTTGCCAGAAACTCACGTAGACACAAATGGAAACGTACATATTTTAGTTGATCTCGGTAAACAAGCGAGTGTGTTGCAAAGTTTCATAATGAACCCTCGATGTTTCGGACTCGCAGGCTCCGGTAAAGGACTTGTTGTATCTCGTTTGCTATTTTTACTATTAACGGTACCATATAAAAAAATCAACTTACGTCACACTACAAACTAAAACAATTCCAATGACCTTCTTTATGCAAATGAATGTTTGTCTGTATTACCTATATAGAATCGTAAACTATTCATTTGATATGTGACGATCTTTAGCAAAGTTGTTATTCATGAGCTCGCGAAGGTTTGGTGTATTTTTTTTTTGTGATGGCGTAGCAACACGTGCAGGTTTCAGCTAGCATGTCATATATCACAGTCTGTCAATCCGTTTAGGCTGTGGGGCATACTAAAGAAATGTACATACAATCCAACAAAAATCGAAAAAATAAAAAAAGATAAACATAATACAATTATGGTTACGTACACACATACACACACACACACATACACTTTATTTCTTAATGCTATATTTAGTTAATAATTATTGTTTTAATGTATGTTACCTCTTAAATGAGTAATTGTAAGGTATGGAAGAGCGGAACATCCTGACACAGGTATTCAATTACTTAAAAGGATGTCCCAAGCACAGATAATTGTATCAAACTCGTTTATGAAATAAATCATTTCTCTTTTTTTCATTTTAACATAGATACGCTCGAAAAGAAATACCCTTCTGACGCAGTCGAGGACGCATTCTTTTTTTTTATATGGCTGAAGTAGCAAACGAGCAGTCCACCTGATGGTAAGTGGCCACTGCCGCCCATAGACATCTGTAATCAACTACATACAGAACATGTATTCCATCTGAAGTCAATCACAGATGCGTTGCTACTTACAAGGACTATGATGGTCGCCTCATGCGAAAGTGTGCCGGCAACTACACCCTTCTATCGAAACTCAATAAATGCCTCACGCTAGAAGTAGGTGTGGCGGTGGTACTTCCCCGGTCGAACTACACTTGTTCTACCACATTGGATATTCTTATAGCTTTATCTTCGCTTATCGCTTACCTGTCCAGCATAACACCTCAATATGCTGCGTGCTCACGTACTAAACAAAACTTCGCTCTGATTGTTTCATTTTGGACATTACTACTGTACGAATCAGGCGTCTGTTGTATTGATTTCCTTTGATCGGATTTCCTTGGGCTTTTCGTGATCTCTTTGTTTTATTAGACTTGTCGTCTATAAAAGTGAAAGAATGTTTAGTTGTAACAAAGCTGCAATTTCAATAGGCCTATAACGGGGACGCCAACAGCGTACCCCCGGCGCGGTGTTTCTGTAGTCCCGGGATCAGAATAGGGCTACGGCATCGTCTGTCGTAAGAGGCGATTAAAAAGGGCTACCAGGTTGCGAGTGGCTAGAGTGGGAGCTCGAACCGTTCGGTCAGGCGACCCGGAGAAGGACGGCGGTATGTGTGGCCGCATACCGTCATAAATATTAGACTGGAGGAGCCCAATGGGGCAACCCGCTCAGAGGATTCCAGTTGCGTTCCTTTGGAGATCCCGGAATCCTCATTGGCGCGCTGAGGACGGCAACCGGGGGGGGTTTTAATGCGGTAAAATTCCCACAAAACCCTGCGTCGCTCCCACGGCGTTGGGTACCTTTTAAAGTTTTCCCCCTCGAGAACAAAAAAGGGTTAAGATTGTGGGCTCATTTGGAAGTAAACCGGCAACTGCACCTATCCACCGAAACGCTAGAAATAGGAGTGGTAATGCTACTGCCCTGGTCGACCCTTTCTCATTTTCTCACATTCATTTTAGGGTTCCATACCCAAAGAGTAAAAACATGATCCTGTTACTAAGACTCCGCTGTCCGTGACTAAACTGCTTTAAAAACTGTTTTAAATCCGTAGGGTTGTTTTAAAGATCTAAGGATACATAGGGACTAGGGATATGGGATCCGGACAACGGGATCCGGTAATCCGACGGATCCGACACAAAAATACATAAACTGGATCCGGTACCAGTTCACCGCCGGATCCGGACCACCACCGGATCCGGTTATTGTATATTTTGGCAAAGATTTCACATTACAGAAAGAATTACCGTTAGAAATCCAGCAAGAAATTGCATCCTTAACTTTGAAGAAGAAGTTTGGGTCGTAACACACTCATCTCTTTAATTTTATTTTATTTTTTTTTTTTTTTTATTTATTTACATATTTATTGCACCTTTAAAAAGTTACAATAGGGCAAACTTAATGCCTGATGGCATTCTCTGCCAGTCAACCCTGGGTGGCTGGAAAATTTGCGGCAGGTGTTTTAAACACAAAGATTATAGATATTTAATATGTTATAAATACATTTTTATTTTTTTTACGACCCAAACTGTTTTATACGCTGACTAATTGACTAGCACTTGGCCGGTTATTCATTATTAAAGTTAAACATTAATTTGTTATACATTCTACTTATTATATCACGGCTTATGGATACGAGGCGGTCATTTTGCTCCAATCTGTTATTAATTTTATTTCAAAGGATTGGACGGTTATTAATTTAATTCCACCCATTCAATGTCCGCTGATTAAAGGAGTGTCGACGCCGCGGAATGAGTAAATGAGTGGGATTTTTTGCTGAGAAAAATGAATTCGTAATTAAAACTGGGAAGCATATATCTGCTACTAAGTTAATCTGGCGGTCGTCCCTGTAGCCTCGGGGTCAGAATAGGGCTACGGTATCCCCTGCCTGTCGTAAGAGGCGACTAAAAGGGGCTTCCGGGGTTGCAGGCGGCTAGAGTGGGAGCTCGAACCGTTCGGTCAGGCAATCCCGGAAAGGACGGCGGTATGTGTGTTCGCATACCGTCGTAAAGACTAGACGGAGCGGTGGGCCCAGCCGCCCATCTGAGAGGAGCCCGATGGGGCAGCGCGCTCGGAGGATTCCGGTTGAAGTCGTTTCGAGATCCCGGAGTCCTACTTTTCAGCGCCGAGGACGGCCACCGGGGGGGTTTTAGTGCGGTAAAAATCCCACATAACCCTGCGTCGCTCCCACGGCGTCGGGTACCTTTGGAAGGTTTCGCCCTCGAAAACAAAAAAAAAAGTTAATCTGGCGGTATCGCTAGCTTTGGTCAAGTCTACCACAGTGTATCTTATGTGTTAATCTTTATCATAAACTATCCATCTATCCATCAGTTCTTTGAGGTCCACTGACGGACATAGGCCTCCCCTAAATGACGCCACTCAAACCGGTCCTGTGCCTTCTGAATCTAACGGTTTCCCGCGGTCTTCTTAGGTCATCGGTCCACCTGGCAGTGGGGCGACCTGTGCTCCTTTTGCATAAACGTGGACGGAACCCCGGAAGCCCCTTTTAGCCACCTCTTACGACAGGCAGGGATACCTAAGCCCTATTCTGATGCCGGAACTACACAGACGAACATTTATTATACTACTAGGGATATAATATTAGTAGGAATAAGATAAACGACAGTTTTTATTTATCTAATATATAAAATTCTCGTGTCACAGTTTTTGTTACCATACTCCTCCGAAACGGCTTGACCGATTTTTACCAAATTTTATATGCTTATTCAGTAGGTCTGAGAATCGGCCAACATCTATTTTCATACCCGTTAAGGGTTGTCCACCCTTAACATTTTTTTTTATTTTTTATATGGCAAAACAACGTTTGTCAGGACAGCTAGTATATATGTACAAATGCAAAGGAGTATTCTGTCGTCCGCATGATATGTAATCCCTGCCACTCATAAACATCTTAAACAATAATACACTGAATTCCTAGACAAATTTAAGTATAATAATCATATTTTTTTTGATAAATACCAATTTAAGAAAATACATTATTGTACATCCTGAAAAACATTTTCTATTCTAGTACAAAACCCCTGTACCAACAGTAATAGAATCAATGTCTCTCAAATTCCATGAAGAAACCTTTTCTAATAGAGTCTTCAATTTAATAAATAGGATTCAGAACTGATAAATTATAATTAGTTAAGTTTTATAAATAAACTCAAACATTTGTTTTCTCGATTGTATTTCATGCCTCATTATTTTTTTCTATTTCTTAGAATTTACCTTTTATTTCTAAGAAATTTTCTCTTCTAATAATACCGGATAATAAATATTTAGTGAAGGCAATGTGTACTTTATCATGTAAACTAAGTTAAATTAAAGATCATATATTGTTATAAGAACGATCTTAGTACTGCTACAATAAATTACTTTTTAACTATTAATTCGTATATTTAAACCGACTGACGAAAATGTATAAAACTTTTATGTTTGATGTTTCAAAGAGCCTTTTATGACTTTATAGTTAAGTAAAACAAACCGCATCCAAATCGATTCACCCGTTGAGGAGCTACGTGTCCATTGACAGACACACAGACAGACATAGTCAAACTTATAACACGCCACTTTTTCACACCACTTCGTCACTACGTTTTTTTGCTTTAAAAAGGAACAAAAACCAACAAAAGTATTCGTTTGTAAGAAATAAAATCAAGTATTTTCATATAAAAAATATTTGGCCTACATTCAATGAAACAGAAAACAATTTTACATTTAAAATTTTTACGTAATGTGTACGTACTTATTGAACTTTTCAAAATTGCTTCAAACCTTCGGGGGTTCTGTCGATCGCTTACAAAAAATCTCCAATCTATTGTTGACGGAGAACGGGCCTTAAACTGAGTTATTCGTCGGGCGAACCCGCAAATTAATCTGCGTGTAAGGTACAGTATCTACTATAAGCAAAAGACGAATAAGCGAAAGAGGGACTGTTGTAAAAAATATAGTTACGGCAGTCTCCCTTTACTTCTCCGTTTCCCTTTCCAGCCCACAGTCTTCTTGTCCCGGCTTGAGCTTTAGGCTCGCCATAACAAACACGGTGAAGCTGTAAAGGCCATTAGGGCCAACAGCAACTACACAATTGCCAAAAAAACCCTTTACTGCTATACTACGATATGCTAGACTACAACTATTTATAATTGTTGTCTCTTCCGCGCAAGATGGTAGAACAATTTTTTTTTAACGGGGAAGTACCAACATTGTGCTTACGGATGTCTATGGGCGTCTATAACTACCAACTATTAAGTGGACTGTATACTACTTGAAGCTTTTTATAGAAAAAAAAACTTGCAGCACTCGGGGACTGCCCCGGTAAAGCTATATTAGCATAGCATTTTTTATCAACTTATGCAATTATAATTAATTATTTATGCAGTATTTTTGTCTTTGATATTAATTCAAGTTTTTTCTAAGATACTATATACTTTCTCACAAACAGCTTACATATTCGCTCGATTTCCGACCACCCCGTCTCGATCCATTCGAGCTTGGTACCACGGTACAAATATCTATAATAATACTGTGTTGGTACTGTCGTATCATATACCTACGTACGCGTTAAGCAAACGCTCGGCCACGCTACATGGTAGGCGAAGTGGGGGGGTGTTAGGTTTTTTTCGTTACGGAATTTCTTGATTCGGTCGCCGCGCTCAAAGCCCGCGATAAAAGCTATACAATGGCTTAAAAAATATAGACTATACTCACTACACAACTAAATTTTATATCTTAAATCTTTGAGCATTAAAAGTTGTGATTTTATCTAATATTTACTCGTAATATTATCGTAGTAGCCTATTCTCACGGTTTCACTCCTTTTTGAAACATTTATTATAGAAATGAGTATCGCAAGTATCCATCCAGATCATAGACCATACGTGTGTCAAATCTCAATCAATTTAATGTTTTTCTTGCTTGAAAGAGTAACAAATGCACTTCATACATTCATACATCCTAACACACTTACACACTTGTTATATTAATAAGAAATTAGACGATATTAGGATTAAGTATTAACGCTTTCGCTTATCCTCTTGCAATGAGGTCACTTGTAAAGTAGGGTCAAAAAAAAGAATTAAATCGAGGAACAATGGGAAGTTTTTTAATAAAACCTCCGACAGGTGGCACTGGGGTTGATTTATTGACTTTTCAAATTCACCACGCAAAGGTTCGTAATGTAGCGAATATATTAATATAAGTGCAAAAATTGGCGGCCTTAAAATATCCACTTTGATAAAATTGCAAACAGTTTTTCAAGTTTAAGATAATTTATTTTCTTTAGTTACTAAGAAAATATTTTAATATAACGAGAAGCCTCTCGGTATTAAATGTGGTGGTGGCCTCTCGGTATTAATCGTGGAATTAAATGTAAGTCACTGCAAAATATTATGTAAAGAACTAAGTAGGTAATATTTAAGTTTTCATTCGTAAAAGGCAAATGTAAAAAAATAATATTGGCAGGTATTTTTAATTTTAGCCATTTTGTTTCAAGATGACAATGAAAACAAGCCTTATAAATACAGTTCTATTTGTCGGAAATGGCGGTATTATGGCAACACCGGAACGCCAGCGCCATCTAGTGGCGTTCGATGAAGTTGGGGTTGTTTCAGTTTAATGGCCGACACCTCAGTCTATCGTTGACGGTCAGCCGAAGCAGACAACTCTAAAATCATCCCGCGTTCTTAGTGCTACGATTACTTGCCTACTTAATTTAGTTTGATTAATTCAGTAATTGTAACAAGTTTAATTGGCAATATACTGTGTGTTAAAGTCAAGTCTGCAATTTATTCTCGTGCTAACATTCCCTATCAGAGCCCACAGTAGGTTATCCTGATACGATGAGCGAAAAAGAACCTCCCCCTCCGTCATATTATTTATATTAAGTCATAATAAAGGTACCCAAAGCCGTGGGAGCGACGCAGGCTTATGTGGGATTTTTACCGCACTAACCCCCCCACCCCCCACCCCGGTGGCCGTCCTCGGCGCTATAAAGAGGACTCCGGGAACTCGGACCGACCGCAACCGGAATCCTCTGAACGCGTTGCCCCATCGGGCACCTCACAGATGGGCGGCTGGGCCACGTTCGCGACCACATATACCGCCGTCCTTCCCGGGATCGCCTGACCGAACGATTCGAGCTCCAACTCTAACCGCCTGCAACCCTGATCTGATCTGATTCCGATCCCGGAGGAAGGACGTGGTTGCCGGCACACTTTTATTTGAGGCGACCATCATGGTCTTCGGGAGTAGCAACGCATCTGTGATTGACTTCAAATAGAACCCATGTTCTGTATGAAGTAGATTAAAGATGTCCATGAGCGGTCCATGGGGATGTCCAGTGACCACTTACCATCAGGTGGACTGCATGCTCGTTTGCTACTTCAATCAGATAAAAAGCCACAGATGCGTTACAGCCTCTGAAGACTAAGTTGGAATGCTTTGGATAAATATGTCTCTTATACCACAACCTTGAGACCAGAACACAGCAGCTCATAACACTGCTGTTAAAAAGGCAGGTAATAAGAGATAATAAGGAATGTGCAATACGTTTATACTTTCTTATTCGAACCACAAAGATTTTACTATAATTAAAGTAACTAAATCAACTCAAATAACTGGAGGAGACACGTCTCCTGTAAGACGTGACTTAGTTACCGGTAACTTAGAAGTTAGGCAAAAAGGAAGCAAATTAAAGTTTCCAATTTTTATATTTGATGTTAACAAACAGCTAACAAACGAAATGTCAGCAGAACGGGTTCATTAAACTAACGTTCATCGGAAAAACTTTAAGAAGTGATTACAAGGAAGTATAATGGATGATCTTAACGCTTACTTTGTTGGTTCTCATTAGGTGGTTTTCACACAAATTTTGTTTTTTTAACTGGTTAGAAAATGTTACCTGTAGGTATAGGTAACACTTTCTATCCAATTATCTTATAATTTAATATCTAATTTAAAAAGTATTATAAGTATAACTAGTATAAAGTAGAATATTCTATCCAATTAAATATAATTTTGCATCACGAAAAATGGTGGTGATATCGAGCTCAGTCATAACACAGTCAGTAAAAGAAATGTTGATAGACTAATTTTGTGATCATAATTGCCTATGTAAGCACTTTCCATAAGAGGCCCTCATTAACGTAAGTCTAAACAAATCACTCATGTATACACCCCACAGCAAAGATAACCATATACCATTGAAACCTAAAGTATAATGAATTAAATACGTAACCTTTTTATCATATTATATATGTTATAGGATTCTATTAAAATAAAGGAATAAAAAGAAAATTTTAATGCCGCAAGGGGGCCAGATCTGAATATGTTAGTTGTAACTAGTATTCTTGTCATGTGTGTTCTCTTATAATTATAAGTATATTTCGTGTTGATATATAACGTTGTTTATATATTAAGGACCTTTTTTTTTTTTAAGTGGGTAATCCTCATGGATACCCAGCCGCCCGGGGTAGCAGCTGTGTTATGCCGGACTCTTACCGGCTAAACCCCACTGTGTTTTCTAAAAGACCTAATCTAACAGATTCCCATCGCCATGGTGGATGTGACCGAAGCCAGCAAAGAAAATCTCGTAGAATGTCAACAAAAATCACCTAATGTAAGTCCGTCAAAGAAAATAAGCGGAAATCGACGATTCCGCGATTCGTGAATAAACGTTTATGTAAAAAGTTCGCGATCTAGTTTGTGATTGACCTCGAACACGACTGATTACGATACAGCGGGTTGAAAACACACTAAGAGATTAATATTTTATTATCCTGCGCCAATTACAATCCTATTAAGCCCTACTAATATTATATCCATCCATCAGCCTTTTGATGTCCACTGCTGGACGTAAGCCTCCCCTAAATGGCCACTCCAACTCGCAACGTTTCCCGCTGTCTTCTTCAGGTCATCGGTCCACCTGGTGAAGGGGGCGAACTGTACACCTTTTGCCTAAAATATTATATATGTAAATGATAGTTTGCTTTTACGCTTTTTATACCAAAATTACTCACCTGGAATCTCATGAAACTTTACACACATATTCTCAGAGGTTTTAGATAAAACATAGGATACTATTTTTTGATAGTTTATAATATTTGCCATACATAATTTTTTATTAAAAAAATGCAAACCTAGGCTTAAACGCGAAGGAAGCCGTCGATAAAAGCTAATATAATAAATGTGAAAGTTTGACAATACTATGCACCTAGCATTTAATAACAAAACTAGAGTATTTGCTGGTCCCTACAAAAGATTAAAAACCTGTGCCATGGAGACGAAGGCCGCTGCAACGATAGTTTTATTATGCTATTTAACTTAAAAGTAACGTGGAGACCTTCTTATTTATATAAGAAAATATTGTAAATAATATCAAAGCGGACGCATTCATGGGAATATAAGCTGGTGTAATATTAAAAACGCTTAAAAATGCTTTTTACACTCATAACCCCACAGTAGGATTTTCTCCCGTGTCGTGGATGCCATGGACATACACAAACTCCCAGACCCAGAACAAGAATCTAAACTCATCATTCAGATTCCTGTCTGGCTGAGAATCAAACCCAGGACCCACTGCGTGTCAGACCGGTATGGTAACCGCACAACCACGTAGGTCGTCGAAATATATCAAATATTACTTTACTGTATGTTCATTGGTAAGGTACAAGACGATAATAGACATGTTTTCTGATTAGCGAAACAAAGTTTGGTGGACAGAAATTCAGGTCAGAAATAAAGTCCGACTGTTTTTAAAGAAAGGCCATGCAAGATTAAATTTCAATCTTTTTGATCAGACCGTAATACTGTCTACTACTGAAAATCAGCCCAAAAGAAATATTATATAACAATGTTCGGTGTATCACAATCTTTAGATGACTGGTCGGAAACTCCACGGGCGTGTTCTGATCTGACCGGCAGTGACTTGCCTGTATCAGGACAAAGACGAAGAACTAGACGACTCCTAATAACCAGTTTAAAGATTATAGAACCCTTTGTGCTTCGATGGCCCCACTATTTCTCTAACTATGCGACTGCAAAGACTTATAAACTAATCCAATCTGACCGGCAGTGACTGTATCAGGACAAAGACGAAGAACAAGACGACTGCTAGTTCTCAGTTTAAAGGTGGTTAAAACCTTTATGATTCGACAGTCACACTTACTATTTTTCTAACTAGGCTACGGCTAAGGCTTATACCACTTATGAACCAATCCGATTTGACCGGCAGTGACGAAGTGAAGGCTGTGGCAGTGAGGGAGAAGACGACTTCTAATGGTCAGTTTAAAGGTTAATTAATCCTTTGATGCTTCAGTTAAAAAATGTAGTGTCCTTATTATGAAATATTTTTAGAAGTCACTTGTTGTAAATGTTTTATGGTAATATATTTACTATAAATTTATTATAAAATACCTAATAATATTGGTACTTTTTCGTTACAAAAAAGAAAAAAATAGTTAAATGTCCTTATATTTTGTTGTCTTATCATACTTAAAAAATAGATGAAACTAGGAGTCTATCCAGTATTTCTTCTACGATCAAGACTCAGATCGGAAGTAGCACTACTATGGGTATATAGCGCCTACTGATAGTGGTAATAAATATCGTTTCTAATGCTTTATCCGGTTAGCTTTAGTTACATTACATTACATACACAGTACGTTATTTTTTCAAGATTTCTTGCTACTTCAGTATTCCTAACCTAACCTAAACTCTAATTCTAGTTTAAGTTCACACCCGAGAAGGATAATATGTAATAATAATTCACATAAGCATTAAAAATCAACCAGCTTATGCCTATTGTTCAAATAATTTGATGTAGGCACTAAAATTAAACATTATATGGTACTCCACGCAGCAGTGAAACACGATTGTCCATAAAACGCTTCAAAATATCCCCTTTTATCTGGTATAAACGAGTTAATTGTCCAATACGGGGATTGTGCGTTATAAATTTTTGACAGCTCGAATTTCCCGCGTATTTTCAGCCTGATTTTTATTAATACAATAAATCAAGGCTTGTGACAACCCTGTCCGCAAAGTTACGTTTAAAACTTACGTTTTCGTCGACTTTTGCATTTTAATTTGCGGCCGTCGATAAATCATTTCCGTTGCAATTAACGTGTGTCGAAGGCTTTTTATATTTTAAAATGGAAAACGAAGTAACAGATTTCGTTTTTCACTTTATTTTTGTTTCACAATGGACAATAAATTCTCTTTGTACTTGGTTTATAGATTTTTATTACTTAATGGCTCCTCCATTAATTAATAACACTCGAAACAAATCAAAAAGTAAATAAAATATTTTCTTTAAAATATAATATACGATATTATGCTTATACATCTATTTTAAAAAATATATATATAAAAAATAATTTGCTTTTGTGACAACCCTATCAACAATTTGTGAGCTTTTGCACGTATTTAAACTTCTGTTTTTTGGGCGGAACGTTCTTTTACATCTTTGATTTATTTTCAGTTTACAATAAAATTGATGAAATTTTAAAATCTTTCATGTCCCTGTATTTTTGGATAAAACTGCCAGTTTAAAGTAAGCGACAATATAAAATTATTTACAATTAATTTTACCATATGGTGTCTATTTTAAATAATAAAAGGACGCCTTCTCTTTCCGTGGTTTGACCGGAGAGTTACCGCCACACTCATTTCTAGAGTGAAGCAGTTGTTGCGGTAAAAGGGTGTGGTTGCTGGCTCACTTTTATATGAGACGACCATCTTAGTCCTTGGGAGTGGCAACGCATTTATTTGATTGACTTCAGATTGAACCCATCCAGTATGAAGTTGCTTACAGACGTCCATGGACGGCAGAGACCACTTACCATCAAGTGGAGTGAGTGCTCGTTTGCTTCTCCATCCTTATAGAAAAAACTAAGATTAAAAATCCAGAAGATGAATAGTAGAGTTGTTATATGTAACATAATCACTGCTGTCACCAACATGCATACTAGACACCCTGTAGTTTCGGAATCAGAATAGGGCTACGGTATCCCCAGCCTATCGTAAGAGACGACAAAAAAGGCTTCCGGGTCACGGGTGGCTAGAGTGGGAGCTCGAACCGTTCGGTCAGGCGACCTCATATCGTCGTAAAGACCAGACGGAGTGGAAGGCTCAGCCTGAGACGAAGCCGATGTGACAACGAGTTCAGAGGACTATGGTTGCGTTCCTTTGGAGATACCGGAGTCCTTTTTGTAGCGCTGAGGACGGCCACAGGGGGGTTTTAGTGCGATAAAAATCCCACATAACCCGTCGTCGCTCTTACGGCGTTGTGTACCTTTTGAAGGTTTTCCCCTCCAAAAAAAAACATGATGACTATTAGGAATAACCCCCACTAAGAGAAGCTAGCCTTTAGAAACCATGAACTTGTAAGCAAAACACCGTCACTTGTGCAGTATCAAGTGACGCTGATCTGGTTACAGATGGCTCGTTTTGTTTGTATAGGACAAACAAAACGAGCCTTCTCACACGAGCTGTCGCAGCTGCAGTCAACGTTGTAAACCCTGGAACACTGATATGGTATGGTGTACCTTTTTTTTCTTCTCGAGGGGGAAACCTTCAAAGGGTACCCGACACCGTGGGAGCGACGCAGGGTTATGTGGGATTTTTACCGCACTAAACACCCCCCAACCCCAGGGGCCGTCCTCGGCGCTAAAAAGAGTACTCCGGGATCTCCAAAGGAACGCAACCGGAGTCCTCTGAACGCTGGTATGATGTACCTGGGCGTGAAACACACTACTAGGAAAACGTATATACATAGGTCTAACAAAGTGAAACGGTGTCAAATTTTTTTATTTTTTAGAGCTGAAATAAACTTCAATTTCAGTATCTGTCGGCGACTCATCTAATTAGTTAGATTAAGTTCCTTTATGTATGATAAGAATAAGATAATTGTATTAAGAATAAGTCTTAAGAAGTATGATAAGAATTTAGTTAAGATGATTTGATATTTCGGAAGTGTTCATTACTATAGAATCACAACAGACTCAAGCTATGATTATAACACGATATGAAAGAGATGCAAGATGTAAATAGAGATAGAGAATAGGTTTAAGAAAATTGTATGGAAGTATTATGTAAATCATATGTTTGTTATAATTTTTGATAGTTCTAATTAAGTTGTATTGTTATAATTAGTGTAGATCGATAGATTAAGAATTCCTCTACATTTTTATGTACAATAGATAAGGATAAGGTTTAGAGCTTAGGAGTTATTAAGGAAAATAAGTGTAGCATAAGACAAAATTGCTATGTTTTTACGATGTTTTTTATGAATAACTTTTTTGTCCTTCTAGATATAAGAATAAGAATTGTATGGCTTTATAGATCTTTTTAAGACGAATGTAACGATGTATGACACATGTATGTAAGATTTTGGGAAGAAATAAAGAATTAGCCGGACATGGGTCAGCCAAAGTGAAAATTAGATCGAAATATTGGGCAATAGGGGCTTAGAGCCGTGCGGCTCTCTTTAAGGTAATGCCGAAGGGCAGCGGACCAGGCGGGTTTTTAGCTGCGAACTTGCACCTGATCCCGCAGGTGGAGGAATCCCTCCGCCAGGCCAGAACGGCCCGAGCGATGCTCCGACCGGTACTACATTCTAGGCTACCATTAAGAACGAAGCTGATGGTCTACAAGACCTACATTCGTTCACGACTTACCTACGCGGCGCCGGCATGGTACGCGTTGGTATCAAGGTCGAACCGCCAGCGTCTCCAGGTGCAGCAGAACCTAGCCTTGCGAGTAATCGTAGGGGCTGGTCGCTACGTCAGGAACGACGTGTTGCGGCGCGACCTCAAGATCGAGACGGTCGAGGAGTTTGTGGTCCGCCTAGCTCGTTCAATGTATGAGCGGGCGGAGGCTGGACCACATATACACCTAAAGGGGTTCGCGCCTCTTCACGATCGACCACCTGGGGGGCGGCCGCTCCCGCGGGAGCTCCCTGGCTTGGCGACCTCCGACCATCAGGAGGACGACCGTCGGCTCGTAAGCGACGCCCAAGTACACCGCACCACCCACTAAACAGTGGGGATGGTAAATATCCTTTACACTTGTATATAAAATTATAATGTTTTTATTAACATTTTAATATTATATATAAATGTTAAAGATCCGGGAGGTATTCGACTTCCTTGAGAATTGCCCGGGTAAAGAGGGTACCCCTCGAGGCCCGAAATTCCCTACCCACCGCCCTTATGTTGACATTGCCTTAGCATATGAGAGACCCGGAGGGTATGACGTCCCACGTAACGTAACGTAACTGCGAACTTGGCCTCCAGAGAGAAGCACTCCCAAGAAGAAAAGAAGAAAAAGAAGAAAGAAGACTCTGAAGAAGAAAGAAGACTCAAGACACTGAAGACTGAAGACTGGAAACTCTGCAGGACGGAAGGACCTTCTGCAGCAGGAAGAAAGAAGATTCTCCGCGAAAGAAGAGCGAAGAATATTAGGGCTAGGCAAGGGGGATTAGGGCTAGGCTTTGGCTGGTCCATTAAGGCTTAGACAAATAACGTCATTCTTGTTTCTTTTGAAAACGTCTCCTCCCCCCGCACCTACCCTCCGCACTCTCTACATCGACGCGGCAAGAGAACGGCGCAACTCCCCGACGCGAAGTACACACACGAGCGGGCTTCCGGCGCCGGACGAGCGAAAGTCCGTCCGTATCTACATCACGCCCGCCCCCCTCCGTCGCGGTAAGAGCCGTCAGTGAGGACGCGCTTTAGCCGACGGACGCGCCTGCGCACTCACGACAACCCCGTGGGGCGCACGGCACGCACGCCCCGCGACATCTGCTGGTCCTTCGAGCCGGATCTTCGTGTATTTCGTCGAAACATCGGGTTACTGACGTCGTCATGCCTGTCACCAGGAGCCAGAGGGGTACCTCGCCGCCGAACCAGTCGACTGCGCCCCGTGCTGAAGAAGAGGCACAAGGGACAACTGACTCTTCGGGAACGTCGGGAACCTCGGGCACAGCTACAGAGGGAACGTTAACTACGTACGAGTCAAGAGTCACTTCAGAGACGGAAGTTGCTGCTCCTGCTGCTCCAGCTGCTGCAACGGCAGCACCTGCAGCAAAGAAGAAGATTCGCTCCGTCGTGTCTACGGGACGTCGGGAACGGGAAGCCAAGCTGGAATTGGCGCGCCGACAACTAGACGAAGCGAAAGCAGCAGCGGAACTCGCCCGGGCCCAATGGGAGTTGGCCCAGGTGGAAGATGAAGAGTCTGAAGTTGAAGAAGAGAATCCTGCATGGGACGCCAACGTCCAAACATGGGTGCAGTCGACGGTCGGTCGGATGTCCGAAGAGGTACGTCGGGGGGAGGTGCTCAAGGAGGGGCACCAGCAGGGCACGTCCAAGGAGGAGCGCGCCATCCAACCTCCAATTGCCGCCGTCAAGCCAGAGGACCAAGAGGAACCTTCAACGAACGGGACCAAGGATTTAGCGGAGGCCATCATCAAGGCAATCGGCGCGGCGCCACGGAGTGCGCCGAGCTACGTGCACGAGTTGCCGGACTTCGACGGGAGAAGTGAAGAGTGGATCGCCTTCAGGACGGTGTATGAAGACACTGCGCCGATGTTTACGGATGCCCTCAACATGGCGCGGCTGCGGCGGTCCGTCAAGGGTGCGGCACGGGAGGCGGTGAAGAGTTTCCTGTATTCGGAGTGCCCACCAGAAGAAGTATTAGAAGCTCTTCGTCGAAGATTCGGAAGACCAGAAGCCCTGATCTTGATGGAGTTGGAGAAGGTGAAGAACCTGCCACGCATCACGGAAGGTGCGCGCGACGTCTGCGTGTTTGCCAGCCAGGTGAACAACACTGTCGCGACAATTCGGGGGCTTCGAAGACCGCAGTACCTTCACTCGCCGGAGATGGTGAAGACCATCGTGGACAAGATGCCGGCGGTGCTGCGCTATCGGTGGTACGACTATGCCGCCGATAAAGAAGATGAAGATCCAGACCTGGTGCTAATGATGAAGTTTCTCAACAGGGAAGCGGACCGGTGTGGACCCTACGCGACGCAGGAGACGGTGCATCAAAGGCAGCCTCCCTGGCGTCGATCCGAACACACCACGTCCGATCGAGTCGAGGAAGAAAGGAAGACCTCCTGTCCACACTGCCGGGACGAGCATCACCTCTACGAGTGTCGCAAGTTCCTACGGCTGCCGGTAAGGGAGAGGTGGGACGTCGCTGAGAAGTCACGGATGTGTTTCAGGTGTCTGCAAGGGCGGCATCAGAAGGAGACATGTCGGCGTCCTCCCTGCAAGGTGTGCAACCAGTGGCACCACTTCGTGCTTCACGAGCAACAGGGGCCCAGCCCGAAGCGCGAAGAGAAGAAGGAAGTTGCAAATAACGTGATGCTCCCGGTGAATGCGGCAAGGACAGGAAGTGCTTATTTGAAGATGGTTCCAGTCGAGTTGTACGGGCCAAGGGGGGCTGCCAAGGTGCTGGCGCTGCTGGACGAGGGGTCGACGGTCACGCTGCTCGACGCGGCGGTCGCAAGACGAATCGGACTCAAGGGACCCATGGAGGCGCTCACCCTAGAAACCGTTAGAGGAAGAACCATCACCAAGGGAGACTCGATGAAGCTCAACATGAAGGTCAAGGGACAGCACCAGGATAAGAAGAGGACCATCTCTGGGGCACGTACGATAGATGACATCAACCTGACGCCTCAGAGATTGGATAGGAAGAAGATTGAGCAGTGTGCTCACCTTAAGCCGATGGCAAGCCAGTTGTACTATGAAGAGGAATCACCCAAGCTGCTGATTGGGCAAGACAACTGGGAGCTCATCGTGTCCAGAGCC